>OY986053.1:32739006-33171711 GCA_963920205.1 Stenodema calcarata | reverse complement strand
TTATTAATGATGTTGAGGGATGTCGAGGGTCGGTCAAAGGACCGGTCATTTGACCGACCCTTGACATCCCTCAACATCATTCTTACTGACGGTCAAACTAAATCACACACACTCATAAAAATTATTAATAACCAACAATAAATATTAATAATTTACAGTACTTGATAGTAATTATTAATAATTAATCTGTCATTAAGTCATCTACACAGAAGGGTGATCAGTACAAAGAAGATAATAAACCGTTGTGTCAAGAATTTGCAGAGTTTTTTCTCTAAGGGTCGCAACTCTAATTCAACTATTATTTACTATGCGTTACATAAATAAATGGTATATTTTGTTATTTAATGTAAACGCTCAGCCTGTACCTCATGTTTGTGATTTCCCTTAGACAGAAAAAAATGGAATGGAACGGAATTTACCGCCGGCAGAGAAAAAGAGGCAGAAAACGCTGGGAAATCCTTCTTTTCTCACATTTATCGAGGGAAAAAGAAATGGCGTTCGGGTTTGCGAGGTCGCGGGGGATCGGAGTGGGATGGGATTCAGAAGAGAGAGAGAAAAAAAAAATCCAGAACGATTGCCAAGGGTGTGGTTGGGGCTACAGAGGTGGTTAGCGGATAAGTTTTTAAAAGCACCCTCCCGCCATCTAATACACCCGTCCAAACTCCGACCTTCTTTCCCAGTCCCCTTCGTCCCAACTAATGTTCATCTCTTTCCACAACAACGCCAATGGATTTTCTTCTCGCTTTTCCCCCTCCCTCCGCCGTATCTGCGTTTACAAACTATAAACCTGACGTCGGTGAAGCCAAAGTACGAAAGTACTGAAAAGCCAATTGCCAAGTACTAAAATTTCGATTGTCTCGAGAGTACGATCCTCAACGTTTCATGCCGTCTGAACGGTGGCAGCTGTTTTGGAGATGAGCAGCACCCTGCATTCAGTGGGCGATACAGGGTTTTTCTGGACATTGTAGGTGGAACGATCGCAGGTTGCCGACGTTAACCAGCAACTTTTATTTTCTCGGTCGATTACAATGGTTCAAAATGAAAGACAATAGTTGTAAAATGTACGGTAGGTAAGGTGGGGGCAAGTGCGGTTTTGGGATAAGTGCATAATAGCCCCCTCCACCCCTGTCATTCTAGAGTCAGAGAGCTGTCGCCAACTATAGCTTTTCTGAGTCAAATTAAAGGGTTTTCCGAAAACAAAATAAAGGTTTTCCGAAACAAAATAAAGATTTTCCGAAACAAAATATAGGTTTTCCATTTCAAAATAAAGATCTTTCATTTAAAAATGAAGGCTTTTTACTTTAAAGGTTTCTCGTTTCTAATTGCCTCTTTTTATATACATAGGTATATTATATACCTATGTATCAAGAATTATATATGTATCAAGTATAATTTATATTATCAAGTATAGGTATATGTACATTATTATAGGGAGAATCGATTGCTATAATACGCTACATAAAGAAGGGATGCACGCGCGGGATAAGGATTACATAAAGAAGAAATGCACGCATGAGGCAGAAATCTCCCTGATCATGCATAAGGAATAGTCCATATCAAACTCGATAGAGAATGGACAGGCCGGCTGTCCTTGCCTTGTTTTCATTAAGTGTTTCAGTCCGCTACAGTGAACTTATCTTAACGATCTTTATTTTGAAATGGAAAACCTATATTTTGAAGTGGAAAACCTATATTTTGTAATGAAAAATCTTTAATTTGTTTCGGAAAACCTTTATTGTGTTTCGGAAAATCTTTATTTTGTTTCGGAAAACCTTTACCCCCCAAAAACAACTCCGTTGTAAAAACTGGCCCGCCAAAAAACCTCAGCCGCAAAAAGGAATGATATCCATTTTGCCCGCCAGCCACATATATAGGATGCTCGGTGCTTCGCACCTCGCTGTTGAGTATGCATATAGAAACCTGATCCTCCTACCCCTAACCTCCACCGTCAATGTTTTCCTGTTCCCTGTCTCCTTCCCACAACCCCCTCTCACCCTTAGTCACCCTCGGTTTCACCTAATATGTTTCCTCTGTTACACCAGCAGGGAGCTTTACGCTTCTTTCAATGCTGTTGGCGGGAGCTTTTTGCCACATAAACAAGCCTGAATTGAAGCATTACTTCATTATAGGTGTACCACTACTGATTACTCGTGACCACCAGTAATACTTATAATATAGTAATGCTTTAATTCAGGCTTGTTCATCTGGCAAAAAGCTCCCGCCAACAGCATTGAAAGAAGCGTAAAGCTCCCTGCTGGTGTAACAGAGGAAACATATTAGGTGAAACCGAGGGTGACTAAGGGTGAGAGGGGGTTGTGGGAAGGAGACAGGGAACAGGAAAACATTGACGGTGGAGGTTAGGGGTAGGAGGATCAGGTTTCTATATGCATACTCAACAGCGAGGTGCGAAGCACCGAGCATCCTATATATGTGGCTGGCGGGCAAAATGGATATCATTCCTTTTTGCGGCTGAGGTTTTTTGGCGGGCCAGTTTTTACAACGGAGTTGTTTTTGGGGGGATATGAGTTTACCTAACTTATCCTCCTCCGAATCACCAAAGCGTTTTAATATAGCAGCTTTCAATGATGGGTAATTATTTGTATCAGGGTTGCGTAAAACGTCAGTTGCTAAGGATGTAATTCCACGGAGGGCGAGTTGCGCCTTGACGTTGTAGAACCATGATTTTGGATCATAACTCCAAAATTTAGGGAGTTTTAGAGCGGCATGGTCACAATGAGATCGGGTGGGTTCCACGGACACATGTATTTTTCTCAACTCTCAACATTCAGTCAGTTATTGAACATCCCCCCAAAAACAACTCCGTTGTAAAAACTGGCCCGCCAAAAAACCTCAGCGGCTGAGGTTTTTTGGCGGGCCAGTTTTTACAACGGAGTTGTTTTTGGGGGGATATCACATCTTTTTGCATGGCTAGTTTTCGAAAGGTACAATACGGTTCAACAACTTATACAATACAAAAGTACCTACGAGGTAACTAGTAAATGTTTTCCTAAATGAAGTTTTATCCTAGTCAAACTTTAGTAAAAAATTAGTACGCCTACTAATTTGCCTTTTGTTTCTTGTTTTTGTGACAAGAATAATTATTTTTTGGAAATTATTGTTTGTTATCTGAAATGTGTTTGAAAAATAAGTAGTTTTAAAATTTTTGCGAATTGGTTAAATATTAGTTTTAAAATTTTCGATTAATTAAAACAATCAACGATTAAAAAACAATTATTAAAATTTAATACAATTATTCTTATTAGGTATTAAATTTAAAAAAATAGAAAGAATTAGAAATTTGAATAAATTTGAATTAGAAATTTTTTGAAAATTGGTTGCATTTTTTCTTGGGGATTGTGCAAATTTTTGTTGTTGAGAATCATTACAATAATTGTAATTATTGGTGTCGAAGAGAAAGAGGAAAGAGAAAGTTTGCAACTGGTAAAACGCACGTTTTTATACCAAAAATCGCGAATAACTCGAGAACCGTTGGGAAAAGTGCCAAAGTGCGCTACCCTCATTCGAAAGCCCATAAAATTTCCTATCGATCCTCAAACAAGCGCCACTCTACGACAATTTTTCTGACCACCGTTCAACTTTGATGTTTTCGGAAATTAGCCAAATCAGTAGATGTGGAATTTATTCACGTATTTTTGGCTGTGGATTAGTCAAATCGATTGAGATTTAGTTCAAAATTATTGAGCATATTCTAGACAACCTAGCGGACATTTTAAGACCAACCGCACCAATTTTCATCAATATTTGTGGCAGTTGTTGTTGAAAATAGAAAAATCACCATAACTCCTTTATTTTCCCCTTTAGGAAGCATTTTTTGATCTCAAATTAAACAGTTTTAAAAGCTGAACACAACTAAAAAAGAATATCTGAAAAAGCTTCAATTTTGAAGGAGTTATGACCATTTGAAATTCCTAAAAAACACTATTTCCCCCCTAATTGGGGGTGAAATGGGGGAGGGAGAAAAAATGGTCAAAAGGTACTCCCTTGGAGCATAACAAACGTGTGTGCAAAATTTCAGCTCGATCCGATTTGTCTGCTGGGCTGTAGCCCCGTCAATGAACAAGAAGAAAAAGAAGAAGAAGAAGAAGAAGAAGAACACGAAAAACGTGAAAAATAGTGGTTTTAAAATTGTTATACCCCCGACACCTGATGTTCCCAAGAGCTGAAATTTGTTTTACGTCCTCACGTGCCCCTGGAGAGTTGGTGTACAAAAAATCAACTCTCGAGACACTCAGGGGACCGAGCTATGGTAGGGTGAAAACCCCAACTTGTTCTGTCGCGTAATCAGTGTCTCAGTCGCTTCGGTTTTCAGGGCTTCGGTTTTCTTGGCGGGCGGGACGCTCCCGCGTCCCTAGATTTTGTTTCGGAAAACCTCTAATTTGACTCGGAAAAGCTATATATGAAGCTCAAAACCTGGCCACTTGGGGCCCCCTAGCGCAGTGTATTTCAGTAGGTATAGGGAAGGTTTCAAAGTGACCATGTGGTTAAGTCTTGTGTGTCAAGTTAGAAGGAGTCAAGTTCATGCCAGCTCATCCACATTTCACCACTATTATCACGTTGCTCATAGTAAATAGGCACATACTTTTATTGTTGTAGTTCTAGAATGAATCATGGATTTAGTTCAATGAGTTCATTTTACCTGAGTTAGGCCCTATTCTGCACTTACCTCAAAATTTTGAGGATTCGGGACAAGTTCCTGTTTTCTTCAGGGTAAGTGCACAATGGGATTTCAAAGTTGAAACTAGATGAATAAGTACAAAAAGCTAGTGGATGCCCAGAAGCTCCACATGAATTTTGAGTAGGTATGTGCCAAAATAAGGTTACAACAAAACATAAATTTATATGTACATAGGGATTTCTGCTTTCATACCTGGTAATATGAGGGTTTTCCTACCTACCCCTTTACACAAACATACAAATACGTTATTTTATAATATTATTTCGTTTTTTTTTTTTTAATTTTTTACAGAGCCCAAGTCTTCATAATGGTGATCTGGCCACTGCCCTGGCTGAGAAGAGAGCTGTAAAGAAGAAATACTGGGCTCATCGTCAGAATCAGAGGATATTCAGAATATTATATATTATGCTGAGAATCCAGTGACGTTGACTTGGATTCTTACTCAAGAAAAATGACGGAAAATGAAGTAGAAGAGCAGAGAGAGAAATGTTACAGACTTGGAAGAAGTTATTGACATGGATGTTGGTGACCTGCTCCTTGGTCAATTTTTGGCCAAGAAAACAATCGAGGATTTGTGGGAGAGATCATTGCATTTAATAGAGGTGATCCAATGATTAGGTACATGAGAAAGTATTCCAATTTTAATGGGGCTAGTACTTTTAAATACCCTCCACGACTCGACGTTTCTTCTGCTGAAAAAAGGATGTTGTCCACATTCTCCCATCCCCGAAAATTGGTAGGCCAGGGGAAGCTAGTTTCAATATTGATTTGTCTAGTTACCAGATTCGATGATAAATATTATTTTACTTTAGTTCCTAGGTATTGAAACTTACCATCAAAAATTCTTTCAATTTTGTATTTACCTTTCATTTTTCTTACAAAGGTTAATTGTTTTATTCTAAGACTAGTCTTTTGACTGATGGCTGATTACTTACTTGTTTTTTACAATACGTCCATAATATTGTCCAATTCATTTTTATTTGATTCAGGGCTTTGATTTGATAAAGCCAATAATTCGTATTTTAAGTAAGAAGTAACTACTACCTACCTTCTGGTGGTTGTTTGACTGATAGTAAGTAAGAACTTACGTGAGCTTCAAGAATTTCATGATGGTTCTTTCAAAATTTAGAATTTTTGTGACAGTGGTTAATTTTCATAGTATCATGTTACATTAAATGCTCAATTGAGAGAAACACGCATTTTAAATTGAGTTTTTTTTTCCACCCAGGAAATTTCTGCTTGACAAGCTGCCAAACTCTGCCACTCGGAAAGTTTTGCTCACATTTGAATAATTCAAAGATCCATTTAATCCTCAGCCGACCTATCTGGCACTTACGCCGTCATTCACCAATTAATCGTTGTAACGTTTTGATGGCTGGGTTATGCACTTTCCCCATCATTATTCTTTTCGTTTATGGAACATGTGGAATTTGATTTGTCACCGAATCCTACCATTCAGAAATTATAGAAGTTTCTTTTGCAAAAAAAAAAACCATCTCTCTAGCTGTAAAAGCCACTTTGATATAGATGTCTAAAGTTGCGAGCGGTGAAGGGTTCCATTTGGAGTTTGCGCCGGATTGAAATCAAAGACCGCGACTCTTTTCTTTTCTTCCTCTTTTGCTTCGCAATGTGGGCGAAATATGAAAAACAACGCGAACGGGGATGAAAAAATCAAGATGGAAAACTGAGAAATAAGGAGGGAGAGGTAGATTAAATGATCGTGGTAACTTTTATACTGACGGTCCCATCCCTTAGAATGGAAAAAAAGAAAGAACAAAAGAGGGAAATGAAAAGAAAAAAATGAAGAAAGAAAAAAAAGTTTTGGTTCTTGAACCTTCGGGATTTACTTCCGTCACTTTACCCACCTCCGCTTCAAAACATTTTCTCAACCAGTCTTTCCGTTTCTCACAGGTTTTCCTAGGTAAAGAGCTCACCGCCACTCCAACTGCCGGTTCCTACAGTATACAATTCACCATCCCTTTCCCCGTCGCTATAGGACCGTTGCTCATCCCCCACCTCATACACCACTCGGAATACAAAAGAGGATAAGTGATAAGCTTTTTGCTTCCCACCACCCTCCATTTTGCCTGTTCGGATCGAAAAGCGTGCAATCCCGCTTATCAGGCAGTTTTTAGTTTCTTTGGTAGAGACACATTATTGATATGGAGATTGAAAAATTAGGCTATAAGGAGTAGAGACATATTACTGATAAGGATATATCCAGTAAAGATACATTATTGATAAGGAGTTATCCTGTACAGACACAGTATTGATAAGGAGTTATCCAGTATAGACACATTATCAATGAGGAGATATCCCGCACAGACACATTATTGATAAGGATTTATCCTGTACAGACACATTATTGATATGAAGATATCCAGTACAGACACATTATTGATAAGGAGTTAACCTGTACATACACATTATTGATAAGGAGTAGTCCTGTACAGACAAATTATTGATAAGGAGTTAACCTGTACAGACACATTAATGATAAGGAGTAGTCCTGTACAGACAAATTATTGATAAGGAGTTAACCTGTACAGACACATTATTGATAAGGAGTTGTCCTGTACAGACAAATTATTGATAAGGAGAGATCCTGTAGAGACACATTATTGATAATAAGATATCCTGTGTAGATACCTTATTGATAAGAAGAAACCTGTAGAGATACATTATTGATGAGGAGATATTCAGTACAGACAAATTATCAATAAGGAAATATCCAGTACGGACACACTATTGATATGGAGTTATCTTGTACAGACACATTATTGACATTATTGATATCTTTCGAAAATAATTTCAGCATCACAATCTAGTTTACAGAACTAATAAGTCATTTATTCATTGAATGTACATAATAATATTATGTACATTCAATGAATAAATGACTTATTAGTTCTGTACATATTATGTACATAATATTATTATGTACATAATAATGTACATAATAATATTATTATCTAGTTTACAAAATTTGCGAACGTGAGCTGTGTTGTTTGAATATGAGATGATTTGGCCTTTGAGAAAGGTCGGTATGACATTGTATCGAAGCTTCCAATTTGTGACGGCCACATGAACCGACTTGGTCTCATTCATTTTGATCCTCAATTGTGCAATCTTTCTATGTATTTTGGAGATAGAGTGGTTTAGTTTAGTAATTATTGTCTTCACCAACGGTGTCACCGGCAAAAGTAGCGATAGTGTTTGTTTCTACTCTCGGCAGATCAGCAGTGTAGATCAAATAGAGAAGAATATGTGGCGACTTCACACCTGTCTAATTATCTAATTATCTCAGGTATTTCCCAAATTCTGAGTAGGTACCAATACAACAGTTGTAATTAACAGTCGTCAAAAAAAAATCCAAAAGGTGTTGAATAAATTGTTCCATATACTTTCCATTTTAATGTTCCAGAATTATCTATAATTAGTCCGTAATCTGGTCACTAAATTCCTCCTTACCTACAGACACGTTGTTGACAAGATGATTGGAACGATGAAAGAACAACATACACTCGACTAACGACAGTTCCCAGCCAATCGTTTTGTGGGAAATGTGGTGGCAATGGTATGTCGTGTGTGGTTTTCAAAACAAAGACGTGGTCCGTTCGTCAATAGTTCATCGAACGAACTTTTTGCTTTTCATTTCGGACGTATTGACACTGTTGAAGAACTCTGGTCCGCAGCCGCCAGCGGTTCTTCCCTAATTTCCCAAACGTGTGTCGGCCGATGTTTGACGTCTTCTCTCTTGGGTGTTTCGCCAAACTCGGCCTTTTCCCCTCTCCCACTCAAGAGCCACTCAATCTGTGCCGGAGTTCATTCTCCGATCCATCAACGATGATGGGTAAAGAATGGGAAACTAAATCTTGAACACACACAAACTATTACACGCTTCACCGGACGGCGACCCCACGAGAAAAAAGAGCACGAGGGGTGACGACGATTCTTGATTCCATCCGCCCATAAGAGGATTATACCGCATCGCTAAGGCCCTTAGTTCGTCAAGCAATATTCAGATTATCCCCAATGCAGTTGAAACTCCCCCTGATAACACCGCTCTTTTGACGTCCGATCAGGAATGGAAGAAAAAAAAAAACTTAATCCCTTCTCTCGTCAGGATGGATCAAAGATTAACCCGATTTGTATTTGGGTATCAATAAAACGATAGGTCGTGAGTTTTCCCCCGAATTCGCGAAGCCAGAGCAGTCTGATTGCGCACTGCTCCTCCCTTATCTGTAATGGGTTTCGGGGAAAAGTCGGCGAGCACCGCACCACGGCTAATTATTGCTACTTTATTTGACAAACTTTGTGATACTGTTGGTATGGCCCTATTATCGCCTATTTCCCCCCTCTAATGGGTACCTTGTGTCTGACCTTCACGTAGATGCAGCAATGACTTTTTTAACCAAGTATCATTAAGGACTGTAATAACACATGAAACACTTCTGAACAAATTCTTTATTTCCCATCTTGCGTCCTATTTACTTCTGGCATACATTCAGATCATTCATCACCATCTTCTATTAGGCGCAATTTTAATAAATCTCGAATAATCCTTCCAAAAGTAAATTCAGATTAGGATTATTCGAGATTTATTAAAATTGCGCTTAACAGCATTTTTCTTATAAGAAAAATGCTTATATAACTGCTATTAGATTATTTTTTCAAAAAGATATAATCATTTTTTCATGTCCAAATCTATCTACTTTTAAGAGAATACAGATGTCATCGTTATGAATTATGCTGTCATGACAATCTTCTCATACCTTTCTGTCTTATCTTTTTCCCTAATTTATAGATGACTTTGTAGATACTTTAACTGGACTTTTTTGAATGTTTTGTTTATTTAAATTTGTTTCAGGGACTTACCTACTCCTCGGTGGGCATTAATTGAAAAACGATTATTCACTATTCTATTTCCTTTTCTTGAAATTGGTATTAGAGTACGTTTGTTTTTATTGTACTTGTCCATTTAAGTATATAATATTATGCCAATATATCGAATCAAATCAAATCTTCAACTCATAGTATAATCGTCAATATAATCATCCAAAAGTAAAATTTGGGAATCGATTCCAGTGAAGCGTAAATAAACAAAATCCACAGTCATGCAGCATGGCTATAAGAGCGAATATTCGACGAAATAACTGGTTTTGTGTAAAATGTCTCCATCAAAGAACATGATGTCCATGAAGAACATCCTAAGTATCAATCACGTTTCTTCATCAGCAAAGTGCTCCAGAATGAGAGAAGAATGAGATATAGCAATTTTGACATCACCATCTTATTCAGCGTCTAAAAACCTTTAAATTGAGGTGTCACTTGTCAGGCTCTCATTTTTTGGGTAACCCCTCCTCCAATTCTGAAAACCCCCGTCAGCTTTTGGACATTTAAGCTCTAAACACGACGGTGAAGTGAGAAATGCGATATCTCGTTCCGTTATGAGATTACAGCAGACTTAACATGAAGATCACATCAAGTAACAACCACGTTTCTTCATCTTCAAAGTGCTCCAGTTTGAGAACGGAAGGAGATATCGCAATTCGGACTTCACCATCATGTTCAGCATTAAAAAACAACCTTTAAAATGAGGTGTCGATTGTCAGAATGTTTCATTTTGGGAATTTATGAGGAATTCCCCCTCCCCTAAAACTCCCCGAAACCTCCCCATTAGAGTGCCCCGATTCTGCCCATCTACGAACTTAGCCTTTCGATTGCCAAGACAGAACTATATAAATATGAATAATATCGGTTTTATCTATCTATCTATAATATAATATATAATATATATTATATTTCCTCCTCCTGTGAAAATATCCAGTATATTATATTATATTATACTGGATATTTTCACAGGAGGAGAAAATAGAAAGAGAGCAACACTTAATTTAAACAATAGTAAATCTTACGGTAATTTTCGCGTTACAGCGTCATCAGCCCGTGAAGAAAATATAACATACAATAGGTATACAAATATAATATACCTATTATAATATACATATGTAAATTATATTCCTATAACCTATATTAGTACTAGGTACCTACGTACTTCGAGTAACTGTACCACCACTCATTCTAGCGCTCCAAGCGGATTGTATTATGTTCATGTTTGTTGTCTTGACTGTCGCCATCCTGTACATGGAAGGTTATGATAATTCTGGTCTCTTATACACGTTAACCGACACTAAGAGACCAGAATAATTCTGGTCATAACCTTCCATGTACAGGATGGCGACAGTCAAGACAACAAACCTCTTCAAGATTCTTCTTGAACAACAAGATTCTTCTCTTCATTATAATTACGTTGTAACTGAGAAACTCCTTTCGAGATAAATATTGTTAGGTAGGTACCTTATTAAAAACCCGTGGAAAGGGACTTTTATTCAATTCTATTGTTTTAGGTAAGTTGAATTGTGTTTCAGGTTCAATGTACTTTATCTGTGTTTCTGTTTTACTTACCCACCTAACTTAATAAAAACTATTGTTTTAGCAATCATCTAACTGCCCACTTTCTTCAGAATTACACACATATATATACATATAATTTTTTGGTGTCATTTGGCAGTGGATTCAGGATGGTCTGAAACGGATTTCGGTATGAAAGTTTTTCGAAAATTCGAGTTCTACAAGTTTTGGACCAAGAACAATAGCTACATGTTCATCGAAAATTCGCTAAAACGGTCGCTAACTCCGAACCGAATCAGTGAGTTTTATTTTTCTGGAACTTTCTCTCGGAGAGGTCCGTGCAACGCCCGGTTAATCGGCTAAATCACGTTCCGTCGAAGGCGGCCATGTGTACCAGCAGGCGTTTAGTCGGTGAATCCGGAAAACGGGTGGAGGCGGAGCCCAACATAATTAAAAGTATTGAATGGTCGGTGGCGCTGAGGGTTGGTTGAGGGTGAGGTGTGAGTGGTGGAGGCTGGAGTGGGTTGGGGGGGGGGAATAGAAAGTGAGGAGGGAGAGGGGTGATAAAAGTTTTGAGGAGCATAATAATGGAGTCAATTCCAGGAAGTTTGTGGGTGAAAGGGGATTAATTGGAGGGAGCCGGTTAGTCCACAAAGTAGAGAGGTAAATCGGACTCGAGCGGTAGCAATTAAATTAAACCCCAGTAACTCCCCCATCGCCCCCTTCGGCTCCTCATCGTCAAACCCACCCATCGCTAAATAGGATCTCAATTAATCAGAGCTATCGACCAGGTCGAGACGGGTGGTGGGGGGAGGGGGGTTGTGTGTGATGGTGTGGTACGTAGTGAGGTGGAGTGGGGGGGGGGGGGTGGAATAGGAAACCCCCGGGGATTGGAGGAGTTGCGGTGGAAGCGAGCGGCGAATGTGTGGTGTGGATGACGAGGTGGCGGTGGGTGGGGGGGGGGGGGTGAATCGCCGCGCGACGCTTTGGAGATACAGTAGAACGGGTGGTCGAAGGATGAGGGGAGATGGTGAGGGGGGGTGAAGGAGGGTAATAGATGCGGGGAAAGAGCTAATACAGAGTTAATTGGTGAACAGGCCAGTCCTCCTGAGGGGGCCCCCGTGCTGGCGGGCGGGTGAGCCTTTAGCAAATATTGACCCAAACCCGCCCGAACGGCCGAGAGTATTAAGTGCAATTGAAACCCCCCCCCCCCCCCTCCTCCCGCACCGCGAACCCAATTCACTACCACCTTACAATCTACACTCCCCTCACCGCACCAACATCAACTCTAGTAACAACTGTATCCAACATTTCTACACATCCTAACTATCTTTCTCTTAAAAAAAAAAAAAAAAAAAAAAAAACATAGGAAATGTATCCACAATCTGTAAAGATTGCTTTTAGTGTAAAGATCACTTTTCCGTAAAGATCAATTGGGCACCTTGGGTCCGAAATGATGTAAGTCCAATTTTAGCGAAATTGCGTTTTCAACAGTATTCGATTCAGGGATCATTCCTCTACCTACGTACTCCAAGATTAGGCTTCATTGGTGGGTTCGACTCAGGGAAGTGGGTGATTCCAGTGCTAGTTTTGAAAATTCCAAGCGCCACAGGTGCCAAGTGTTGTAAGCAGGGATGGGCATAACGGTTATTTTCGAGAAACGTAAAATAACTTTTGTTATATTAAAATAACTGTCGAAAAAACTAGTTACAAAAAAAAACTAGTTTCTTTTCTTCTGAATGATAACGGAGTGAAACACCTGTGTTGTAATAATATTACACATAATAATAATAATAATAATAATAATAATAATAATATTATGTGTAATATTATTATGTGTATTAGATTAATTATTATTATCAATTATCACTAATTATTAACAATTTTATCAAGTACCTACTGAAATTTATTATAATTTATTGTTAGGTATTGATAATTCGTATTTAATAATTATTATTAATTATGATTAATTAATACGATATAATTCTGGGGTTTTTAATACTACGTCGGTAATAATTTTTCTATAAAAGAAGTACCTACCAACAAACATTCGAAATTACCTTCATTTCCGTAGCACGAAACGCACCTCAGAACAACAAACTCGACATCACTTAAGCCATATGATGTTCCAAAGAGCTTGTTAGTATGAAAATGGACCTGTATTTCAACAGTTTGATTCACGATCGGGTTGTGAGGCACAATCTTTGAGCCGTCATTGTGAACGAACGGCTGGTCGTACAAAGCTGCAGACGGTCTTAAAAAATTCTACGGAACAAACTCTATCTAAATATGAAATAAAAAACATACCGTTTGATGGAAATTTTTCGAGATATGGAATTTTCAACATTTCATTTCAACATAATAATAATTAATCTAATACACATAATAATATTACACATAATATTATTATGTTGTTAGTAATGTAGTTACAAAGAAAACGAATATCTGTCTTTTTCAACTGATAGGAAAAACGAAAACCTTGTCGACTCATCTAAAGATAGTTTGTTCTAAATTAGCGAGCAAGGAGATTGGTTTCACTGGAGGAGACTTGCAAAAAAAGACTCCAAAATATTTAACAAAAGTAGATGATGACATTTTTGGTTAAATTTTTCTGCTTACGGTTCTTTGCATGTCATAGTTTTGGAGAACAATCATCAAATAGGTAGAAGTAGAAAGTAATAAAAACCGATCAAACATGAGAAAAAATAGGTATATATTTGAATGAGTAGGTAATTTATCACATTTTATGAGATCACACGAACGAAGGACACTAATTTTTTAGTGGAACCTATGTGACTGTTTACGTACCTCTATATTTTTCTATTTAGAAAAAACTATAGAAGAAATAGGATCTCTTTAACATTAGGTATTTTATTTTCAGTCCTATCGCACAATCAGTTGAGATTATTTTTTCAACAGTACCTAATGCGGGAGTGATAACAATATGAAACACGATAGTGTGACACCAAGCGAGAACGAGTTATTTGGAGGAGTCTCCCAATGTTTGAGAGCAATATTCGTTGTTTCCAGTGAGGAACATGAGCATTTCAACTTTTGAGGAACTCAGGTTTGCTCTTTTTGACGTAGGTACCCAATAAAATTGCCTGATTTGGAAATAACCGTTTCGCAGGGTAGGTAGATACGGCAGAAATTTAACTCGATTCCACCTACATTCTTCTTCTTCCCCTTCGTGTTGTTCCCAGTTGATTATTGATTAGGTATAATTCAAAGTACTAGGTAGGTCCCTACTAAATTGTGCCGTTTTTGTTTTTTTCAACTAGTTTTTTTTTTCAAACTGAGAAATGGTTATAACGTTTTTTTTTTTTTTTTTCAAACTATTTATTTTAAACTACTTTCTCGTTTCTTGACCCATCCCTAGTTATAAGTCCAGTAACCACGAAACCTTGAGCTGAAACGACGAGAACGGCGAACACGCTGTGATGTCTTTTGGTTCATCTTCGATTATGAACCATTGGAATCGATCAAAGAAAAAAAAGTTTAACCCCCCCCCCCCTCAAAATTAGTTGGTTTACGTTTCAAGATACGTAGCTAAATACGTAAGTATTCATTGTAACAATCATATAAGTAATGATTTATTACAAATAATGAATTGAATTCCAATTGATAAATCATGTATGGTTTATCTCTCTGCTTAATTCTCACATCTCAAATCATGGTACAAACATTATGGTTCATTAAAATGTAAATAAATTGGTTAGGAAAATCTTGAATTTGGTTAGGGAAATCTTGAATTTGGTTAAGGAAATCTTGAATTTGGTTTGGGAAATCTTGAACTTGACTTGGAAATACTGTTATTCAGAAAAAGTATGTTTTATATAATATTTGGTGTCTTTTGGCAGTGAATTCAGGATGGAATTTGATTGGAAATCACTGTCTACCGTCTCGAGTTTCTGCAATTTTTCATCATTCGTATTTTGCATTGAGAGAACGCGCTGTTCGTCGAGAATTGCTGTTTCGTCGAGGATTGCTGTGTCGACATCTTGAGGAGAGTTCGTTATTCGTACAATAGCAAGAATGACCGTACCGGTAGGTGTCTAACCTCGAGTTCTCCCATCATACGATTGAATTCTATGAAATGCCATTTTGTTCTGACGAAGATAATATACCTAATAATATTATATTATCTTCGTCAGAACGAAATGGCATTTAATAATATATCTTAATATATAATATATCTTATAATATATTATATTATGTAACGAACAGGTAGGTATAAGTATCGTCGAAAACCTCCGAGCATCGAATTCAGAAAATTCAGGAAGTACTCGTAGAACTGCCGAACTGCAATCTCCTGCGAACTGCCAGCTTGCACCCCTCCTTCCTGGATCTCCGTCTATCTCACTTTTTGCTACATTACAGGAGACACCAAAAATTATTGATACCAATATAATGTCAAATCAAATAATTATTATTATTAGGCAAGTCAAATCAAATTATACTCCAGGATAGATAAATATTCAGTTTTTTGTGTCTCCGGTAGATATTATATTAAATTTTGGTGTCTTTTGGCAGTGACTTCAGGATGGTGTGGAATGGATTCTGGTATGAAAACTTTTCGGAATTTGAGTTTTAAAAATTTTGTACCGAGAACAATAGCTTCGAAAATCCGCTAAAATCCAGCATTGTGTAAATAAATCGTTGTCCAAGAATTTGTAGAGGTTTTTTTCAGCAAGGTCCCTACCTAATGCGGAAGTGGTAAAGATTGTAGTAACTGTGGTGAGGGGGAGGGGATAAGTAGGTAGTAGTGGTAATAGTGGGTAGATGTGATATGATGGAGTGTGTGATGTTGGTGGTGGTGGGAGGGGTGTGGAGGGAGGGGGGGCTCAGAGGTAATAGGTTGTGTTGAGGATAGCGAAGCCTCTTTAACGGAGAAGGATGTGGTTAATAGGAAGCGTTTTATAAAGCGATTGGTAGGCGTTTAGGATCTGAGAAGGGGATCGGAGGAGCGGAGGGGGTTGGATTCCCCTCCCCGTCGCCATCAAACCCCTCGTGATACCCTGGGATTCAATTTCAAGGTTGCCTGCTCGCGGGCCATTATAGACTGTAAAAGGAATAGGGTGCCTGCGTAAGAGGAGGGGGGGGGGATAGGGGAGGAATAGTTGTGGAGGGGGGGAGAATGCCAAAGTGTGCGGCGGCTTTTGTGTGTGTGTGTGTGTAAGGACGGAAAGTGGTGGGTGTTCAGGGAGGGAAAGGGGGGGGATGTCTGGGATGGGGCGACCGACCGGAAAATGAAACTTTTTACCGACTAACTCCCCCCCCCCACCCACCACCTCCACTCGCCGCAGCATCATTCACAATCAGCCCCCCCCCCCCCCTCACCATCCACCCACCACCCTCCACACACCACCACCGCCACACCAGAGTCCCCACCACGTTTCTTAACAATTCGCTGAAATTCCTCTGTTTTCTGCTAAACGGAGTGGCTGTGTGAGGTGACATATCGACAGCCCCGCAGCAGAAGCAGAAGCCTGTATGTGTTAAAAAACAAAATATAACAATAAAAACTGTTTCCAACAGTAACCTACAGTTTTTGGGAGGGAACAGTTTTTCCAACACCGACGAAGTCGAGTAAACTGTGAAGAACTGGCTGAAGGAGTAAACCGTGAAGGAGAGGCTCACTCTGGTTACTCTATTGGAAATTAAAAAAAAACTATATTCATATAGTTAAATAATACTAATTACAAAATACACAACTCGGATAACACCGTGTTCTCAAACAACGCAGGTTTAAGCGTTCCTATAATGCAAGGAAATAATGTTTCAAAACTTTTCTAGCCTTTTTACAAGTGCTCAGAATGAGAGATTTTCTTGTTCCTTTTGGCAACGCCTAGAATTATGTCCAGAATACTGCGGTATGTTTACCTTTGACAGGTATGTAAACATACCTATGCTTGTTGCGTCAAAGTTGTCTTCACTAATGCCATCAAATAATCATTTTTACTCCTAGTTTCAACCAATTGTTGCGTTTAACAATATGATTTTGGTTTATTATCTTCGATAATGAACCATTGGAATCGCCCAAAGAAAAAACAACGGTTTATTATCTTCCTTGTGCAGATCACCCTTCTGTCTATACCAGACTGTATTGCAAATCGGCACCATACCATATTCTCACCGTACTCATACCATACCATACGAATTTCTTTCCTATCATACCATACTGTATTATACCAAATCATACATACAATAATATACCATACCATACTCATACCATGTCATACAAACCGAGTGAATATTGAAATGTCATCCATTTCTGACCTATATTTAAAATTTCAAGTATCTAGCTCATCATCAAAATTTAATTTGTTTAAACAAATAGGTATTATTTAAACAATTTTACAGACAAGAAACCGAGTGAATATTGCATTGTGATCCAGTTCTGAACTATTTTTAAAATTTCAAGTCAATAGCTCATCATCAAAATTTAATTTGTATTATTACAAAAAGGTATTATTTAAACAATTTTACAGATGAGAAACCGAGTGAATATTGCAATGTGGTCTATCCCCGACTCATGGTTAAAATTTCCAGTCTGTAGTTTACCGGGACCGGGAAGATGAAAAAAGGTAGTTTTATTCTGGGCGTCTGGCGGTTGACCCACATGACGACCGTTTTCGACGCGAAAGTTTAGTGTTTTTCCTAAACCTTTGCGCGCTAACTGTGAACGAACGGCTGGTTGCACAAAAATCCAGTTGGTCTTGAAAGATTCGTAATTTTTCAGGTCATTCAAAAGTGAACTAAAAATTACACGGTTCGGTTGAATATTTTGAGATATGACATCGTCGAAATTTTAAATTTCGTTTTGAACCCCTTCCCCTTGACCTAGGGTTATGAAAAGTTTCGAGGATCATTGTGGGGCTGGTCCAAACCCAGAAACCAAATTTTGTAATTTTAGCTCAACGCTAACTGGGCAAAGTGCCACGGACGGCGTACGGCGTACGGTGTACGGCGTACGGCGTACGGCGTACGGCGGACGGACGGATTTTGGTTTATTATCTTCGATAATGAACCATTGGAATCGCCCAAAGAAAAAAAAATTTTAACCCCCCCTCAAAATTTGTTGGTTTACGTTTCAAGATACGTAGATTCAGAAAATCGAATAAAAAAAAATCCGTCCGTCCGCCGTACGCCGTCCGCCGTACGCCGTCCGCCGTCCGCGCCACTTTGCCCAGTTAACGTTGAGCTAAAATTACGAAATTTGGTTTCTGGGTTTAGACCAGTGAGCCCGACAATGATCCTCGAAACTTTTCATAACCCTAGGTCAAGGGGAAGGGGTTCAAAACGAATTTTGAAATTTTGAAAATTTCATATCTCGAAAAATTCATATAGAACGGTATGTGTTTTATTTCATATTTAGATAGAGTTTGTTCCGTAGAATTTTTTAAGACCATCCGCAGCTTTGTACGACCAGCCGTTCGTTCACAATGACGGCTCAAAGATTGTGCCTCACAACACGATCATGAATCAAACTGTTGAAATACAGGTCCATTTTCATACTAACAAGCTCTTTGGAACATCATATGGCTTAAGTGATGTCGAGTTTGTTGTTCTGAGGTGCGTTTCGTGCTACGGAAATGAAGGTAAATTTCGAATGTTTGTTGGTAGGTACTTCTTTTATAGAAAAATTATTACCGACGTAGTATTAAAAACCCCAGAATTATATCGTATTAATTAATCATGATTAATAATAATTATTATTATTAATAAATACGAATTATTAATACCTAACAATAAATTATAATAATTTTCAGTAGGTACTTGATAAAATTGTTAATAATTAGTGATAATTGATAATAATAATTAATCTAACATTTAGGATCTAGACATTTAGACCTAGTGATCTAGACAGAAGGGTGATCTGTACAAAGAAGATTACGAAATTTTTTTTATGGGTTTCGACCAACCCCACAATGGTCCTCGAAACTTTTCATAACCCTAGGTCAAGGGGAAGGGGTTCAAAACGAATTTTGAAAATTTGAAAATCTCATATCTCGAAAAATCCATATGGAACGGTATGTTTTTTATTTCATATTTAGATAGAGTTTGTTCCGTAGAATTTTTTAAGACCATCCGCAGCTTTGTACGACCAGCCGTTCGTTCACAATGAGGGCTCAAAGATTGTGCCTCACAACACGATCGTGTATCAAACTGTTGAAATACAGGTCCATTTTCATACTAACAAGCTCTTTGGAACATCATATGGCTTAAGTGATGTCGAGTTTGTTGTTCTGAGGTGCGTTTCGTGCTACGGAAATGAAGGTAATTTCGAATGTTTGTTGGTAGGTACTTCTTTTATAGAAAAATTATTACCGACGTAGTATTAAAAACCCCAGAATTATATCGTATTAATTAATCATAATTAATAATAATTATTATTAATAATAAATACAAATTATTAATACCTAACAATAAATTATAATAATTGTCACTAGGTACTTGTTAAAATTGTTAATAATTAGTGATAATTGATAATTATAATTAATCTAACATTTAGGATCTAGACATTTAGACCTAGTGATCTAGACAGAAGGGTGATCTGTACAAAGAAGATAATGAACCGTTGTGTCAAGAATTTGCAGAGTTTTTTTTTATTCGATTTTCTGAATCTACGTATCTTGAAACGTAAACCAACAAATTTTGAGGGGGGGTTAAAAAATTTTTTTCTTTGGGCGATTCCAATGGTTCATTATCGAAGATAATAAACCAAAAATTTTAACCCCCCTCCTCAAAATTTGTTGGTTTACGTTTCAAGACACGTAGATTCAGAAAATTGAATAAAAAAAAACTCTGCAAATTCTTGACACAACGGTTCATTATCTTCTTTGTACAGATCACCCTTCTGTCTAGATCACTAGGTCTAAATGTCTAGATCCTAAATGTTAGATTAATTATAATTATCAATTATCACTAATTATTAACAATTTTAACAAGTACCTAGTGAAAATTATTATAATTTATTGTTAGGTATTAATAATTTGTATTTATTATTAATAATAATTATTATTAATTATGATTAATTAACACGATATAATTCTGGGGTTTTTAATACTACGTCGGTAATAATTTTTCTATAAAAGAAGTACCTACCAACAAACATTCGAAATTACCTTCATTTCCGTAGCACGAAACGCACCTCAGAACAACAAACTCGACATCACTTAAGCCATATGATGTTCCAAAGAGCTTGTTAGTATGAAAATGGACCTGTATTTCAACAGTTTGATACACGATCGTGTTGTGAGGCACAATCTTTGAGCCCTCATTGTGAACGAACGGCTGGTCGTACAAAGCTGCGGATGGTCTTAAAAAATTCTACGGAACAAACTCTATCTAAATATGAAATAAAAAACATACCGTTCTGTTGGAGGACGAACAATCCGACACCTTGTTATAATTAGTATTATCATGTTGGCAGCCATGTTATCACTGCTCAACTAGAGAACTCTCAATGTTTCCTTCTTCTTCCCGTGTCTTGCGACCTTGTTATACTGTGTGCTCTTTTGCTAAAATATAATCGGTGCCTGCCTATTTAATTCTGCGGAGTTATATTCCTCTCTACCAATTTACGGAGTCTTTGGATCATTCGGTGAGTGTATTTGTTAAGATTATTTCAGGGGATTAACCCCGTGAACCTTCATGCTAGCAATGGTTGGGTTCGCGAAATCGTCGGAGCCTAATGGCGGACGGAATGAATCGATTGGCTTTGTTACGGTGTTCGGGCTATCTGAATAAAAGATCGTAGTCGGGGTTATTTTTCTTCATCTATTGCGTTGTGTTGTACTGAGCACTTACTACATGGAATGAACCCTAGGAATTTTCCAACTAGAACAACGGTGTTTCAATACGGGCAGAGTTAATATTGCGAACTACGTTGACGAACGAAGTTGATTTAACCTGCCGAGTGGGTGGTTGGAAAATTTAGCGATCGGTGTTCGGTGGCGGAGTCTAGGGGCGCCCCAAAGTAAATCCCACGACATATCCACCCTGTATTTTTTTTGCGCTTGCGGCTGGGGTTCAGATGAAGAAATAACCAATTTACGGAGTTAATTGACAAAGATGCGGTGTCAATTATGGGTCAGTACGTGGGCCGCTAGTTTTCTGCTGTCGTCCTTGGCGTTGCGGGATGGGATGGTTTCTGCGATGCCGACGACGACGCGAAAACGGCAAAGGGCCAAATTGGGTGGATTTTATTGATGAAAAGGACCCAGCCACGGGGAAACGGTGTTCGGGGAAGTCAACGGGTTGCGCTGCCTGTGACTTCCGTAAATAGGCCAACCAAATGATTTTTTCCCCGGGCTTATTGGTTGGTTGGCGATTTTCCCGATATGCAAAAGATTCTGAGGCGGATGAATCAAGTTGTCGGCAAATAACGGAGCCTGACAAACGCCTTTTTGTGACTGGGTTACCCTATGTGGCGCGATTTTATGCGATTTGCGGCGAGTATAAAATTCGGCCTGAGGGTTTAGCTTGACCTAACTGAACGTACTCTTGCGGAGGTCGGAGTCAATGTTCATGAACCTTGTCACTGGAGGTAAGAACGACGGATAACGCTGCGAAAATGCGTGTTCGAAGTTTACTGTAATTTTAGTAACTGATTGCGGTGCGGTGATAATTTGAGTGATAACTGATGGCGATACAGTTATTCATTCTGTTTACAGTATCAGGCTCTGTGCTGATAACACTTTGCGTTTCTCTGTCAAAGGGAGCCGTGTGTATCTGCAGGAAGGCGGTGAAGACTAATCACCGGTATAGGACAGAGAGGAGATCTTCCATCCAGATCTCGCGGAGACTCGATCTTTCAGATAGCAAACAAAGCGTATAGTAAAAATCCATTGGTTTACGTTTCGGGGTACTGCCATCGTCTCGGGAATGTTTGTTGTTGCGGTGTAAACAAACATTACATGGTATCACAGTGCTACGGTGTTAAGCACTGTTTTATCAAACGGTGTTATGATAACGGTGTCATTAAACAGGGTCGTGTAAATGGTGTTTTGCGGCAAAAGACGGGAAGAAGGTAAACGAGGTTACGCTAAATATAGTACCTTACTGGCAATTTGGGAATAGCGAACCTTATGCGGCCTGAGACGATGACCTGCCCCGACTGGACTGCCTGATTTTCAGCATGTGCATTATTGTTTTAGTGCTGGATACATGCTGATTGCGGAGAGTGCTCATATAAATTATGCGGCGAATGTAAAACGTCAGTTCCGGACGATCAGGCGGTTCAGTATCAGTTTCTTTTTAAGTCTGGAACAGTACCGGAAGTAGACAGTACGGTATGACATTCCTGGTTAACGGCTACGGGGGAAATTTGCGCAATCCCGGCCGAGCGTTATCCATGGTTTTTCGCGTTTTTCCATGTTTGCGAATGGAAAATTCGTACACACAGAAATCCGATATGGAGATCGGAGGTTGGTTCTGTGCGAAAACGTTCTTTTGTACAATGCGGGGTAAAGTGGAGTGTACAAAATGGAGTAAAACGTTATGTACGATAACGGAGTAAGACGTTTTGTACAATGCGGGGTAAAGTGGAGTGTACAAAACGGATGAAAATGAACGATGTAGGTGGAGTACATGTAAACGGTTTGAAAAGTTAAAGGGGGGAAAGCGGGTGGAGATCGTATACCCCAGATACCCTTAAGTTCCTTTTCAACGTTACATACCTACAAATAAGTGAAATAACACAGAATTCAGTGATAATATGTGGAATGGTTATTATCAAACGGTGAAGTAATAATTTTCCGATCATGTTACAGAAAAAGAAAAACATGGATGCGGAAAGTCTGGCTCGTTTTGAGGAGAGGTTCATGGCCAAGGTCACCGAGCTAAACAGCAGATTTCTTAAAGAGGCGATAGAGGAGTTGACTCAACGCGGTGACGAGTTACTGGCGAGGGCTGAGGCCTTGGTGTCGATGCGGAGACACACGCCAGAGCGTATGGACTTCGCGGAGACTGGAGCGGTTGGCGGTGATTGCGGTGGCTCGGGGAATGGCGCGTCGTTGGATGAGGGGAGGTCGGACGCTAAGCCCCAAAGTGTCACTCAGTCCCGAAGGCGTTTCGCGGACATCACTCTTCCTCGCGCGCAGAATAGGTTATCCTCGGATTCCTGTCCTGTGTGGAGGCGGAGGGTGACATTGGATCTGAAAGCATGCGGAGTCGACTTTCTGATAGATCCATCTCGGGCGCCCCCCTCTGATTGCGACGCGTCGGACCTTACCCGAATCAAGGCTGCGGTGATGGCCTACTTGATGTCCAATGTCGGAGGTGACTTGGAGAACGCGATCAAGAGTATCGATGAACCTTGCGAGGCTCTGGACATGATAGAGAACGTCATTGATCCACCGTCCTTAGCCAAGGAACATCGGCTCCAGATCGCGATTATTAACATCAAGTTTGATTCGCGGAGGGAATCTGTGATTGAATTCCAAAACCGCTTCAGATCTCTAGTGGAGAACATACGTAAATGTCCGGACGCTGATCTGTCAGAAAAAGCTGTTAGAAGGCACTTGGTGAACGCCATTGCGGAGGAGTGTCCCAAGATTTCAGCTGATGCGCTCGAGGATCCGTCTCTCACAGCGGAGAGGATTTTCGAGAAAATGCACGCCTGGCACGACTTGTCCTCTGAAAACTCGAGGAGAACCGAGGCAGCTCAGCCTGGCAAGGCCCTTGTCGGGGGCAGGCGAGCGGAGGGCAGGTCAAAGAAGCGAAAGGCTTCATGGCGTCCGGACTTCGAACGGTCGAATAAAAAGGGTCCTGGACTGTGCTACAATTGCGGCCTGCTGGGACATCCTAGGAGTCTCTGTCCCAATCGTCCCGGGGAGAAGGTCTGCTACAACTGCGGAGACAGCGGACACTTGTCCCGGGAGTGCGGGAGACCCTGGACTAATGAGTCCACAAGGGTTAGAGGAGACAAGGGACAGTCCGACAGAAAGCGGGGTAGCGACAGTCGACCCAAGTCCAGCGGTGACAACAGGACACGACCAGCCTCTGAACCGAAAAGGCGCAATAAACGCGGTTCAAGAAAGTCTGCTCGCGGTGGTGCCGGTGGCCGTGGAAATGAACTGGGTACTCGACGACCAGACCAACCCTCCCAACGCAGGTTGACCGAGTTCCAGGCCAAATTGGCCCAAAGAGCTGCCGATCGAGGGGAAAACGAGAAGCGGACTGCGGCGCCTTCTCAACCAATGCGGTCCCCCAATCGGAGCGACGAAAGGGCTCTATTGTCGAGCTCACAAGAGTCTCTGCTTTTGGGAGGTAAGCAATTTCCACAACTGAAGTTTATTGCTGATTCTGGTGCAACCGATCACATGGTAAATGATCGTGCGGTGTTTGCTAAATTAACATGTCTCCCTAGCCCTGTAAGAATTGCATGTGCAAATGATGATCAAAATGCGGACTTGATCATACAGGAAGCGGGTGACATTGTTTATTACTGCGGAGAAACTAAACGTTATGGTGTACTTAAAGATGTGCTATATGCCCCCCAGTTGGGGGAAAACCTGTTTTCTCTCAGAAAGCAGACGGTGAAAGGTTTTCAAGCCATCTTTGATAGAGAACGTCTGAGAATTGTTGACTCTAATACGGGGCAGACTTTGAAAACTGGGCGTTTTGAAGGCAAGTTCTGGTGGTTGACGTTTCATCTCCCATTATTGAATGCGGACGCGCAGGTGGTAGAGAATTTCCTGGCTAAGATGAGTAGGAAAGCTTTGGTCACCCAGACTGATAACCAGTTAGAAAATTTGTCATTCGGTGCTAGACAAAATGTGGCGGGCCCTTCTCACATTGAAGAAGTGAGACCAGAGTCAACATGGCCTTTGCCAAATAATTCTCAAACGGAACCGGGGGAAATAACTCTTAATGCGGAGTCAAATGAGTTAAGAAATAGCGGTGTAAAATCAATCTCTCTAAAAAGAACGCTCGCATTAAATGATACGGTGCCTCCCCCAAAAATATCAAAAATTGCGACTAATTTGAGAGATGATAAAGGTTTACTGTGGCATTTGCGGTTGAACCATGCCTCGAAAACCTATTTGGAACATGCGGCGAGATCCCTTCCCGAATTAAAGGCGGTGAAATTTGGGTCGAATATTTTGGACTGTCCAGCCTGTTTGCAGTCGAAAGCCAGAAGCAAGCCATGCAACTCGGAAAGAACCCGTGCAGTGGAAGCTTTCTTAAGGCTTCATAGTGACTTGCTTGGACCCATCAAACCCTCAGCACTTAGGTCACAAGCGCGGTATATTGTGACGTTTACGGACGACATGAGTCGGTATGCTTTCGCCTATGAAATTAACAATAAAACACAAGTGCATTTGGCGTTGAAAATGTGTTTGGCGGAAATTAGGAGTCTTACTGGGAAACACACCAAAGTTGCGGAGATAAGGGTTGATGGGGGGCTGGAGTTCAAAACTGAAGGGATGCGTCTAGTACT
Source organism: Stenodema calcarata (assembly GCA_963920205.1). NCBI lineage: Eukaryota > Metazoa > Arthropoda > Insecta > Hemiptera > Miridae > Stenodema > Stenodema calcarata. The sequence goes on along the minus strand of OY986053.1, from coordinate 33,146,152 downwards.
GGAAAGCGAACGAATTTCTCTCGCAGTCTGTGAGCCTTATACTCCTCAGTTAAATGGTACTGCGGAAAGGCTGAATCGTGAAATGCTTGAGAAAATTAGGGTCAATCTGTTGTCGTCTGGCATTCCTGCTCATTTTTGGGCCTATGCGATGAGACATGTGATCCATGTACACAATAGGACTCCTAACAAATCAATCGGCTTTAAGTCTCCTTTTGAAATGGCTACAGGTAGGCTACCCTCCTTAAAATTTCTGCGGCGTTTCGGTTGTGAAGCCTACATTCTAGACAAGAAACCTACTGCCAAATTGGATCCAAAAGCTGCGGTCGGATTCCTCTTGCAGTGCGGTGAATCAGGTTATCATGTCTTACACGCCAAAAATCAAGTAGTAATTCGGTCGAAAGACGTTGATTTTGTAGAGAGTAGAACATATGCGGACTCTCTTCCTTTGAATTCAAGAGACACTGCGGAGAAGCCGGACATTGATTTTGGGTTGGAGGAAGTACATGATGAAAATGTCACACATGCAATAGATAGCTCTTCACAGGCGGAGTCTATAAGGGAGCAATCTGAGAATGTTGAGATGAATGACGACATTGAGCGAGATTTGAACCCTAACACTTCGCAATCTAGGAACGACCATAAGCGAAATCTCATTCATGAGAATGATCGATTTCAATTTTTCGATGAATCAGCAGATAAAACACTCATTGATGAAAATGATGAGTGTAAATTTTATGAAACAAGCGAGGACAGCGGTCATGCATGTTTCTTTAGCGGAGACACGACGGGGGTATGCGGAGACCCTCAAACATATGCGGAGGCAATTAAATCTGCTGATTCAGAAAAATGGCAAGAGGCCATTAAAACCGAATTTCAAGCTCTGGAACGCTGTGAAACCTGGAAACTCATATCCAGGAGCGCGGTGCCAGAGGGGGTCAAACTTCTAAAAACGCGGTGGGTACATAGGCGTAAGGTTGAGGCTGATGGGTCAATTAGGTACCGAAGTAGGTTGGTCGTTAGGGGTTTTGCTGACAACCATAATTATGAACTTGCGGAGATTTATGCACCGGTGGCACGTTTACCAGACGTCAAACTTCTCCTTGCTATGGCGGTGAAATTTGATCTGGATCTTGTTCAGTATGACGTTAAGACGGCTTTTCTGAACGGGCATCTGGAAAAATTTGTTTATTTAGAACTTCCGGATGGATATGCGGAGTACCTTGGTTGCGGTCCGGACTTGAAGCGGGGGAAAGTTTGTGAAGTCCACCGAGCGCTTTATGGTTTAAAAGTTTCTCCAAAGCGGTGGTTTGAACGATTCAGGGCTGCGGTGGATAAGATTGGCTTCAAGCCCTACCCTTTTCAACCCTGTTTGTTCATTTGGAGATCTGGGGGCACAGTGGCAATCATGCTACTCTATGTGGATGACATTCTGGTGGCCTCTAACAGCAAACCCATGATAGAGCAAATAACGACCATGCTGAAAAGTGAATTTTCGATAACGGTGCTAGGTGACCCACAAAAATATTTGGGTTTAGAAATTAATAGAAAACGGTCTGAAAGAATAATTGAAATTACCCAAAAGTCTCATATCTTGCATATGCTTAGGAAGTTCGACCCCAATTCGAATAAAACGGCGTCCACCCCTATGCTATCAGATGGGGAAAGCGGTGAAAATGACGCGGAAGAAGGAGATTTAAATAAAATTCCTTATAGGCAAGCTGTTGGGTCTCTCCTTTACCTACAGAGTGGGACTAGACCCGATATTTCATATGCGGTGAACGTTCTTAGTAGAAAGCAATCAAATTCTACGTGGGCGGATTGGAAGGCCATCATAAGGGTGTTGCGCTACTTGCGGGGGACAATCAATTTGGGGTTGGTATTTGCGGATAAGTCCGATTCCATTGATTGTTATGTAGATGCATCACTAGGAATGTCTGCGGAGGAAGGCCTTTCAACCACGGGCTTCGTGGTTCGGGTTTTTGGTAATCCAGTTACTTGGAAAACCAAGCGGCAGAACCACGTAGCACTTTCGTCGGCTGAAAGTGAATTTGTTGCAATGTCTCAAGCTTGCAGGGAATTAGCCTCAATCCGAACCTTATGTTACTGGTTCACCGGAGTAAGGCTGGTTCCCACCATTTATGAGGATTCTAGACCTGCTATAAGATTAGCGGAAGTGGATGATTCTTCAACCCTGAAACACCTAGTAAGGCTGAGTTATCTATATGTGCGGAGAGAATTTCAGCAAGGAAATATCAGGATTGAGTGGATCTCCACTGAGAATCAAATAGCAGACAGTCTCACGAAACCTCTAATACGTGCGAAATTTGTAAAATTTCGTGATTTTCTCCTAAAAGAATGCTGATACGTTTTATATGTTGATTTCAGAACCACTGTTCAGTGAAATCTCCTAAGAGACTCGAAAAGGAGAAAGACTGCGGAGAACATTTGCGGAGACTGCGGAGAACAACTGCGGAGAACAATTGCGGAGAATAACTGCGGAGAACAAATGCGGCGAACTACGACGGTGAACATGAAGATAATGTTGCGGTGAAATACATGCGGAGAAATTCAGAGCTACGTGGAAATCGAACGCTCAAGAAAAGAAGACTTCGCTAGAAATCTTCTGAGCAAACAACTTCCACGACATACATCGAATCTCAAGCCAACCTCTGAAGAAGCTCTGAAGAGATATCTACTAAGAACATGAAGACCCTAAGATGGAAGAATTCGTGCGGTATCGTCTTGAAGGGGGGTGTTGGAGGACGAACAATCCGACACCTTGTTATAATTAGTATTATCATGTTGGCAGCCATGTTATCACTGCTCAACTAGAGAACTCTCAATGTTTCCTTCTTCTTCCCGTGTCTTGCGACCTTGTTATACTGTGTGCTCTTTTGCTAAAATATAATCGGTGCCTGCCTATTTAATTCTGCGGAGTTATATTCCTCTCTACCAATTTACGGAGTCTTTGGATCATTCGGTGAGTGTATTTGTTAAGATTATTTCAGGGGATTAACCCCGTGAACCTTCACGTTCCATATGGATTTTTCGAGATATGAGATTTTCAAATTTTCAAAATTCGTTTTGAACCCCTTCCCCTTGACCTAGGGTTATGAAAAGTTTCGAGGACCATTGTGGGGTTGGTCGAAACCCATAAAAAAAATTTCGTAATTTTAACTCAACGCTAACTGGGCAAAGTGGCGCGGACGGCGTACGGCGGACGGCGGACGGCGGACGGCGTACGGCGTACGGCGGACGGACGGATTTTTTTTTATTCGATTTTCTGAATCTACGTATCTTGAAACGTAAACCAACAAATTTTGAGGGGGGGTTAAAAAAATTTTTTCTTTGGGCGATTCCAATGGTTCATTATCGAAGATAATAAACCAAAATCCGTCCGTCCGCCGTACGCCGTACGCCGTCCGCGCCACTTTGCCCAGTTAGCGTTGAGTTAAAATTACGAAATTCGGTTTCTGGGTTCGGACCAGCCCCACAATGGTCCTCGAAACTTTTCATAACCCTAGGTCAAGGGGAAGGGGTTCAAAACGAAATTTAAAATTTCGACACTGTCATATCTCAAAATATTTAACTGAAACGTGTAATTTTCAGTTCACGTTTGAATGACCTGAAAAATTACGAATCTTTTAAGACCAATTGGATTTTTGTGCGACCAGCCGTTCGTTCACAGTGAGCGCGCAAAGGTTTAGGAAAAACACTAAACTTTCGCGTCGAAAACGGCCGTTATGTGACCCAACCCTCAGACGCCCAGAATAAAACTACCTTTTGTCATCTTCCCGGTAAACTACAGTCTAGAAATTTTAACCGTGAGTCGGGGATAGACCACATTGCAATATTTACTCGGTTTCTCATCTGTAAAATTGTTTAAATAATACCTTTTTGTAATAATACAAATTAAATTTTGATGATGAGCTATTGACTTGAAATTTTAAAAATAGTTCAGAACTGGATCACAATGCAATATTCACTCGGTTTCTTGTCTGTAAAATTGTTTAAATAATACCTATTTGTTTAAACAAATTAAATTTTGATGATGAGCTAGATACTTGAAATTTTAAATATAGGTCAGAAATGGATGACATTTCAATATTCACTCGGTTTGTATGACATGGTATGAGTATGGTATGGTATATTATTGTATGTATGATTTGGTATAATACAGTATGGTATGATAGGAAAGAAATTCGTATGGTATGGTATGAGTACGGTGAGAATATGGTATGGTGCCGATTTGCAATACAGTCTGGTATAGACAGAAGGGTGATCTGCACAAGGAAGATAATAAACCGTTGTGTCAAGAATTTGCAGAGTTTTCTATTAAGAACTGCTTTAGCCGACTGATCTTCATCTTATGATCGAAACAAAGGACATGCAATTCTTTGAAGAATCATGCAGTAGGTCCTATGGTCCCTATATCCAGTATTGAAAATTGTTTGAATGATGGCCTTTTGAGTTTTCACTAAAGGAATGTAGGCTGTGCTATATCCCCCACTCCATGCAGGAAAACAGTACGTTAGCACAGATTCGACTAGGGCACAGTATAATATAGGGCACAGTATAACAAGTACATATTATGTACTTGTTTTACAAGTTTTTTATTTACACACCTTCCTAGTTTTGAGACAACATACAATACCTAGTTTTTCAGTTTTTTGTTCGTTTCATTTATTTGCTTTTCCCACTTCATAAAGGGATCAATGTGTATACCTTGGTATTTTGCGGTGCTTACATGGAGAATTTCGTCACACGCGTTCCAAACAGTACGGTTACAACTCGGGTCATGCAACATCAGTCTGACATCGTCGCTGGGTGCAGTTTTCCTCCTCGGACTGAAGTTTACGTAGTGAGGTAGTGGGTTTTCGAAATGTTTAGCGTCAGCTTATTTTCCCTTAACCAAGAGTTTAAAATGTGCATACACTCTTCAGCCTTATCATAACATTGGTCCCATGTGTCAGCAGCAACATAGACAATGGTTTGTGTCATCAGCGAAATGAATGAGATAACCAGGCAACAACAATTCAGCTATATCGTTCATATATAAAATAAACGGAATAGGACCCAAAACTGTGCCCTGGGGCCCACCATAATTATCCAAAATAACTGAATCAATGTCGACCCCATTTACTTTCATAATTAAATTTTGTTTCCTCAAATAAAGGTAACTCTGAAACCACTGTAAACAAATAATACTACTAATTCCCAAGCTTGTTAAATAGTCTTGTATGTGAAATCGTGTTAAATGCTTTTGCCAAATCGAGAAGGTTTCAATCTATTTTCTAGATCATTCATTATCATGTTATTCAGTTTACAGACAGCATCGTGAGTACAAAATTTCATTCAAATATACGCATTTTAGAATTGTTTAAAAATGTTGTAACCTTTCTGGATGACCCTCATACAAGCATCCATTGAGGAGAAATGAAGCGCTGTAGCTCGATTCTGTCCCTAGCGAGTGCACAAGGTGCAAATTTACCAGTGAAGCTCAAAATCTTATTTTCGGGAAAAATTGTTCTTACAGGCTTTTGCAGCGGGGCTGTCGATATTTAAGTGGTCCGACGAGGTATCCTGAACAGTGGAAAAAATCCCAAATCGTTTCAATAAAGAAGCAGAAAGATGCTTGCTTGCGATTTCAGACCTATAAATTTACTTTGCGGGCTGGAGAAGGATTTCGATAAAATTATTAGGGATACAACAGTTTTTTCACGCGAGAACATTAAAGAGTTGGCTTTACCACCGAGAAGGCTCTCACGGTCCGCACGCACAGATAATTTGCGCAAATTGGTTTGCACAGTTCAGTTTGTGCAAGTCGTTCGTTACGTCTCAACGCACATACCTACCAGTATGTAATCGATCTGGACGGCTAAATATTTTTTAGTTGTTAGTGCTATTACTAAATAAATAAACGCTTTTAATCTTCAGATTAGACAGACATTTTTTTTTGTATTAGTAATGTATAATTATCTATTTTTATTCTTTTATTCTTTTGATAAAATAATGATTTTTGGTAAATTTCTTCAAGTTTTGGTTATTATCTTCGATAAATGAACCTTTGGAATCGCCCATGAAAAAAATTTACCCCCTCAAAATTTGAGGGTTTATGTTTCAAGATACGTAGATTCCAAAAATCGAAAAAAACTCTGCATATTGACAACGGTTTATTATCTTCTTTGAGCAGATCAACCTTCTGTCTAGATCACTGAAGGATAGATTAATTATTATGAATAATCAATAATTATTATCTAGTAGTGGAAATTATTAATAATTATTGTTAATGAATAATAATAGGGTGTGCGCACGTTTCTTCTATTATTATTTTTTTTTTCGAAAATAGATGCTTCAAAAAGGGCAAACATTGGCGTTATGCTGAGTGGCTCCTGAAGCTAATTCCTATGCTATTCACACTATGAAGCTGTAGTTAGGCATGTAGGCCCTGATCAGCTGAGTGGCTCCTGGAGCTAATTCCCATGCTATTCACACTAGTTTGGTAGGTAGCCTCCTTAGGACTTTAACTGAACGCTGCCCAAGCCCCGGATCAGCAGAGTGGCTCCTAAAGCTAATTTCTGTTATTCACTCTACAAAGCTGTAATTTGGTATGCAGCCTCATTAGTATCCCAGATCAAGAAACTCGATATCTCAAAATGCTCAAGGAAAAAAAGATGACGACGTGCTAGAACATGTTCCATGCTTATAGGAATTCAGCCATAAGGCTTAAAACGAAAGGAGAAGCAGCACCCCTTGGCGGGCCCCTCATTGCGGAGTTTCGTCAAAACTCGTTCGATCTGCTAATAATTCAAGATTTAAAAAATGCGGTTTCTAAGCAGTTCTGCAACTCAGCGCCTCAATTTTGAATTGATAAAATGATCTCCCAAAACGGTCGTTTGATGAACGTCGAGCGAAATGAGAAGTAAAATGAGGGCTAAGAGGAATTTAAACACCAACATAACAAACACAAGAGATACTTCACAACAAATAATTATTCAATTTGTATAAATAGGTAATAAATATGGATTATTTACACAATAAATAAGTGGATAATATGAAGAAGGAACGTGATGGTGGGCGAACAAGTATTCAATATGAACAATAGCGTTTGGCCAATTGGCCAATGGCCAAATGCACCACATTCTCTTCAGATCGAATATTTCGTATGACATACAATTGAATACATACGCTATGAACACACTGCAAATACCCGCTTATACAAAGAGATAAATGAAGTCGTTCGTGATTCCAATTCCAATTATTTGATTGGTAGTGTTTTCTTTCTATAAGAAAGCAAATACTGAAAAACTAACGAGTATTTGTACTTAATTGTATATTTATTAAGTACATATTCACAGGTACCTTTGATATCCACTTTTAAACAATCCAGAACCACTTCAATTACGTTGGGGGATCATTTAAATGGAATAAGAGTAATTGAATACTTTAACTGGTGTATTGATAGCACGAATGTTCACCATTTGTGAAATTAAATACGTGTACAACAGAGATAATTCGTTTACACGACTTACACGTAAGAAACGGGAGGAAACTTGCGGTTGTGGAAACGTATTTCCGCAAGTTCGACGTATAAGCCGTCCAATACTTGAAAATACTCGAATCAGGTACCTTGCGAATGCACGGCAAGAAATCGGCAACGAAAACCGTTTGAGCAGTTCAAATGCCGAGTTCTTCCGGTGTGAATGCGACGTTATCGAAAAGGGGGCTCTCGATTTGGACGAGGGTCGAAAAAAAGGCCGACATTCGCCAGTGAAGTTTGAACGATAACAAAATTATGGGCAAATGGTGTGTATTGTGGTGATTTCATGTGACGAATATCATCCCGAATAGATACGAGTCGAGATGGGCCTTTTCTCTCCACGGGGGGGACAGTGTTGACTTTTGCCGTTAGAGGTGGAAAAAAGTCATGTTTTCATAAGTCTGTTTTAACACATAGGAATAATTACTGTCCGAAAATAATTACCATTTTCAAAAAACTTAGGCAAAAAATTCAGTTCAGTGATTTCCCCGGAGGATGGACATAAATCAAACAAGTAAGTTAACCTGTTTCACAAGAAATTTTGAAAATTTCTACAAAAGTTTCATTTTTGGCCTGAACGTATTTCTTGACTACTTTTAGGTTTATTTCAATAGAGCTGAAAGTAGTGGTCTCCAATGGCTCCAGTTGTTCGAAAATTAATCTAGTTTAATGATCTGACCAGGTTTTTTGCAATTTTGTGCGTTTTATGAATTGTAACGATTTTAGTGAATTAGAACAGAACCACCCTAGCTCTGCCAATGACGTTATAATTCACAAAACGCTAAAAATAAAAAATGAAGATTTTCAGCACAAAATGAGCTTGGATACGGCTGGCGGTAACTACTTTTAGTTCTCTATTGAATGAACTAAATTATTTGCGAAATCTAAAACTCTAATCTTCGAAGTCCACAATGTTTGGATAATTTTGTGAATGAGTCAGACTTTTTCCCACCTCAATTGGCTAAAGTTAACACTGTGCGGGGGAGCCACCTTTACAACAACACGCTATACAATTAGTGATAATAAATACTTACAATTAATATTTATGTTCTTTAAGGGAGGAAGAATATTACGATATTAAAGAGAACAGATTCACTCGTTCAAGTTTGTGGGCGTTCAGAAGACAGCGGTTGATTAATTTCATTCGGTCGTCGTGTTTGGAGGCGAATGCGTGACGTAGGTGTCGTAATGATACGCTCTCTTGCCCCAACCGCCTCCGGCCGGTGGACCGTAACTGTAACCACCGCCGGCGCCGCCACTCCCGCCGCTCGACCAGCTCGAGCCGCCTCCGCCGCCCCACGAATCCCCGCCGCCGCCCGTCGATCCGCTCCCGTGGTCGCTGCCACCGCCGCCGCTTGACCATCCGCCACCGCCTCCTCCACCGCCACCGGCCCATCCGCCTCCAGAAGACGGCGGGCCGTACGACTCGACGACGTGAGTCGAGCCGCCGCCGTGTCCGCCCCCGCCTCCACCACCGCCGCCGCCGTGTCCGCCTCCGCCGCCGCCGCTGCTGTGTCCGCCTCCACCGCCGCCTCCTCCGTGATCACTTGTCACAATCACGACGTGTTTTGGTTCACCACCTGCGAACAAAGTAAAATCAATATCGTCATATCAATCTGATGATCAAATTTTTTATTTATTTTTTCATTTCCATTTCATGCCGAGTATTCGAAGGTCCAGCATTTTTATAGCTCGAATTTGGAAAAACAATATCTAAGCAGATTGGATGTTTTGCTGATATGAGGAGACCATTTCATAGTTTCATCGAAGATGACACCTACATATTCAAGTTCTGGTTCTCTACTTTTCACCAAGCGCTGAGATTCGCATGTTTGAGGATTGCATGTCGTCCACTGAAAACCTTGTTCCTTCCTTGTTGGCAGGCCTAACGAGGTTAATGCAAACGTCACAAAGCCAGTTTTCCTGATGTTTAGGCCCAGTTTATTCCTACATAACCACGAATAAACCCTCTTTAAACCCAGGCCTGCACTGTCAAACGCATCATCCCATGTTCTACCTCAAAGTAGGTACTTGTGTCATCAGCAAAAAGAATCATAGTCCTGGTACTTAATGCCAACCCGTCCGAAGTCATTCAAATTGATCGAAAAACAGGAGCCCAATCATTAATCGTGCCTGTGATGAATGCGGAAGAATGACCATTCTTAAGGTTATAAATACGAGTTAATAGAATCTATAATGGAATGTATTAGGTATCTGTTATCTGATAATACTTATGAGACTCTATTTTTTTTTTTTAAATACAAAATAAAAGTTACATAATATGTAACTTTTACTTTCATATGTAACATATTATGTTATCAAAATTATATCAACATAATTGTCAGTTGGTGGGCAAGCCCGTATTGCTGACAATGAGTTCAATCAGTCATCGAAGAAAAAAAATAGTGCTACTAATAATAAATCGGTTAAATGAGTGAACACTAAGTGTTATTGTGATCACAAAATAATTTTCTTAGATTCATACAATGCTAGGAAATAATAATTAACTTGAAAGTAAATGTTCGTAATTATTGAGTCAATGTTGGGGCCCAAAGTTATATTCCAGTCGCTTACCATCTTACTATAAATATTTTTTGAGTTACTACTAGGTGTTTTCAGATTGGAAGGCAAACTTTTATGCCCCACACAAATAATGTATTGTGAGGATTCAGTGTATAATGCCTTTGACGCATGAGGGTTTACGACATCACCCTTCAGTCGAAATCGTCTACTATAATTGTGCGACCTCTCCTCTGATACAATGTTAGGGTGCTAAAAGAAGGACATTAATAAGGTCTTCACAAGCAGTTGTCTAATTGTGAAGGCCTTGGCCAAAGTGAATGTCTCCTCAGAACTAAACTTTCTTGGCTTATTAAGGCGTCCGTTCAGAATACATTTTTGCAATGTAACGAGTTATGCTGATGTAGTATTATAAGCTCCTCCCCAAACAATAATCCAATATTGTAGTACCGACTGAACTAAACAATCATAACCAATTTTCAGGTATTTATCAGTATTATCTGATAATACTTAAAAACAAAGAGTAGAACACCCAATAATTCTGTGTTAATTGATTGGGTTGGTAGATTAAGACATTTTCCCTTTCCTTGTTGTCTGACCCTTGATTACCGGACAAGTTTTTTTTTCAAAAAATGTTGGGGCGAAGAAGTGGTTAATTTCCATTAAGGGATCCTTGATACGGTACATTCGTGAGCAGCATGAAATGTCCTGTAATTCTTCAAAGTATTCTTGTTTCGTTTGTGTCCACTATACATAAGGAGCGTAGTTGAGCTTTCAGTGCGGTTCTACCTTTGGCTTAGAAGCGAAAAAATATTCTTAAAACTCGCTATTGTGTTACGATGCTTTGGAAGCACGGGAACACCCAGTTGAGAATCAGTCGGAAGAGACTGTAAAATTCATGTGAAGGAAGTCGGATAAATAGGATGAAATATACTTTGGAAGTGAGCACTAAAAACTTGTTCATCATGACGAGCAAAATATGATTGGTACTCACTCACTTTGACTTACCTTCGTCTTTCTTATCCATGAGCATCTTGAAGAGCTGGACCTTTGACAGAACGAGAGCGATCATGCTGACCATAAGCGCCTTCATCGCCTTCATCTTCACCATTCCCATTGACATCATCATCATTTTCCCCATCATCATCATCGCGACCATCCCCATTCCTTTCATACCTTTGTCCTTCTTGCGCCCTGTCACTGAAACACGGAATCACAACATAAGCCGGTGTTTTAGAATGAACATAAATCAATAATTGAATGAGTGAATTCCATCGAAATTGCGATAAGAGCGGGTTCAGTGATGCTCAAGTGTAAAATCGTGTAAACTGCTATAATATAGACATAATATATTATATTCTTTATGGTCGATATAGTGTAGTTTCTCTTTTCAGATTCATCAAAAGCATTTGACACGGTGTCACATTCAATCCATCTCGAGAAAGATAAAATTGGTGTAAAAGGGCACCGGAGTGGTTTCATAACTACTTCATAACTACTTTGAACACAGGAGGCAGCAAGTCAGTGGCTTATTTAAACTGGACAGCACTCGATTCCTCACGGAACTGTATTGGGGCCTCTGTACGTTATAATTTATTTAAATGATTTATAGCAAATGAACATAAATAGTGAGCTATTCATATTCGCCGATGACACAGGGTTAGTACTCGTACTTTCAGACGATTCTTGGAGGGACGCATTTAGACAAGAGGAAGTGTTGCAAAGGATCAGCAGATGGCTTACAATCAACTGTACACAATCGAGCAAAGAGTTTCTAGGCTAAAATTCATAATAAACATGGTAAATGCTTTTCAGAAACAGCTTGTAGACTTTGCGCATTGTTCGCTTGGCAGTTACTGGGCGTTTATGGCAATCTCTGGAAAACATCGATATGCCGCAACTGGACATGAATTAGCTGCAACGGCCCCGTGACATGAATCATTGTGATTTTTAATTTATTATCTTCGATGATGAACCATTTAAATCGCTCAAGAATTTTCTTCAGGGGTTAAGTAATTAAACCAGAAGTGAATGAAACAAACTCTAAAACACAACCGAGCTCAAGCAATAAATTCATCAAAAGATTGAAAGCCCTGATGTGGAACCCTGACGATTAGTAATGGTGAAATTTACCGAAAGAGTTCACGCATGCAGACGCAGTAGGGGTGCTAATTTGCCGGTTATTGCATTCTTAAAATCCAGCACGACTTATGAATCACCCAATGCATTCCTTTCCAACTGTCAGCCAAGGGTTTACCAGAGGGTAAACTTGTTACGTTTTAACAGCTTAAGCAGCTTTAGAGCATGCCCTACCATCGCAAAAATAGACTAAATGCCTTGGTTTCATGATCGTCCACATCTCTTTCCTTGCTAATAAGCTACGTAGTGCTGTTTATGCATACGGAACATTTTCTCAACCCAATTACTACGTCAAATTTACTTTACTTGTATTTCAATCTTCGTTACTTTACGCCCTGCTTTTGTGGGGCAGCGCATGATTTAGTACAAATTGAACTATCCCAGTAATACTATGCTCGTTTAATAGCCAAAGCACCGTTCCGAGCTCATACTCGTCCCATCTTCAATCAGCTCCAACGTTTGAATGATAAACTTGAATGATGATTTGAATGAGTTTGAATGATAAATTTTAAAATTTTTTCCTGCCAAACTATTATTTTCCAACCAGATTAGTTCATGAGAATTACACGGCTCTCCCAAGATCAAAGAGCACTCACCAATGTTTTACGTACTAATGAATTTGTATTTTTATTCGTATTTTAATTTATGTAACTAAAAATATGTAACATATAATTACTTGTATATATACAAGTATTTTATATATATATTTTTGCTTGTGGTTTATTTATTTTGTATTTTCGACACTACTTTGTACGTTTGATGCTTTTATACAACATTTTCTTCCAGGGAGATGTTATATTGATTAGAAATAGCGTTCAATGAATCTTACTCCATCACGGGCCTGCCCATATGAAGGAGTATTCCAAGATAATATTAAATAAAGTGTCTCTTGGAAATAGAGAAAGAAAAACATTCTAGTGATGGTCCCCTTTGAATTCCTACGCATTTGGGACAATAGAAACTTATCTTTTGGACATTTAAAAAAGTTACAAATAAATGAGCACTTCCTAATTAAAAAGTGTTTCTGAGGAGACAATCGTCAATTTGAAGACGTTGACCGGGATCATTTTTGTTTGCTGTTAGGAATTCACTAGACTTCCACCTAGTAGCTGAATAAGAAAACTCTTCCTAAGGTAACTACGAGGACTATTCTGTTGCAATCTGTGTATCCGAATCGTGACAATGCGGTCGTGAGACAACAATGCCAGCCTCTTCTCAACACAGCGGATCCTCGAAGAAAGTTCTAGTAGTACACGAGGCAGAAGAAAACGTATCCACCTGCCCTTTGAGAAAGTGTCTGGTATTCCACGTGATTACGCGGATCAACGCAACAAGGAAACTGATACCTCCCACCAGTTGTTTGAAGTCCGCCTGTTTATCGATGAAAGGATACAAAAATAATCGATGCACCCTCACGATTTTTTCTTTCTGGTTTCGTGCACGATTTCAATTCCAAAAGCCGAGCCGACGCGCGTGGTGCTGTACGAGAAAGGAGAAATGAGTCGCAGTTCGTTGAGCTTCGATCCGCTGATGACAGGAAAGCGGTGGAGTTTGATGACTCCTGTCATGAGTCCCAACGCGACCACGACCTCTGTGAACTTCAAGTATGAGGTCTTACCGAGTTAGGAACTAACCCGAATAAAATGCGGCTTTCACACCGAAACGAACGTGAGGCCCAACATTTGGGGGACAGATTTGTTTCAGAGAATGACATCTAGAAATCGAATAGAAGACACAAATGTGTCCGACACCAGTTCTATGGAAGTGCAGGAGAGCCAGGAGTGGGTCTCCTCAATAGGGTGTAGCGAAAATATGATTTTCTCCTAAATCCTTTTGGAATACCCTGGAAACGTTTCCTTCTTCAAACCATTTTGAAAAACTCTGCAAATTCTTGACACAACGGTTCATTATCTTCTTTGTACAGATCACCCTTCTGTCTATTTCACTAGGTCTAAATGTCTAGATCCTAAATGTTAGATTAATTATTATTATAAATTATCACTAATTATTAACAATTTTATCAAGTACCTAGTGAAAATTATTATAATTTATTGTTAGGTATTAATAATTCGTATTTATTAATAATAATAATTATTATTAATTATGATTAATTAATACGATAAAATTCTGGGGTTTTTAATACTACGTCGGTAATAACTTTTCTATAAAAGAAGTACCTACCAACAAACATTCGAAATTACCTTCATTTCCGTAGCACGAAACGCACCTCAGAACAACAAACTCGCCATATGATGTTCAAAAGAGCTTGTTAGTATGAAAATGGACCTGTATTTCAACAGTTTGAGTCACGATCGTGTTGTGAGGCACAATCTTTGAGCCGTCATTGTGAACGAACAGCTGGTCGTACAAAGCTGCGGATGGTCTTAAAAAATTCTACGGAACAAACTCTATCTAAATATGAAATAAAAAACATACCGTTCTATATGAGTTTTTCGAGATATGAGATTTTCAAATTTTCAAAATTCGTTTTGAACCCCTTCCCCTTGACCTAGGGTTATGAAAAGTTTCGAGGATCATTGTGGGGCTGGTCCAAACCCAGAAACCAAATTTCGTAATTTTAGCTCAACGTTAACTGGGCAAAGTGGCGCGGACGGCGGACGGCGTACGGCGGACGGCGTACGGCGGACGGACGGATTTTTTTTTATTCGATTTTCTGAATCTACGTATCTTGAAACGTAAACCAACAAATTTTGAGGGGGGGTTAAAATTTTTTTTTTCTTTGGGCGATTCCAATGGTTCATTATCGAAGATAATAAACCAAAAAACTCTGCAAATTCTTGACACAACGGTTTATTATCTTCCTTGTGCAGATCACCCATCTGTCTATACCAGACTGTATTGCAAATCGGCACCATACCATATTCTCACCATTCTCATACCATACCATACGAATTTCTTTCCTATCATACCATACTGTATTATACCAAATCATACATACAATAATATACCATACCATACTCATACCATGTCATACAAACCGAGTGAATATTGAAATGTCATCCATTTCTGACCTATATTTAAAATTTCAAGTATCTAGCTCATCATCAAAATTTAATTTGTTTAAACAAATAGGTATTATTTAAACAATTTTACAGACAAGAAACCGAGTGAATATTGCATTGTGATCCAGTTCTGACCTATTTTTAAAATTTCAAGTCAATAGGTCATCATCAAAATTTAATTTGTATTATTACAAAAAGCTATTATTTAAACAATTTTACAGATGAGAAAGCGATTGAATATTGCAATGTGGTCTATCCCCGACTCACGGTTAAAATTTCTAGACTGTAGTTTACCGGGAAGATGAAAAAAGGTAGTTTTATTCTGGGCGTCTGGGGGTTGGGTCACATAACGGCCGTTTTCGACGCGAAAGTTTAGTGTTTTTCCTAAACATTTGCGCGCTCACTGTGAACGAACAGCTGGTCGCACAAAAATCCAATTGGTCTTAAAAGATTCTTAATTTTTCAGGTCATTCAAAAGTGAACTAAAAATTACACCGTTTCATGAGAATCTTTAGAGATATGACATTGTCGAAATTTCAAAGTTCGTTTTGAATCCCTTCCCCTTGACCTAGGGTTATGAAAAGTTTCGAGGATCATTGTGGAGCTGGTCCAAACCCAGAAACCAAATTTTGTAATTTTAGCTCAACGCTAACTGGGCAAAGTGGCACGGACGGCGGACGGCGTACGGGGGACGGCGTACGGGGGACGGCGTACGGCGTACGGGTGACGGACGGATTTCTTTTAATTCGATTTTCTGAGTCTACGTATCTTGAAACGTAAACCAACAAATTTTGAGGGGGGGTTAAAAAATTTTTTTCTTTGGGCGATTCCAATGGTTCATTATCGAAGATAATAAACCAAAAACTCTGCAAATTCTTGACACAACGGTTCATTATCTTCTTTGTACAGATCACCCTTCTGTCTAGATCACTAAGTCTAAATGTCTAGATCCTATGTTAGAATAATTATTATTATCAATTATCACTACCTAATTATTAACAATTTTATCAAGTATCTAGTGAAAATTATTATAATTTATTGTTAGGTATTAATAATTTGTATTTATTATTAATAATAATTATTATTAATTATGATTAATTAATACGATATAATTCTGGGGTTTTTAATACTACGTCGGTAAAAGAAGTACCTACCAACAAACATTCGAAATTACCTTCATTTCCGTAGCACGAAACGCACCTCAGAACAACAAACTCGACATCACTTAAGCCATATGATGTTCCAAAGAGCTTGTTAGTATGAAAATGGACCTGTATTTCAACAGTTTGATTCACGATCCTGTAGTGAGGCACAATCTTTGAGCCGTCATTGTGAACGAACGGCTGGTCGTACAAAGCTGCGGATGGTCTTAAAAAATTCTACGGAACAAACTCTATCTAAATATGAAATAAAAAACATACCGTTCTATATGAATTTTTCGAGATATGAAATTTTCAAAATTTCAAAATTCGTTTTGAACCCCTTCCCCTTGACCTAGGGTTATGAAAAGTTTCGAGGATCATTGTGGGGCTGGTCCAAACCCAGAAACCAAATTTCGTAATTTTAGCTCAACGTTAACTGGGCAAAGTGGCGCGGACGGCGGACGGCGGACGGCGGACGGCGTACGGCGGACGGACGGATTTTTTTTATTCGATTTTCTGAATCTACGTATCTTGAAACGTAAACCAACAAATTTTGAGGGGGGGTTAAAAAATTTTTTTCTTTGGGCGATTCCAATGGTTCATTATCGAAGATAATAAACCAAAATCGTTTTTGCCTCCCACATGGCCAAAAACCAAAAAAATGTGGAAATCGACCAGTATTTCGATAATACCTTTACATTTTTTGATGAAAAATTCCTCTACTCTGCACTCTCCCAGAACAAACACTGCAAATTTGTCCACAGCGTTTATCATCTTCTGTACAGGCAATACGGTCCTCAAGGTGTCCTTCATCGATTATTAAATACGACATGGCATAATACTACATAATGCGACATGACGATATGGCATAATTCGATTACGAAATATGCCAATTTCTCATCTAATACAACACCACAGTGATCCAGATGATGAATTTCATCAGATGAAAAAAAGTGTTCTTTTCAAAATCATGTCTTTGAATATTTCGCTCAATGAACAGAATTTGTGGACAGAATGAACAAATCTAAGTATTGAACTATCAATTTCAAAGGTTGGAAAGATTTCAAACGAAAAGAGTTACTGGATGCCGCGCAACCCTGCATCTCGAATCAGAGTCATGTTCACAGGAAACTTCCTCCACGAGATGAAATTGTATGTGGGGAGAAATGGCGTTATTATCGTGATTCAGTCGATTCGGAAGCTAGAAATCTTCATTTCAAAAGATTTTACGAACTCACGTTTGATGAGCAATCTCTGTACCTACACAACTGCGTAAAGATTAATGAACCTGCTTGTAGGAGGATTGGGAAAACCGATACCTCTTCCAGAAAGTTCATCAGCTTTCAGTTCTATCTCAGGGTGAAATGTTGCAAAGACGAATCTGGAATCGCAACCCACGCGGTGGACAAGCAGATTGCGTACCAGTCTAAACTTGACGCAATTTGAGATGTAAAATTTGGGAAGTTTGATAGGTAGGTATCGCTTAATATGATCCCAAACTGATGAACAACCGTTTATGTTACGTCAAAAGTGCCAATTTGGAAAAATCTGTTCCAGCGTTTGTTTTTTGCGCTCTGCTGAAAAACTTCAAAAATGAACATGAACGGTTGTTCGGCCGCGGTCGTCAACTATTCTCGCTGGCTTCTTCAGGCTCCAAGCTTTCAGCCCAAAAATAGGGAATTGGTTTGCTATAACGCCTCTTCCACGTTATATTTAAATTTTTCCTCTTTTGTTTAAATTTTCGAAGTCTACAACCAAACAAATTAACCAATAATAATAACAATAATGAGGAGACGCTAATAAGTGCTATTCTGTATGAGAATGACGTACCTTCAGAAAACGCGCGGCCGACGTTGAGGTCGATGGCGTGATCCGCGGGTGTGGCCCACGATGGCAAAGTGATCCGAAGGCTTCTCGACCCGATGAAGTCGTCGAGAGCGGACCCGAGGATCCGAATCAGTCCGTCACGTCGTTGAGGAGACCGTGCCGTCGTTTCGTCGACATCGATGCTCCTCGCACGGTCGTCGCCGCCCGAAGGGACCAGACTCATCCATTCAGTTATCGGGATCTCTGCCAAACAGAAGCGATCATTTGTAAAAGTTGTGATTTTTAAAAGTCCTGCTGTGGCCAACTTCCCTACTTGATACTACAGCCCTTCAGGCCTGTGTTCCTTGAAATAAATCGAGACAAATTCCTGACAAACCTCTTTTTATTGGGACAGCTGTTCGGGACAAAGCAGCACCGTCTTGACATAAGAAGTTGCCCACCTTCCAGAACAATCTGGGTTGTTGACACAACTATTCCGTCTGTGAGGACAACTATTAGGAATAAAGCAGTCTCGCCCTCATGGAACAAGCAACCCTGCTACCAGTACATCCTGTTGCCACAACAATTCCAAGTCAACAAGTATTACTTGTCCGCACAACAAACTGAAATAATTTCAATTACCTAATTATTGTAGTTCTGTATTAAGTAGCTTTTCTCGTTAAAAAAATTCCAGTCATGCAGCATGGCTATAAGAGCAAATTTTCGAAGAAATAAATGGTTTTTATGTAAAATGTCTCCAATAAAGAACATTATGTCCATGAAGAACATCTCAAGTATCAACCACGTTTCTTCATCTTCTAAGTGCTCCAGTTTGAGGACGGAATAAGACATCGCAATTCTAATTACACTATCTTGTTCAGCGTAGAAAAACTTTTTTTTTTGGAATTTATGGGAATTTATTTCCCCCCAAAAACTCCCCTGAAGCCCCTTCCCCCGATTCTGACAATCTACGAACTTAGCCTTTCGATTGCCAGGAAGGTCTTTCTGTTTTGTAAGATACCTACAGAAAATTTGCCTACAGAAAAACAGATGATAACATAACAAAGCCAGGAAAATCAAAAAATGTATAGTTTTATGGATTTGGGTACAGCCTCTTGGTTGTAAGAGAAGTTTTGAAACTGCAGGAAAAGTTTAACGAATAAAACTGTTTTTGTTTTCATAAAGAATAGAGGAACTTCAGTATCATGTCGTATCAAAGTCAACCAACTGCAATCAAAACCTCGTCGCGACTGTTCCACTCACACATCATATCAGATTGTCCTTTTTTTCGTGGGTATTTCTGTGAGATCCTCTAGCCTAGAAAGCGAGTGATGAGGTGCTTTCTTATTTTTTCCCCGACACAAAAGGTGAAAACGCTGGCTCATTTAGGTGTTGAAGTTAAGTGTTGAAGGTTGTTAAAGACAGTAGGTCAGAGCAGTTCATCTCATTGTGAAGTGGGCGAGTGCAGGGTCTGGTAATCAGAGGGCTTATCTTAACTCGGTCATCGCCTCCTCCACCTAATTGATAAATAATTGACTGCTTGCGTACTATATACCTAATTATTATAAACACTATTAACTTGTTTCTTCGCGTGAGATCGGAGCAAAGAGAGCATTAAAGCACTACAAGTAGCTACCAATAAATGTTCGGAATGACCTTCTTTCTGTAGGCAGGACAAGCACCTCAAAACAAGAAAATCGATATATTGAAAAACTGTGTGATGTTTGAATCAGTACCTACTTCCCAATTTGGGAAATGTCAACGATTTGTCTAAGCTCTACCTCTGAAACCTCGTTGTGAACAAACAAAGCCCCGTGGGTAAAATCGCTCGGGGGGGGTCTTGAACGCTGCCAATTTTCCCACAAAGGTTCATCATGTTGTGGACAGATCACCCTCCAAAACAATGTCGGTTAAGCCTTGTGAGTTCCATAACTGTCGAAACAACTGGAGGATTGCGTTAAAATATTGTCCAAATAGGTGACCGAACGGGTCAAATAGCACAGTGATGGTCTATAATTGATTTATATTAACGACGAATGAAATATTTACATAGATATATAACAAATTATGATTCTCGGGTTTTTAAGGATGAATATCGTAAGGATTTGGAAATCTTCAATGTTGGTTTATTATTTTCAAAAACGAACTATTGGGATTGGCCGAGGTAAAAATGTTTACGTTTCCACATACGTATAACCAGAAAAACTCTGCAAATTCTTGACACAACGGTTCATTATCTTCTTTGTACAGATCACCCTTCTGTCTAGATCCCTAGGTCTAAATGTCTAGATCCTAAATGTTAGATTAATTATTATTGTCAATTATCACTAATTATTAACAATTTTATCAAGTAAGTACCTACTGAAAATTATTATAATTTATTGTTAGGTATTGATAATTCGTATTTATTATTAATAATAATTATTATTAATTATGATTAATTAATACGATATAATTCTGGGGTTTTTAATACTACGTCGGTAATAATTTTTCTATAATTATTACCTACCAACAAACATTCGAAATTACCTTCATTTCCGTAGCACGAAACGCACCTCAGAACAACAAACTCGACATCACTTAAGCCATATGATGTTCCAAAGAGCTTGTTAGTATGAAAATGGACCTGTATTTCAACAGTTTGATTCACGATCGGGTTGTGAGGCACAATCTTTGAGCCGTCATTGTGAACGAACGGCTGGTCGTACAAAGCTGCGGATGGTCTTAAAAAATTCTACGGAACAAACTCTATCTAAATATGAAATAAAAAACATACCGTTTGATGGGAATTTTTCGAGATATGGAATTTTCAAAATTTCAAAATTCGTTTTGAACCCCTTCCCCTTGACCTAGGGTTATGAAAAGTTTCGTGGATCATTGTGGGGCTGGTCCAAACCCAGAAACCAAATTTCGTAATTTTAACTCAACGCTAACTGGGCAAAGTGCCTCGGACGGCGGACGGCGGACGGCGGACGGCGGACGGCGTACGGCGTACGGCGTACGGCGGACGGACGGATTTTTTTTTATTCGATTTTCTGAATCTACGTATCTTGAAACGTAAACCAACAAATTTTGAGGGGGGGTTAAAATTTTTTTTTCTTTGGGCGATTCTTATGGTTCATTATCGAAGATAATAAACCAAAACGTCAAACATTTCAAAGAGGGCTTCCAAACACCCCTTGAGCGAGTCCATAAAATTATATTGTAGGGAATCTAGGATTCATATTGGAAACACACACATGTTTCGACTGATGTTGATTGAATGATTGGCACAAGTCCCTTCTGAGCGACAGTTACTTTTTCGGTTGTTCGTATTTATGCATTTATGCGTTTTATGAAACGACTACTGTTTTGACAGTTTTCGATGACAAATTCCTCTACTGTGCAATCTCTCAGAACAAAGGCTGTAAATTTGTCCACAGCGTTTATCATCTTCTGTACAGATCCAGAAGGTCGTCTCAGAGTACTGGGATTTTTACTTGAAACCACAAGACAATTGAAGACTCGGCCGTCTGCGTTTAATTCGAAAGTGGGTTTCAAGAGTCAATATGCGCCTCGAACCAAATAATATTTGGTTTTCATAATCAATGATGGCATATCATGCCAATCTCTCATCTTAGTGATCCAGATGATGAGAACAATATATTTTCACAATGTGTTTTTCAAATTAAAGTAAATCAGATTTTTGTTGTCAATTATGAGTTTTGTTTTGGATGATTCTTGGCTAGTTTAGTACGTTAGTAAATTTAATTAGTTTATGTAGGTCGTCGCAACACAGCCTAACCCACAATTTGGAAAAAATGAATTCGGTGCTTTCTTAATCAAAATTTCACGCCGGATAGCGTGGCGTTGTCAGAATGACGAAAATCTGCCGGTAATCCGCGAAAAATTGCCAGAATATCAACACCGCCTAATATTTTTTTTCTTTCCATCAGTTGAGGAACACAAATTGCTAATCTATGATCAATGTTCCTGCTATCTTGTAGAATGAAAATTTGAGAGTGCAGTGTTCTTAACAACGTTTTTTTTTTCTCTTCATTTATGAGATGGTGTTTTGATCAGTATAATTTTGTAGTAATTTCTAGATTAATTTTTAAAGCAGTTAGCTGTACAGGTAGGAAACCCTAGAAATATAAACCCTTTCAAAATAATTTCAGATAGAAAATTTCAGACGAAGAATAACTAGGTACAAAGCTACACTGCCGATTCGAACATTTCTGTGGCCAATAACACCTAACACCTATAACTTTTCGATTGGATCATTCTAAATCATTGTAGGATACTTCTGTGAAGCCTTAAAGCTTGAAGTAGGAATTTTAGTGTGAAATTGCTCTTAGTTTTGGAATATAACAGTTTGTTAAGCCACAAGGTACGATTTAGTCGAGTAAAGTTTGTTGGTATGAACAGTCGAATCGAACTTTGTTCAAGATTGACCACTTGGTAAAACTACCCTGTTTCTGGTGAAATGTGTTGTTGAACTCAAACTTCTTGTGCAAAAAGTGCACAAAAGAGGTGGATTTACGAGTAAATTCCACAAGAGTCATTACGGAATTGTACAAGATGAATGAATGGTTCAAAGTACAAAAACCAATACAAAAACTGACCTCTGATATTGTGGATCTTCCTGACGACGGCGACGAGTTTGTTGGAGAGGCACGGAAGGGAACTGTTGCCCACGCATGAGGCGGCGCCGTCAAAGGACACGTGTGCAAAAGACCCAGCGGTCAGGGCGGAAATGACGATCAAAGCGATACTATTACCGGTTAAGAACATTGCAAGATGAACGAGCCTCTCGGGTGGTTTGTGGTTGATTCAAGTAAAAACGTTGGAGTGAATGATGACCAGTGTAAGAGTGGCTCATCCAAGGCCCCAGGAGCCTCTTATATCAGGACGAAGGCCCCCTCTCGCTGGCAGGTCCTGGCTCCCGCCCCACCCCCCATCGACCACCCTATGAGTGAAGCTAACAGATTTTCTTCTGACTCGCACAGTCCATTCTGCGAGATTCCCTCAATTTCTAATTTCAGCAGAATCAGTAATGACATTTCAGCATTATTATGGATTACTTCTTCGATAATGAACCATTAGAATCGACCAAATAAAAAATTTCTAACCCCCTCAAAATTTGTTGGTTTACGTTTCAAGATACATACGTAGATTCAGAAAATCGAATTGAAAAAAAATATCCGTCCGTCCGCAGCACTTTGCCCAGTTAGCGTTGTGCTAAAATCGCGAAATTATTTGGTTTACGGGTTCCGACCAACCTCACAATGATCCTCGAAACTTTTCATAACCCTAGGTCAATGGGTAGGGGTTCAAAACCAATTTTGAAATTTTGAAAATTTCATATCTCGAAAAATTCAGTGGAACTGTACAGTTTTAAGTTCACATTTAAATATTCTTCAAATTCTTGAGACAACAGTGATCTAGAAAGATCACCCTTCTGTCTAGATCACTGATAGATTAATTATTATTATGAATTATCATTAATTAATCTTAATTATTATCAAGAAGTGTAATTCATTATTATTTATTGTTGGTTAAAAATAATTTTCATACATTATTATTACCTATTAATTAAGTACATATTTTTAATTAACTCGACATTCGAAAACCAAGTACTGTTCGAATCAGCTGAGCTAGTATGGCAATAGTTGTCATACTAGCTCAGCTGAATCGTGAGGTAAATAATTTACCTCAATTATTTACGACAATTATTGTCGGGTCATTGTGAACGAACGGCTGGTCGTACAAAGCTGCGGATGGTCTTGTAAAATTCTAAAACATAAACTCTATCTTAATCTGAACTAAAAACTATACCGTTCCATATTGAATTTTTCGAGTTTTGAAATTTCCAAAATTTCGAAATTTGTTTTGAACCCCTACCCTTTGACACCGGTTTAAGAAAAGCTTAGAGGATCATTGTGGGATTGGACCGAACCCTTGAAAAAAATTTCGTAATTTTAGCACAACGCTAACTGGGCAAAGTGCTGCGTACTACGCACGGACGGATTTTTTTTTTTTTTTTTTTTTTTTTTTTTTTTTTTTTTTTTTTTTTTTCACAAATAACGTTATATTCACATTTCCTGCCTCACTAAATACTGCTTCGAAATCTTACCCATTCCACAATTTGAGTAATCACTAGCAAACCATTTGTTATTTCGTTTATGTCAAATCTATCCGTGATACCGAAATATTTTTGGTACCACCGACCAGATCTTCGTCATCCATGACGCGATTGTCAGTTCCTGAGTGTATTGAGAGTACACAGGAGAGGATCAGGAAGCTCAAAGTCGAGGAGAACTACGTCAATAGGAAGAAGCATTCAGCGGCAATCAAGATCCAGAAAACTGTTAGAGGATGGATGACGAGGAACCATCTAAAGAAGTTGAATGTGAGACTAACAACAGCAACTTACAATGAACTATCAGTGTACCTACTACCTACATTCAACCTAGAACTTACCTTGTGGATCGTACACCAACAGAATTGTACAGGTGTTACCCCCCTCCCCCACGAGGGCCAAAAATCGGCAGGATATCATGGCAAAGGTACGAGTATTGCAGTTGTATGCCCTGTAGCGACTTTTCGCTTCTGCAAGCCCAGCCTTTTCGGCAGGATATCTTGATTTTTAAGGTAGTGACACCTCCCTCGTTTCGAGGGGTTACTCAAAAGTCCGTGCTAATGCTGAGTTCAAACAAAGACGTCTTTGGCCTGCAAAAAGTGTTTCATCAGACAAATTCAAAAAGTGATTTGGCTATGTACAAGTAGGAGTTAGGTAGAAATTCTGTTATTCACAGTGTTGACTAAATGCTCTCTGCAATAGCAACAATCAAATCGCTATGAAACCTCATGCGCCCCCCACCACTCTCGAAGTCTGGATCCGACCCTAGGTGTGACCACTGTAAAACTAGCAAGCAAACCACATTATAAGGTGATTGAATAATATAAATACAGATGATGGCGACCACGATACAGAGGTACTGGCGAGGGTACGAGGTCCGATTGAAAGTAGCCACTTTTGTGGAAAACCGGTACAAGACAATGGTGGAGAGCTGTTACCACAAAATGGCGACGAGGATCCAAGCTCTTTGGCGAGGGTACCGGTAAGCAAGGAAGGAAACATTTCGTTGGGTTACAGTGCGTTAT
Organism: Stenodema calcarata; assembly: GCA_963920205.1. Lineage (NCBI taxonomy): Eukaryota > Metazoa > Arthropoda > Insecta > Hemiptera > Miridae > Stenodema > Stenodema calcarata. Next base: position 33,120,836 of record OY986053.1, on the reverse strand, counting down.
GGGGTGTGGCAGCACGGAGCCCAATTGTACGAGTATGCCAATGTGATATAGTCATAATAATAGTCATATCAGAAGGAAATATCTAATTATTACTTTAAATGTACAGATCACCCTACTGATGAAATATATCCATTTCGAGAGACCCTGCAGAATAATATGATTGAAATGTAGGTACCTTTGGACAATCCATCATAATGATAAGGATAATTTTATAGGTCATTCAGTTTTCAGTTGTGGTTGAACAAGATATTAAAATATTAATTTATAAATGAATATAAATATATATACAGGGTGGAACCGGATAATTGGCGACCATTTTTTTCTGCTAATCTTCATCCAAAATTCCCTCTCTAAGGGGGGTTTTGGGGAATTTTAGGGGGGGAAATTACCCTTAAATTTCCAAAATGAAGCAGACTAACAAGTGAACACTCATTTTAAAGGTGTTGTTACGCTGAACACGATGGTGGTGTCTAAATTGCGATATCTTATTCCGTTCTCAAATTATGAAGGTGAAAAACGGGGATTTTACCTGAGATGTTCTTCACGGTTCATTTGCTCAAATCTGATAACGGAAGGAGATATCGCAATTCTGAGAACGTGTTCAGCGTAGAAAAATCGGTCAACTGAGATGTTATTCTGCAATATCGAGCAAAAAAGAGACAAAATAGAACATCCTCTGTCATACCGTGGAACGGAAAGTTGTGTACCTTCAGGGTGAACTACTTCGATGGTACTTACGATACGCTAGTACCTCTGGAACAAAGCTCAACCAATCGAAGGCCAATAATAATTATTGAAGTAATGTACGAGTACATTACTTTTGTGCCTTCAATTGGTTGAGCTTTTTTCCGGAGGTACCGTCACAACGCTAAACTCTTCTTGCATGTTTCACCTGCTCAAAACCCTAGATATATCTATATGCAAACATCCTCAGTATTTGAGCGCATTTGCCCTACTTGCCCATTTCTTCGCATGATAATTGTCACAAACGACAATGGGGGAAATGAAAGAACCTGTTCTTTCCAAGATGACAGGTACTCGTAACTATTAAGAACACTATTGTAAGTACCTCCTGATCACTAGTCAGAGAGCACCACATCTGATCCATAGATGTTCCAAGCATCACATTTTACATGAAGCCAGTTATTTCTGCGAAAATGCGCTCATATAGCCATGCTGCATGACTGGAACTTTACGTTTTGACGGTATTTCTATTTTTCTTCAAAGGTCGCGGAAAACTTTCGACTATTACAAACAGAAGGCGTGGCTGAAATCGGTCGAGTTGGCCAACGAAAACATGTTGAAGAAAATGAAAGAGTTGAAGGAGATGGAGGAATTGCGAGCAGCGAAGGAAATCACTGACGAATACGAACCCTGGCTTCACTACATGGCCAAGAAGCTTCATCACTTCCTAAGGACAGTCGTCCGTCCAGGAATATACAGTGATCCAAGGTCATTCGAGTACACAGATATCGAGCGGTTCCTTGCCAGCTACCAGTACCTCGGCTTTATGACGGATCTCCGGAGGTGATAATGTCCCTCGGACATCATTGATTAGGGTTTCGCTTAGGAGTTGAATGTGTGGTTTTCGTGGTGACTGAGTAATAGCGAATTTAGGTACCTCAAAAATTCAAATAATATCATTATCGTCGTTTGAGTCTTCTTGTAACATAATCTCATTTGTCTCTACTTCACAGGAGAGCGAAAAATGTATTTACCTGTGAACTACTACATACCTTTTTCTCAAATGGCTGCATTTTAAGGATTATTAGAGTGCTTTGATACTAGTACATATTAGGTTAGATGATAACAACGAAATTGTGAAATAAGGGAAATACGCGTCCAACGGTATGCACTGCATCCATCGGTATAAGGGAAATACGAGTCCAGGAGCCATGTACATTCTACCTGGACTCAATATTGAACGCTAGTAAAATGGTCTGGAAGGTCGATGGCTCTGGTATTTCAAAATGATCAGATATCCTTGCCAGGATCACTGCAGATACATCATCTGCATATCTTACAAGGAAACAGACCTCCGGCATTTCCAACCCAAGAACTCCATCGTACGGTACGTTCCAGAGGTGGGGTCCCAGAACTGATCCCTGAGCAGCTCCAGCTGTTATTCGCTTTAGCCGTTCCCCCTGAGAGGTCCTAAAGATAAAGGTCCGGTCGTTGAGGTAGCTATCAATAACGTAAATCATGTTTTGAGGCACCTCGAACGTATTATGCAGGGTCTGGAGCATGTCTAACCAACTTGCTGAGTTGAAGGCGGTTTGCCTCAAACCAACCAATTGCGATCGCCTCCACCAAGCCAGTAGACCAACCCGTGGGAATAGAACTTGTTCAACTGAGTGGAACTGGTAGGTCCAATTAGAGGTAGTACCGATACGGGCAACTTACCAGGAGTTGCAACCAACCTATTTGGAATGTGAACAGATTAACAATTTATAAAAATGGAAAGGTTCGATTACATTTTTGCTGAGAACCTTTGTCTGTTTGGAGGGTTGTAGGAGGTGGTAAGAAAAGAAGAAGTTTTTCCGAGCTTCCGGCTTTAATAAGCCATCTTCAGGGCTGCAACATATAATGACATCTGCTATAGGTTTGACCGTTGTCGGTATCATCAACTTACAATTCTAATTAATTTAATAGTAGGTACAGGTTAGAATTGTAAGTTGATGATACCGACAACGGTCAAACCTATAGCAGATGTCATTATATGTTGCAGCCCTGAAGATGGCTTATTAAAGCCGGAAGCTCGCAAAAACTTCTTCTTTTCTTACCACCTCCTACAACCCTCCAAACAGACAAAGGTTTTTCAACCAAAGGAGGTAATGAACAATACAGCAAATTTTTGCTGAGTATAACGGTCTGGAAGCTCAAAGGCTCTGGTACTTCAACATCTCCCTATCGGCCCTTTCCGATTAATACAGAAAAGTGGGAAGTGTTGAACACCCTTTGACTTTTGATATTAGCGGGCTGTGGTATTGTAAGGACGCCTAAATAAATACTCCAAGGGCACCTGAAGTATAACGCATATAAAATATAACAAGACACTTGTTCAAACATCACACACTTCCCACCCGCCAAATTGACTCGAGACAAACAGAATGTCACAATTCCATACGGGCTACAGAAATCGATTCCGGCACTGCTAGCATTGGTTCTGTACACCCGCCAACTAAGGAAACTACATGTAGGTATCAGATTGAGCTATGCGATAACGGAAATCATAGAGGACCAATCGACGATAATAATATAATACTTGTAGTAAAGACTTGTGTGTCTTAAGGGAGCGGTTAATGGTTGCTTTACGTGACCTGATGACTCTACCCACCATCGGAAACGACGGATGCGCCTCTGGTACGACAAAGAAACGCTGCGTAGCTGCTCTTAAGGCTCGACACGTCATTTCCAACCCGACACTCAATTCCACGAGGAAGTGAACCCAATCGAACCCAAAACTCAACGCAGAAACAAATGTGACCATCTCGAACCAGACGAGAACCCTTCAACTTTACGAGAATGTGACGTAACATCAACTTAAATGAAATATGAACTGTACGAAATATGTTTATTTTCCAATACTGTACAGAATTATTTTCACAAATAATGTATTAAGGCAGAGGGTGAATTCATTTGTTGTGATTTTTACTATTTTCTTTTTTTCTTTCTCTTGTCATTTTTATCCCCCCAAAAACAACTCCGTTGTAAAAACTGGCCCGCCAAAAAACCTCAGCCGCAAAAAGGAATGATATCCATTTTGCCCGCCAGCCACATATATAGGATGCTCAGTGCTTCGCACCTCGCTGTTGAGTGTGCATATAGAAACCTGATCCTCCTACCCCTAACCTCCACCGTCAATGTTTTCCTGTTCCCTGTCTCCTTCCCACAACCCCCTCTCACCCTTAGTCACCCTTGGTTTCACCTAATATGTTTCCTCTGTTACACCAGCAGGGAGCTTTACGCTTCTTTCAATGCTGTTGGCGGGAGCTTTTTGCCAGATGAACAAGCTAACATAAGTATTACTGGTGGTCACGAGTAATCAGCGGTGGTACAACTGTAATGAAGTACACCGTTTCATGAGAATTACTATTTCCCCCCTAATTGGGGGGGAAATGGGGGGAGGGAGAAAAAATGGTCAAAAGGCACTCCCTTGGAGCATAACAAACGTGTGTGCAAAATTTCAGCTCGATCCGATTTGTCTGCTGGGCTGTAGCCCCGTCAATGAACAACAACGACAACAACAAGAACACGAAAAACGTGAAAAATAGTGGTTTTAAAATTGTTATACCCCCGACACCTGATGTTCCCGAGAGCTGAAATTTGGTTGACGTCCTCACGTGCCCCTGGAGAGTTGGTGTACAAAAAATCAACTCTCGAGACACTCAGGGGACCGAGCTACGGGATGGTGAAAACCCGAACTTGTTCCGTCGCGTAATCAGTGTCTCAGTCGCTTCGGTTTTCAGGGCTTCGGTTTTCTTGGCGGGCGGGACGCTCCCGCGTCCCTAGATCCCCCCAAAAAACACTCCGTGTAAAAATGACCCCGCCTCGCAAATATCATTCTTCAGAGGCCGGAAAAAGTTATGATATCCACTTTCCCCGCCCGCCCTTTTCCTCATTAAGGAGCTAAGTATAATGAAAAGCTTAACCACTTCACAAGCACCGTACCCCTTTCGAAATCTCCCCTTGGCGCTATTGCGAGACGTTTTTATTACTTCCACAAGCAACTAATACTTGATGGTGGTTAACGTTTTATACAAGTATTAGTTGCTTGTGGAAGTAATAAAAACGTCTCGCAATAGCGCCAAGGGGAGATTTCGAAAGGGGTACGGTGCTTGTGAAGTGGTTAAGCTTTTCATTATACTTAGCTCCTTAATGAGGAAAAGGGCGGGCGGGGAAAGTGGATATAACTTTTTCCGGCCTCTGAAGAATGATATTTGCGAGGCGGGGTGATTTTTACACGGAGTGTTTTTTGGGGGGATATCACATCTTTTTGTTGTTGAAGTGGGTCATTTTATAAAGAAGGTCTATGCAAAATTTCAAGTCGATTGGTCCGGTTACCCAGGCTGTAGACTCGTCAAAGTTGCCAAAATTAGCCTAAATTTCAGTTTTTTGTTTCTAAAAGTTTTTGGGTTGAGATAATGGGTTAAACCTTTCAAAAGGCACTGTCTGATGTTGAAACGAAGCTCTGTGCAAAATTTCAAGTCAATCCGTGAAGGTGGAAATGCCTAACTGATTAAGGAGAAGAAGAACAGGTAAGGGTGAAAAACCGGATTTTTGAAGTTATATAACTCGGCTCCCTTTAAAGATATCGACTTGAATCTTTCAAAAGGCACTTGCTACACTTAAAACGAAGCTCCGTGCAAAATTTCAAGTCAATCGGCGAAGGTGGAGAGGCTGTAGCCTTGACCGACTGCAAAAAGTAGAAAAACATGGTAATTGGTTTTTGAAGTTATATAACTCGGCTCCCTTTAGACCTAGCGACTTGAAACTTTCAGGGCTTTCTTCTATCCACACCATAAAGATCCATACCAAATTTCAAGTTGATCGGTCTACTAGGAGCCGAGATATGGCCATAATTAGCCTAAATTACCCTAAATTTCAGTTTTTTTGTCCCTAATTTTTTTTTGGGTTGAGATAATTGCTTATTTCGTTCAAATGGCACTGAGCCATGCTATAAAGAAGGTGTGTAAAAAAATTCAAGTCGATTGGTCCTTTTACCCAGGCTGTAGACTCGTCAAAGTGGTCAGAATTTTCCTAAGGTTTCTGTTCTTTTGTTTCTAAAACTTTTTTGGGTTGAGATAATGGGTTAAATCTTATATAAGGCTCTGTCTCAAGGTTAAATGAAGCTCTGTGCAAAATTTCAAGTCAATCGGTCAACGTGGAGAGGCTCCAGCCTTGCCTGTCTGAACAAGGAGAAGAAGAAGGAGGAGAAGAAGGAGAAGAAGGAGAAGGAGAAGAACAATCTAAGGCCGTAAAACCGGGTTTTTGAAGTTATGTAGCTCGGCTCCCTTTAGACCTATCGATTTGAAACTTTCAGGGCTTTCTAATATACACTCAAAGAAGACCCACACCAAATTTCAAGTTGATCGGTCAAATAGGAGCCGAGATATGGATACCTCGAAAACGCGTTTCGTGACGTCCGGTAAACATGGACTCGGCATCGTTCGTTTTCTCAACTTCTTTGCTTGGCGGGGCGGAACGCTACCGCGTTCCTAGATTATATGTATTTACATTTTTCCTCGAGAGATTGTTTACAATTATTTGGACCTTGGAGAGTTCTCTCTTCTACTCAGCACTCCAAAACTCAATTTTAATGTTCTACCTTCTACTTTTAGAGCACATTGCAATTGACCTACTACAGGTCAGTTGACGCAGTTAACATTGCGCTAAAAAACAAAATTGGGTTTACGGATTTGGACCAACCCCACAATGATCCTCAACGGAAAGGGGTTCAAAACGAATTTTGAAAATTTGAAAATTTCATATCTCGAAAAATTCATATAGAACGGTGTAGTTTTTAGTTCACATTTAGTTAGAGTTTATTGTTTATAATTTTTTGAGACCATCCGCAGCTTCGTACGACCAACTGTTCGTTCACAATGACGGCTCAAAGGTTGAGCCTGTCAACACGATGGCGAATCAAACGGTTGAAATACAGGTCACTGGTCAAGGAGCTGTTTGAAACATCATAATATGATGGTTTTCAAACCATATTATGGTTTTAGTGATGTCGTTTTTTTTTTTTTGTTCTGAGGTACCTACGTTTCGTGCTACGGAAATGAAGGTAATTTCGAATGTTTGTTGGTAAGGTAATGCGTCAGAAGTGGACACTGCACTAATAGTCGACACCCTCTTCAAAAGTGGGCAAAAACTAAGGATAAAGACATGGTTTGACGTTTTGGTTTATTATCTTCGATAATGAACCATTGGAATCGCCCAAAGAAAAAAAAATTTTAACCCCCCCTCAAAATTTGTTGGTTTACGTTTCAAGATACGTAGATTCAGAAAATCGAATAAAAAAAAATCCGTCCGTCCGCCGTACGCCGTACGCCGTACGCCGTCCGCCGTCCGCCGTCCGCGCCACTTTGCCCAGTTAGCGTTGAGTTAAAATTACGAAATTTTTTTTATGGGTTTGGACCAGCCCCACAATGGTCCTCGAAACTTTTCATAACCCTAGGTCAAGGGGAAGGGGTTCAAAACGAATTTTGAAATTTTGAAAATTCCATATCTCGAAAAATTCCCATCAAACGGTATGTTTTTTATTTCATATTTAGATAGAGTTTGTTCCGTAGAATTTTTTAAGACCATCCGCAGCTGTGTACGACCAGCCGTTCGTTCACAATGACGGCTCAAAGATTGTGCCTCAAAACACGATCGTGTATCAAACTGTTGAAATACAGGTCCATTTTCATACTAACAAGCTCTTTGGAACATCATATGGCTTAAGTGATGTCGAGTTTGTTGTTCTGAGGTGCGTTTCGTGCTACGGAAATGAAGGTAATTTCGAATGTTTGTTGGTAGGTACTTCTTTTATAGAAAAATAATTTTTCTAATAATAATTAATAATTATTATTACCGACGTAGTATTAAAAACCCCAGAATTATATCGTATTAATTAATCATAATTAATAATAATTATTATTAATAATAAATACGAATTATTAATACCTAACAATAAATTATAATAATTTTCACTAGGTAATTGATAAAATTGTTAATAGTTAGTGATAATTGATAATAATAATAATTATTATCAATAATTATAATGATGTCTAGATCCTAAATGTTAGATTAATTATTAATCTAACATTTAGGATCTAGACATTTAGACCTAGTGATCTAGACAGAAGGGTGATCTGTACAAAGAAGATAATGAACCGTTGTGTCGAGAATTTGCAGAGTTTTTAGTTGTTGCTTCCTATTATACTATTAAATAGAAGAAATTTTCTTCTCAGTGTAGAGAGATAAGGTTGCCTTAGAAACAAGCGGGTTTAAAGGACGCCAGAGCGCTCAAAGCTGCTATCGCAACGATAGTATCGTTCGTTAACGAACTTCGTTTGACCACGTTTCTATGCTGATTGTTGGCGTTTTGGCTAAGGACGGACTGGAAATGTAAGTGTATTTCACTCTTATTACCTGACATTTAATAATATCTTTTAAATTTCTGTGTCGTTTATTGCTTCTAGGCAACATTTATTCCGTTTATTTGCGTATCCAGTGATGTTTTGATTGGTTCGGGGAGGGTGTCGACTACTGACATAAATTTCGGCTCATATTTATTAGTCGACAGGGGGTGTCGACTTCTGAAAATTTTCAGAATTTGCTGTGCATCAGTAGTCGACACTAGCTGTATTCTCTTCGAAAATATACCAACCAAGTTCACAGAATGGTCTCAAGGTTTAGAGGCTGGAATTTTATTAACTTTGTATTTTCTTTTCATGGCAGAAATTTAAAAAATGGCTGGCTCGTCAACGGAGAAGAAGAGGAAGGAGGCTCCCAAAAAACCGAAGAAAACATGCAATCCCAAATTGGGATTGGGATTCCCAATAGGAAGGGAAGACGACTCCTCCAGTAGGTACACCAGTAGGTACACTCCAGAGGACCGAATGGCTAAGGCTATTCAAGACGTAAGAAGTGGAGTAAGCATCAGGGAGGCAGCAAAAACAACGATGTTCCTAGAACCACTCTACTTGGCCACTACTTTCAAGGCCAAAGTAGAAGATTCTCAGCTGTGTTTTGGGAAAGATGTTACAGATAAATTAAACCCTGTATTGATTGGGGAAGACAACGATGAAGACAGGAGATACATTTTGCCAAGTTCTTCCAAGTGATTTTGTTCATTTTGCAATAATAAGTTACCAACTTATGATTTTAATTAAACATTTATCTTGTGATTTTATTTATTTCGTAATGTGATTTATTAATAGTCCACAGCTAGTGTGTAATGAATCATGCAAAGTATTTCTCTAGTACTTGACAATATTTTTCTTGAAATTAAAACTGTGCTCTACATTTTGAAATCTTATGCCTTTACTATGGCACATAACTCAAAAAGTGTGACATTACGGTGTGACGAAGAAAGCGTTATGAAAATTTTCAAATGATTATCACTTACAACCGATTTGTTGCTACGGAACTTTAACTTCGCCAGTTATCATCGTACAAAAATCGTTCACCGCTCGTTGGATAGCTCTCGATTTACCTAACCATATTACGTTAACCACTGCGGAGTGCGTGGCCGACAAGCTGCGGTATGAGTGTGATTGTTTAAATAATTGTTTACACACAGGTGATCATTCTCAATAATTTATATAACAATTAAAAAAAAAAAATGAAGTACGTGGTGTGGGTGTGGGAGGGGGCGCAGAGACATAAAATGTCCCTCGTGGGTGCGAACTTGTACGAAAGCTGTACATTTTATGTACAGTTTCTTCGAAAATTTGCTCTTATAGTCATGCTGCATGACTGGGGACTTTTTATCTCAGTTTGATAACCCCGAAACAGAAACACTGTACTGAGAGTGAGAGTTACACCGATAACCCGCACACAGATGGATGCCAATGCATAAGGTATCTACTAACATTTTCTGGTTTACTCAATCTTTATGTTGCTTATGTATCCCAACCGTTGTATAACGCTATTTACTGAAGTGTTTTCCTCAATAAAAGATTTATTAGATGTCGATGTGCAGACTGACCAGTTTGGGTGGACAAAAATCTGAAACTCGGAGATCCTTTAGGACATTTCACGGTGATCACGAAAGTAGTGAGGAAGAAATGGGGGTTTCAGATATCTGCCTCCCTCTGGCCCCTCTGACGTCATCACCGCCTCCCTTCACCTAGCCAGCCAGCCGTCTGACGTCATACGCTCGTGCGTCATAGGCTCAGACGTACTAGTTGGCCTTCTGCCAGCCGTCTGACGTCATACGCTCATGCGTCATAGGCTCTGACGTACTAGTTGGCCTCCTGCCAGCCGTCCGACGTCATACGCTCATGCGTCATAGGCTCTGACGTACTAGTTGGCCTCCTGCCAGCCGTCCGACGTCATACGCTCATGCGTCATAGGCTCTGACGTACTAGTTGGCCTTCTGCCAGCCGTCTGACGTCATACGCTCGTGCATTATAGGCTCTGACGTCGTGGCCCGCCGGTCGCTTGTATTCTGACGTGATCTGAGGGAAAGGGTGAATCAAGGGAACAAATTTTTCCCGTTTCAGTTTATGTGCCAAAGCAAAGACATGGAAATGTCAAAAACTATGTAAATAGGTAGGTACCTAAGCCCAACTGTAATGTCAATTTTCTGACAATGAGTCTTCGACTATAGTTTTCATACCTTTTTACTTAAGTACTTATTGCAATTGGAGACTGATAATGAGCTGTTTGCAAATAAAAAGTCTGATAACTACTTTATTACATCTTATTAATCTATTTTCAAGTTCCGATTCACAGTTGAATGTATTTTATTTAGATGGAAGTCGAAAAAAAGTGAAAACGATGGAATGACGAATCCTGTCGACTACTGACTCAAAAGATACTGTCGACTTCTAGCACATGTAGGTCGACTACTAGTGCGAAACCATGTCGACTACCCACTTAAGAAACTGTTGGTCACTGGTGTCGACTACTAGACTGCCGTTAGAATGAAGAACGCCTCACCTCAAAATTTTCATTTTTTTTTTTTTTTTTTACGTAATCCCTAGGTATATTTTTTACCTTATCTTTCCAACGGTGAAATCGAAATTTCGAAATTCGACCCGGAAGGGGTTGAATTCGTAGGGGGTGAAACCAAAAAGTGTTCGATTTGGAGGAAAAACACCTCACCTACGTGTTTTTTAAGGTAAAACACCTCAGCCTACCACTTAAAACGCCTCACCTTTGTGTTGTTCGTTGCCTGTTTTGGAGGAAAAACGCCTCAGCTCGTTGAAAATTCGAGCTGAGGTGTTTTTTGTTCAAACTGTTGGCTTCAAATTCAAGGTGAGGCGTTTATTGGCTTTCGCAAGGCGTTTTTGTTCCAATTGTTTACACATCTGACCGGGGCTGAGGCCTTCTTTCTATCTGATCGGCTGGTGGTCAGTCATTTTCAGTTTAAGTTTCGGCGCTGTTTTAATTCAACGAATTCACGTGGGAAATCTTTGGTGGCTCTCGCGTTGGCTCCTTGTTCAGTCGGGGAAGACATTCCATTTTCAAATCATTTAGCGAATTTTCGAAGAGAAAATGAGCTATAAAATAAAGATGTACGGTGGGAGGGTCGTCACCCCCCCCCCCCCCAAATACGTTCCATATTAACTAGGTAGGTGTGTGTAATATATTAAATACTAGGGGGGGGGGGGGTGTTGCCGACCCACTGTACATCTTTATTTTATAGCTCATTTTCGCCGTACGGGGCAGGCGTCGCAAAGAACCCGTACTCGTAAGATCACGGAAGTTAGGCGACGTCGGGCGTGGTTATTACTTGGATGGGTGACCGCCGGTGGGCGGGTCCCGTCCAAGTAATCTTTCGCGCTTCTGTACGGCGAACCCCTCTCAACTCAAGGGGGCGAGGCAATGAGTAGCTTTAAGCGAAATCATCGGAACAATTCTGATCCACCTAGGTGGACAGCCGATGACGTCCGCGACGCCGGAAACGGCAGTTGGACGAAAATTCAACCTGAAATGGTTGCTTACTTTACTTTACTTACTTATAGCTCATTTTCTCCTCGAAAATTCGTTAAATGATAGCTTGAATCAGAAGACACGACCAATTCCATATCGCACTCGTTGAGTAACTAATAAAAACAAATATTTATAAATTTTATAAATACATAGTGCCAATCATCATGGTTTTGGGAAGGTGTGAAGTCATGGTATCGAAATTGGAAGAAATGGGATCCGTCCATCAATTAGGTACTTGCTCGAGATGGAGGAGAGAACAGTTCCTGGGATTGGTTGCTCAACGCCGGGCTAGGCTGGCGTACATAACTTACTGTTACAGTCTGTCGTCATTTGAGGAGAGGGGTTCAACAATGGAAGAACCATCCTCAGGTAGAACCATGAAAAACCATACATAGTATCTTAATAGTTTTAAAAAATACTGATTAATGATTAGGTACCTAGTACCTACTTAATTAGTTAATAATTATTATTTAATTTACAGGATTAAATCCTGTAAATTTTGTTTTACCTCCAAAAATATTTAGAAAACGAATTTTTAGCACTTGGGTGAGGTGTTCTTCCTCCAAACGCAGCTTCGAAATGTACTAATCTTTTTGAAACTGAAACGCCTCACACAGAGGTGAGGTGTTTTACCTTCACAAACATAGCGAAATAGTGGCTCAAAACGCCTCAGGTGGCAATAATCGATAAAATTATTTTTTCTCGATTTTTTCTCAATTTCGTCTTAAATTATGTTCATTTGAGTTTCTATCGACTTACCCCCAAAAACCTGGGTCGTAAAAATGTTCTGGAGTGAAGTTATAGCGAAGTTCATACTGATGTACTAACTACCCAAGCAGCACAACGACGTCGGTCCGACGTCGTAAGAGGTCGGGAAATCCGACCTGACTTCGGGCGACGACGTCGTACCGACCTCAACACGACCACATGCCGACCAATGTGGGGAATGATTTCTTGGTTGTACCGACGTCGCCGCCCGACCTCAGGTCGGGCGACGACGTCGTGCCGACCTCACCACGACCAAATGCCGACCAATGTGGGGAATGATTTCTTGGTTGTACCGACGTCGCCGCCCGACCTCAACTGACTCAATACAAAACCGACATCTTCCGACGAGGAAGGTTATCTCTCTCCACGGAAATCATTAAGATGGTGGATGGTGAAATACTTGGTGTGAATATTACACGGTACCTACCAACTCCCGTATGTAAGTTCATGTCTCTTCATATCATCCGCGGAGAAAAATTTAACGTGAAATGCTCGATTCTGTCTCTCAAAAACCAGTGCCCTCCGAATTTGAGACGTTGTAAATATTTTTTTCAATTTGGTAACTATTGTGAAAATGTTATGACGACTTATTATTTCGCTGGTTTCACTATTAAACTGCTGTATTTCCTTGGTAACTATCAGAGTTATTATTACATTTGAATTTCAGAAATAAATATATTGGAAAATTATTTAAATTAATATCTAACCTCAACCTAACCTGTAATGGAAATGGAAAAAGATGGCGAACTAGGGATGTTCCGATATTGTTACACGATTGTGTAACAAATCTGTACAGGATCTGACCAGGTCTTCCTGTCGTCGGCTGATGTACAAAACATGTACAGAAATATATAGTAACGTAGTTCCCAAACGGTACAACAGAATGAGCGCCTGTAGCGTCCCACCTGCGTGTTATCGCCATCGCCATTTCACTATAGATATCCGACGTTGTGGCGACCTCGTCTATCTTTACTACAGATATCCGACGTCGCGGCGACCTCAGCGTTATATAGTACAGATATACGACGTTGTGGCCACCTCGTCAACCTGTAATACAAATATCCGACGTCGTAGCGACCTCGTCTATCTGTACTATAGATTTCCGACGAATCTCTCGTCGTACCGACGTCGTGATGACGTTAATATTTGACATACAGATTTCCGACGTCGGATATACTACAGATTAGGTAGCAAGTCGTGAAATCCGACCAATTGTGCTGCTTGGGTACCCACAGGGAGAAAGCACAATACCTACTACACTAACAAGTAAAACGGGCAAGTGTGTAGAAGGAATGAAACCGATTTAATTCCACAGGAATATATTATAATGTAAAGAAACCTAACTCGCCAAGCACACGTCTCGCTAGGTATTCTCAAATCGGAATCGGGAATCGAATGACTGCAGTTCCACGTAAAATCGCCGTCCAGCCCCCGGAAATAGGTCACGGGTGTTGCAACCGTGACATACCAATGTACCGTCAGCACCGGAAAATCATCGTGTTGGTATCTCATATCAAAACCTCGAATCGTCAGCTGGCCGGTGCGGATCCGCGCAGTGGTGCCACCCGCGCAGTGCTGCCATCCTTATCCTCTCGGCAGGTTGGTCCGCCTTTCGAGTCGGTACATCACTCCCGGGGTAAGATTGAGCATGTCCTCATGCGGGCAGCCGGGGTACGCCAGGGTAGACTGGGACTAATTGACCTGGCTCCTTTTGCCAAGGCAGTTCCTTCCATAGGCAGGCCATATAGCATGACGTTATCGCGGTAGCAGATAGAGATACCAACCCTTGTTTCCCGTGGCCTTAGGTAAGACGCGTCAATTCCATTGTCCTCGTGCTCTGTCGAAGCCAGGGAGGTTGTCCGGTGGTGGTTGCTGGGGAAGGGGAGGTAGTAATGTTGATTGTTACATGTTTTCTAATATGGGACTCAAATGAGACGAGGCTTGGCCAAAACATACAAATTGAATACAGAAACATGATAAATAGCGAAGGTAAATAGAGACAGAAAAATGATAGGTGCTACAGTTTAAGTGATAAAGACACTGCAGACAAGATAGATGGTAGAAACAGGATAATACAGAGTGATTATAGTCGTAAGAGTAATAATTGTAACTGAATACAGAAACAAGATAAATAGAGTAGGTAAAAAGAGGCAGAAAAATGATAGATGCTACAGCTTAAGTGATAAAGACACTGCAGACAAGATAAATGGTAGAAACAGGATAATGCAGAGTGATTATAGTAGTAAGAGTAATAATTGTAACTGAATACAGAAACAAGATAAATAGAGTAGGTAAATAGAGGCAGAATATAATGGTAGATGGGACAGTTTAAGTGATAAAGACACAGCGGACAAGATGAATACAGAGTAATTGCTGTACGTTCTGTAGCGATTAGGCGCTCAATCATTTCTGCATCTACGAGTATAAACCTCCTCTGAAATCCCCTCACACTGGAGGCACCGATACCTCAAAGGGCACATTACATGGCTAAAACCCCTCCCAGTGGAGACACCAATACCACAAAGTGGTGCATTAGATGGCTTAACCGTCACAGCGGAGACACCGATACCTCAAAGGGTACATTAAACGGCTAAATCCTCACGGAGGAGTCTCCGATACCTACCAAGTGATACAATATAGGCTAAACCCTCACAGAGGAGACACAGATACCACAAGGTGGTACATACATTGGCCGGCTAAACGGATCCAGAGCAGATAAAGACATAGCAGACAAGATGAATACAGAGTGATTATCGTAGTAAGAGTAATAATTGTAACAAACCAGAAAGAATATAAATAGCAATACAAGAACAGCCTACAAGGTATAGATAACGAGCTCGTGTACCAGTATTAAAAGTACCCTTTAAGCAGATGAAAGGAGTGGGGTTAAGGAATGCACATGGTTAGCCTTTATACACACAAAGGGAAGAACATGTAGGTTAGAAACCATTGGCATGCATAAAGAGAAGTAGGCCTTGTACGTCAGCCACTCTCCCTCCCCCCTCGCGAATAGACCACTTCCAGGTGGTGCTATACTTCCGCCCCTGCCCCTCATTCTCAACGCTCTCGCTCGCTCTCAACTCTGCGGCACTCTAGGTGAAAGCACTCATTTGTAGGGCTATTGATAGGAAACTGCTATCGATCAAATGATAGGACTGTCGAACTATCTAACACCCCTACTCATTTGTGGAGGCTCGCTTTACTGTGATGGGTTGTATAGCTAACAACTATGGTAAATGCTATGGAAGCACTCATTTGTAGGGCTATTGATAGGAAACTGCTATCGATCAATTGATAGGACTGTCGAACTATCTAACACCCCTACTTATTGTGGAGGCTCGCATTGCTGTGATGAGTTGTATAGCTAACAACTATGGTAAATGTTATGGCTTAACTATGATACTTACGTGGTTCGTGACTATAGATTTACGTCTTACTGTTGTAGTCTGAGTCTGTACCATCACTTGTCCTTACGCGGTCACCATACCGTCATATGTCAGGTTTCCCGCCGTGTACCGTCGTTCCTTCCTCCCAGTTGGTCGAGTCATTCCGTTAATTAGAAATGAAGGTCGCTATTAGTCTGCAAAAAAAAAACTACGATCAATATGGGGTACACAGGAAACTATTATTTTTGGCCAGAGCCATTAGTAGATTCTAGAGAACTAGAGCTGTGGGGTAACCATAACTACTGCAACCCCTGCACAAACAGTTCCTGCAGTCCAGTGGAACACCTTATAATGATGACGCCTCATCCGGACGTCTTCGTAGGATGGATTCAGCTGGGCAATTGCCTGCAGCAGGTCCAAGTGGAGTGATGACATCCGTTGCTCCCCCAAAGTCTGTGGTCTGCACCGTGGGCTGACCAACTAGCACAAAGTCGGGCCCTACTAGTGTGCAGCTGGCCTGGTCCCGGATGCGGTCACAGTGGGCTATAGCGCCGTGGATTGGTAGCTAGTCTACTTACTTCCCATCTTACCTCTTGCCTTGATTAAAGGAAAGCCTTCATTGGCTGAGTAGAGTTCACGTGCGGCTCCAGGCTCGCAACGTCATTTGTAGCTGTCTCGCAGTTCGGAGTAACTCTGAGGGCTTTAGTGAATCTCACCATGCTACCTCGAGCCTGTGACTGCCACTTGCCGGAGCCGTGTAGTCAGGACTTCCGTGCCAGTGTTCAGCTGTGTGTTCTCTTGCCATGGAAGGTATGGGAGACACAATTAGAAGGGAAACAGCAAGTAAGGTAACCTGAAAGCAGAGAACTGTTAGTCTGGACTGATATAGGATGGGGTAATTGATATAATCCAGGGGCAGTTGTTCTGCGCAGTTGTTTTCCATTTCTTTTATTCTGGTTCTATAGTATCCATTTATATTATCTTTTTTTCCCTTATGTATTAATGCTATTTATCTTTTATTCTGTTTCTATATTATCATTTTTTCTTAATTGTTTTATTCTGTTTCTATATTATCATTTTTCTTAATCGTTTCTTTTTATTCTGTTTCTATATTATCATTTTTCTTTATCATTATCATTGGTTTATTTATTGTTATTTTTTTTATTTTTATTATTATTATTTTTTTTTTTTCCTTCGATGACATTAATTAAAAATTGGACAAAAACGGAATATAATAAATAAACAACCGCCGTTATTGTCAATATGTCACTAATTTGATTGATTGATTGATGCTTGATTGTGTTAAAAAAACAAGTTTTCACAAGAGTTCACATACATGGAAATAAACTACTAATACTAATAAATGAAATACAAATTTCTTTAAATTCAGATAAAGTACATAGTAGAAAGAAAGAAATAAATTCTGATTTGAAAATTTAGCTCAACAGCCAATAGTGTAAGGCACAAAGAGAGAAATTAAAGATGACAAGATGAGGCACATAACATCAAAATCAGTCTAGACGGAAAAAAAACCTTCGTTTATAGTAAATGCCCGCTGTCGTAAAACAATCTGCAGAAATCCTACTAATTTCCCTTGGTTCTTGCCTATCGTTGCATAGCAGAACCGAGCGGAAAACGGATTCATTTAAAAAAAAGGGCTGCAAAGTATTTAAAACGTTCGAAGGTAACAATATTATTATGTCACTAATTTAAAAGTGGACAAAAGTAGAATATAATAATTTATTATTAATAAATAAATAACCGCCGTTATCGTCAATACGTCACTAATTAAAAAGTGGACAAAAGTAGAATAGAACAAATGAATAACCGCCGTTATTATCAATAAATACATAGATAGATAAACAATCTTGGGCAATGCCTATATAAGTGTATATACCATGTTATTTGAATTATTAGATAATTTCTTTCCAGAGGGGCATCCCAGGGGGGGGCATGTCTATTACTGTTACCAATAATTGTTACTTATTAATTGTTACTATATTAACAATTATTGGTACTGTTGTATTTATATTGCCTAGGCATTATAATCGTCAGCATAGTACTGAACCTAGTTCAACAATATTATTTAAAAACGTATCATGTACAAACTCAATGAGTAAAGTTATAATATCGTAATATTATATGTACTGTGTGAAATGTAATATAATATATCGTAATTGACGAAGCACGAGCCTACCAAAGTAAAGGAAACAAACCAGAAAAGTAGAAACGTGCCATAAAGGGTTCCCGATTGCAACAAAGCCGACTCCGTGAGATAAAAAAACCCACAACCGGTCGTCGGTAACCTGCTATATTTCCGTAGCGATTAGTCGCTCAATCAGTTCTGCATCTACAAACCTACTCTGAAATCCCCTCACACTGAAGGCACCGAAACCATAAAGTGGAACATTACACGGCTAAATTCCTCACAGTGGAGACACCAATACCACAAAGTGGTGCATTAGATGGCCTAACCGTCACAGCGGAGACACCGATACCTCAAAGGGTACATTAAAACGGCTAAATCCTCACAGAGGAGCCTCCGATACCTACCAAGTGATACAATATATAGGTCTAAACCCTCACAGAGGAGACACGGATACCACAAGGTGGTACATACATTGGACGGCGAAACGGATCTAGAGCCGATAAATAGACGACGAAAGACAAACGACCTAACTACAATTGATGAACTGAATTAATCCGACTCCAAAAGATTTACTGTCAATTCAACTCACGAACACGAAAACGGTTTTGAGAAACAAACAAGCGGAAAAACACTTGAGAAAGAGAAAAAAAAAATTTTTCCTGTTTTTTTTTTTTTTTTTTTTTTTTTTTTTTTTTTTTTTTTTCTTGCAACTCTCTAAATTCTTGAAACTGATCTGAAATATAATAATAATATTATATTATATATTATCTACTATGTTTGGAAACGTATGATCGGAAAAATATTATTTTTGGAAACGTACGATCGAAAAATATTATTTTTGGAAACGTATGACCGAAATACAAAAAAAAATTTTCCTTCTATCACCAAAAATAAACTGTAGTGTCGCTACAATACTTTTATTATTGGTACCCCAAACAAACTCGTATAATAGGAATAGGAAGGAGGTGCTCGGCGAAACTCAAACGAGCCGAGTTATACTATTATATACGTATGTCGCCGTGTGAAGTTCAACATAATATACTGTAATGATTAAACACGATCCTACTAAATGAAAGGGAACAAACCATAAATGTAGGAACGTGCCATAACGGGCTTCCGACTGCAACAAAATCGATTCCGTGAAAAGGAAAATTACTACAATCGCCCGTCGGTAACCCGCCGTACGGACCGTAGCGACTAATCAAATGAAGGTGCTCAATCAATCAACATCTATAACTCTATACTCCGAAATCCCTCACTCCGGAGGCACCGATACCATAAAGTGGCTCAAGACGGATACGGATTCAGATAGGACAAAGAGGCGGAGAAAGACAGACGAGCGACCTTGACATAAGCAAGTTATTCCTATAAGGTGTCATAAGCGACTTACAACGCAGGTAATAAGAAACTTACAACTAGGTACTTACCATCGCAAACGGGAGACGTACTTGGTTCGTAGATCGCTGCCACCATATATGTTCTAACTTGTGTAGTATTCATGTACTCTCAAATCGGAATCGGGGAATCGAATGACTGCAGTTCCACGTAAAATCGCCGTCCAGCCCCCGGAAATAGGTCACGGGTGTTGCAACCGTGACATACCAATGCACCGTCAGCACCGGAAAATCATCGTGTTGGTATCTCATATCAAAACCTCGAATCGTCAGCTGGCCGGTGCGGATCCGCGCAGTGGTGCCACCCGCGCAGTGCTGCCATCCTTATCCTCTCGGCAGGTTGGTCCGCCTTTCGAGTCGGTACACTGAGAACTTTGAAGCTGATTTCTGAAAATCGCACTTTTCGAGGTGAGGCGTTCTTCATTCAAACGGCAGTGTGCTCTAAGAGCATTTGGATTTTTTACAAATCTTGGTTTTCCCTTTTCAAACCATGATGAATAATATTTCCCGCTGCCAGGTCTTTTAGGGAAGGATCTTGGGTATACAATGAATAGGTTTGCAATGAGAAAAACTCTGCAAATTCATGACACAACGGTTCATTATCTTCTTTGTACAGATCACCCTTCTGTCTAGATCACTAGGTCTAAATGTCTAGATCCTAAATGTTAGATTAATTATTATTATCAATAATTGATAATTATTATTAATTGTTAATAATTAATTATCAATAATTATTATCACTAATTATTAACAATTTTATCAAGTACCTACTGAAAATTATTATAATTTATTGTTAGGTATTAATAATTCGTATTTATTAATAATAATTATTATTATTAATCATGATTAATTAATACGATATAATTCTGGGGTTTTTAATACTACGTCGGTAATAATTTTTCTATAAAAGAAGTACCTACCAACAAACATTCGAAATTACCTTCATTTCCGTAGCACGAAACGCACCTCAGAACAACAAACTCGACATCACTTAAGCCATATGATGTTCCAAAGAGCTTGTTAGTATGAAAATGGACCTGTATTTCAACAGTTTGATACACGATCGTGTTGTGAGGCACAATCTTTGAGCCCTCATTGTGAACGAACGGCTGGTCGTACGAAGCTGCGGATGGTCTTAAAAAATTCTACGGAACAAACTCTATCTAAATATGAAATAAAAAACATACCGTTCTATATGAATTTTTCGAGATATGGAATTTTCAAAATTTCAAAATTCGTTTTGAACCCCTTCCCCTTGACCTAGGGTTATGAAAAGTTTCGAGGACCATTGTGGGGCTGGTCCAAACCCATAAAAAAAATTTCGTAATTTTAACTCAACGCTAACTGGGCAAAGTGGCGCGGACGGCGGACGGCGTACGGCGGACGGCGTACGGCGGACGGCGTACGGCGTACGGCGGACGGCGTACGGCGTACGGCGGACGGACGGATTTTTTTTTATTCGATTTTCTGAATCTACGTATCTTGAAACGTAAACTATCAAATTTTGAGGGGGGGTTAAAATTTTTTTTTCTTTGGGCGATTCCAATGGTTCATTATCGAAGATAAACCAAAAACTATTTCCCTACGTGAAAGGTAAGCTCAAAGTTCAAACTTCGTTACCCCCACCCCCTTGGTCTCGTTCACCTATATATAGGGAATTTTAGGCGTAATATTTAAGTTATTACTTCTGTGATCTGGAGGAAGGAGCTTCCCTGTTGGAGTCTAACTTCATTTCATAACCTGTAAGTTGAAACTTATTGTACATCCAAACCAATTCCATATGAACTACTAACTATCAACAGATAAATTTTTTATTACTTTTTCTATTGTATATTTAACTTAACTTTTTGTGAACATTTTGTATTATTTTCTATAGTAATAGCATGTACAATACCATGTACAATAGCATGTACCATTGTATAATAACCTACCACGGATATTTTCCAATATCTGTCACCAATAACGCCATTTGTTTAACCAAACTATTTAAAGTAACTACATATAATTACATTTCCACAACAACTACAACTAATGGTAATTAAATAACTACAACATTTTTCTCACCATAGAACTGTAATCAGAATTATGAAACTGTTTTTTAGGCCCTGAAGATGAAGAAATATATTCTTCGAAACGTTGGCACATAAATCAATTTTCATTTGACCGACCCTCGACATCCCTCAACATCATTCTTACTGACGGTCAACCTAAACCACACACACTCATAATTATTATATCGGTACATTTTATTTGTAATTAAATCATCATCTCTATCATTCAGGTTCTGCACGGAGGAACCAAGTCGATTCCAACAGCCGGATATCATATTAATTAATCATAATTATTAATAATTATTATTAATAATAAATACAAATTATTAATACCTTACAATAAATTATAATAATTTTCACTAGGTACTTGATAAAATTATTAATAATTAGTGATAATTCATAATAATAATTAATCTAACATTTAGAATCTAGACATTTAGACCTAGTGATCTAGACAGAAGGGTGATCTGTAAAAAGAAAATAATGAACCGTTGTGTCAAGAATTTGCAGAGGTTTTTGTTCTCAGGTAGGTACTTTTCGTGCTAAGGCATGGATGTACCTAATTTCAAAGTTTGTTGGTAGGTACTTCTTTTATAGAAACATTATTGCCGACGTAAGTAGGTGGAATTAAAACCCCCAGATTTATATCGGTACATTTTATATGTAATTGATTCAAATCACACAACCACTTAGGCACCACTTGGAAAATACTGTGCCTTACTGATTCTATACCTAAAATGTCAAGTGCAAGGGAACTTACACGTAAGATAGACGTTATCACAAATGCTAGGTTGGTATCGAACTCTCGACCAAGAACACATTTAACCCATTTCAAACTCTCCTTCACTTTCACAGTTTCATTTTTGTCCTTTCATTTCATTTCACCTTGTTTTTTCATCATCAGTTTCCTCTCGTCAGCTTTCAAGCTCGCTAACGAGTAAATTAATTGAAAAGGTGTCGTCTCCCCTTTTGTGATCTCGTTAGTAGGACCGAATCTTTAATTTGCTCCGTATTAGCCCTATCGACGTTAGAGACGGAGGGCCAATAATGGTCGTCGAACAATAGTAGGTATCGTCCAATAATGGGGCTGTGAGCCCATTATTCTTCTGCAGACCAACTTTTTTTCTCCCTGAAGGTACCTATCGTCAGATGAGTGTGAAAGTCTTTGAAGAGTGACGCCGATTCCTGCGTACCTGACGGGAAGAGTCACAGTTTGTAATGAAAACCTCTCTGGTTCAAATACCTACACCGAAGCCACCCTTCCGTAAGGTTTTAACCGGTGAGGTTGTGTCGATATCGCCTTTAGAACATCCAGCATTTGTACAAAGCACAGGGTTAGGGTGGAGCAAAACATTTTGTCTCGAAAAGTCGTGCTCCCCAGGGCTTACCTATGTCGTGACATTTTCCCCCAAATAGAAGGCGTCAAAGTTTCAAGTCTGCAGGTGATCGGGAACGTTTGCCAGTAGGGGTTCCGAAATTTCCCATTTTCGGTTTATTATCTTCGATAATGAACCATTGGAATCGACCAAAGAAAAAAATGTTTTGACCCCCCCTCAAAATTTGTTGGTTTACGTTTCAAGATACGTAGATACGTCCCCGGCACTTTGCCCACTTAGCGTTGTGCTAAAATTACGAAATTTGGTTTACGGGTTCGGACCAATCCCCCAATGATCCTCGAAGCTTTTCATAACATTCGGTCAACGGAAAAGAGTTCAAAACGAATTTTGAAATTTTTAAAATTTAAAAAATCGAAAAATTCATGTGAAACAGTATAGTTTTCAGTCCACATTTAAGTACATAGACTTTATTTTTTAGAATTTTTTATGACCATTCGCAGCTTTGTACGACCAGCCGTTCGTTCACAATGAGGGCTCAGAGTTGTGGCATAAGTCGGCTTTCAACACGCTCATAGGAAAACATAACCCGCTGCGTGGTAGGTAGGTACGTCACTCATAACCCGACGGCATTGGTTAGCGTCTTCCGCTCCACCCAGGAAAAAGGCCGCTGATAGGAAAACCCAGCTTCAGAAAATTAGTAAAATTTATTTTCTTATAACATATTTTACAATAATATTTTATAATATTATTATAGTAATATTTAATGTATTATTATTATTATTTGTTATATAATATTATTCTTTTATAATGATGTTGAGGGATGTCGAGGGTCGGTCAAATGATTCATTTGACCGACCCTCGACATCCCTCAACATCATTCTTACTGACGGTCAAACTAAATCACACACACTCTTTTATAATATTTTATAGTTTATTATAATATATAGGAACCAATCTCTCGGTTTTCCTTTTTTGAAAGTTGGGAAATTTTGCTGTTGAAGTTGAGAAAATGTTGATCCCCCCCCCGGGGTTTTCTTCTCGCTACGGCCCCGGATAGGGGTGCACCTGATGGTGGGCACTGCGATGCGCGAGTACTGAATGAATTTCTCGCTCGCTTGGCTTTCAATTTTGCAAAATACGATTTTGAAAACTTTTCAATCACTTAGGAAATATCTAGCTATCTCATTTTTCTCTACTTTTCAGGAGACCCATAAAGCAAGTTTTTATTCCCTCGAAGAGGGGGTTTCTGACTTTGCTAGGTATTTTGTGGGAAACCCATTTGAACCAGACAAAAATAGGAGTTTTCTAGAATTGTTGCGAGTTTTTTTCGTCTAAAAGAAACATTTTATTCAACATCCAGCTCAGAATTCGTATTTTACGCCCCTAAAACCACGAAATTTAATGATTATCGTAGTGGTAATTTTTTATTATCGACACAGTGACTTAAGCACTAAGTAAAAAACGTTTCGAGCCTTGAATCATGACAACTAGAGGAATATAGTGGTATATCCAACTGATACCAGATTCGGATTCAGAAAACCCCAAAACCCGAAAACCTCAAATACAGGCATCCATGAGTTCGAGTCCGTAGGTAGGTACCTAACGGACTCCAAAATGTTTCAACGGCTCCCGAATACGTCGGAAGGTGCAACTTGTGGTTAGCAAGATGCTCATCTCTAGCGGTTATAATTGTTGTGAGGGCAGTCAAGTGATCCGGCGGGAACAGATGAGATTACCTACTCATGATTAGCCGGACCAGGGAACGGCGGGGTATTTACGCACCCCGTCTGACATCCAAGTGACACCACAGATACTATAATATATACAAGGTGTCTCAACTTAAATCCGAAAGAGTTCAGGTATCCATTCTTAACTAATTTGCAACCAAATGTGACATTTTTAAAATCCACTCTTGTACAGTTGCACAAAACGCCTGTCTGAGATTTGCAATAAAAATACCATTGTTTGAGCATGTAACGCCACACTATAAAAAGTTAGGTTTGTTGAAAATAGAATAAAGGAGAACCTTCCGTGCTGGAGTATTGCTGTACAAGATACTAAAAAATAAAGCTCCTGATTATCTATACAATAAAATTTGATTATGTCTGATGTACATGGTAGGAGCACTAGATCATCGGATAAATTATTACAAGTTTCATTGGTTTCGATTTTCCGAAAATTTCACGTTTTTCTATCGGTTGGCTCTCTTTTCTTCTTTCGGTGAGTTCAAGGGAAGAAATGACGTTTTAATGCGAAAAGAACGGGAGATTTTCAACGAAATATGATATATTTCGTTGAAAAATCTCCCGTTTTATATTATGTTTGCCATCAACTGCATTTCTAATTGCTACTGCATTTCAAGCTGTTGCTACATTTCTAATCAACATTACAGCATTGTCGGGTTACATTTTTTCGGGCTGACATTTTTTCAAAAATCCCAATCTAATAGACATATCCATGTCAAAAACCGATGACAATGTTGATTGAATATTCAGGCGTTGGTTTAATAATTCATTTCAATAGAAATTTCCAATGACAATCCATTCAACTAATCTCTGGATTCAGCTCGACGAGTATTCATGTGGTACTTCAATCAGGATGTTAGTGGGAGGACCGGGGTGCTGGTTGTGAGGGGGGGAGGGGAGGGGGGGGTCTACCGGCATTCAAAACTACTTGACCAGTTGGAGTGCAACTTTGGGAATTTGTTGTGTGAACATTGAGGAATGTTTCTAAACAGGTAGGGTGGGTCAATAGTATGGGGAGGGGGGGGGGGTTTAAGGCAGTTAGGGTAGGGGGAGGGGGGTATTACCGGGATTTCAAAACTACTTGACCGATCTGAATGAAACTTCGGGAATATGTTGAGTGAACATTGGGAAACCAATTTAGGACGGGGGGGAGGGGGGAACAGGTTGTGTGTGGTGGGTGGGTGGGGTAAAACTACTTGACGAATTGGAGTGAAACTTTGAAATTGTGTTGTGTGAACATTGCTGAAGGTTTCTGACCAGGTAGGGAGAGTCCTTAGTAAGTTGTGGGGGGGGGGTGTCAGGGATTTTAAAACTACTTGACTGATCTGAATGAAACTTAGGGGGGTGTCTGTCCTAAAGGGGGTGTCTGTTCTACCGTTGCGAAGCGCGGGTACACAGCTAGTGTATAATAAAACAATAATGATTTGGGGTAAAAGAGTATTTTGGGATATCAAATACGAAAAAGTAGCATTGACCTTAAGTCCTCAGTGTTCATTTGAATAACTTTTCAATTTAATAACTTGTTATTCGAGTAATAATTACTCGAATAACAAGTTATTAAATTGAAAAGTTAGTAGGTACCAATCCACTGGCACCATCATCATAGAAAATCATTTTCTATGATGATGGTGCCAGTGGATCAGAATCTTCAGGCTCAGCAAAAATTCTTCATTGAAACCTTCAAAACCTACTGGCAACTTGAATGAGTAAGTTGACGTTTTTTTCGGTACTCAAACTTTCACCACGTTTTATTCAGGCGTATAAACTATTATATTATTGACTGCATTATGGTGAGGTGGTTATTGCATGCTAACCAAGCGATCTGTCCGTAATGAATCAGTGGATTGGTACCTACTACATTTTTGGTACTTTCCTTCGATTTGTATTGACTTGTTGTCACCAGCTTCCATTTCACCTACTGGATTAGGTATTTATTTGAGATTCGTAGCGGTAACTTTTACCGATAATCAAACTCTCTGGTCGTATTTCTTATCGATGATCTGACTATGTTCCTGTAAGTTTTAAAACGTTCTAATGCTCTGATCATTCACTTAACCGCATTGACTTCATTTCCAGCCATGTCACTAGCAGGAGGGGGGGGGAGTCCTTATTTTATTTAAATAATATTTAATACTATTATACCCCACCCACCAACAAAAACCAACAATCTTTTATTACAAAAGTTAGGAATAAAATTTATTAATTGAAAAATAAGGGAAACGTCGGTACAAAGCATCGATGTCAATCAATACATCGGTCTTTCGACATCGATGATTCAAAACCAACGAGTGTCGATGTCCCATATTATGTTGTCCCCGCCGTAATTTCGAAAATTTTACCGACGTACAGGATAATTATAAAATTTCAACCCGTCCGGTGTGAAAGGGTTGAACTACCGGTGACACAACTATGTCATTGTAGTTCATAGCAGCTAAATGCTATGATCACTAATTCAAAGTGGGGATGGAAAAAATATCTGCGGGAATGGAAAGCGAAAGCTCATCAAATTAGGACGTAATGGATTTGAGAGGGTATGTAGTAGGTGTACAATTATATAATAATTAATTATAATTATATAATCATTAATTGAAGTTAGTGTAATAATTATTATTATTATTAATAATAATAAAAATTACTATCAAATAAATTCTGTGCTCCTTATTCTATTACAAGTGGAATTTGAATGTAAATAAAAATATTTGTGAGGAACCTTCAATTCGATTTGGAAATGCATAACGCACGGTAACAATGATAGTTCAACAGGTCAAAGGATTCATTGCTGATGAGACACTCCCACGAAAATGAACATTATGGCAATAACCGAAATACCTACGTTCCAGTTATGTAGCATGAAAAGATTGGTGAATTTTTGAAGTAACGTACGAACGCGGTCTATCCTTTAGATTTCGTCATTATCCAACACTTCTCATACGATATCAATAATTGATTATTATTAATTACAATTATTGTAATTTGACAATTGATATAGGTAATCTAAACGTTTTCTGTCATAAGTAATTATCAAAATTTGAGAACACATACAAGTTTATGGATCTAAAAAATATATTTTGTCGAGAACAGGGAGCCTCGAAATTGAAACTGTCTAAAACACACCGATCGAACGTAAAACGTCGAAGGGAAACTTACTTTAGAGGAAAACCTCACAGTTGATGCGAACTGCTCACAAAAGTCTGTGTGAGCCTGTCTGTCTGGTTTGGGTAGTGAAAACTCCGCCTCTTGGGAGTAGAACAGAACGAATACACAAAGGAAAAAACTTATGGGATGGGATAGGACGGGAATCTTCTTCTCACCTCGAGATATTACGACCAACAATAGGACGAGTTTTCATGGTGGGAACGGGATGGAAAGGAAAAGTGTCCCTTCATGGACAATGGGACGGTTTCGGTGGAGAGAGGTAGGTAACGAGTTTCGTGTTATGAAGATGTTTAATCGAATGAACTCACTTTTTCTCTTGCGCCTTCTCTCACAGACACACAATTTAGCGGTTCTCGCATCAACGCACCACCTGCCTAACGGTAAAACTTGTCTGGAGGCTTTAGCTTAAGGCTGCCAGGTAAATTTGTTCCAGGTAAATTGAACAGTGTAAGCTAGAAATCGGGGCAACCTCAAAAAAAAAATAAATAAATAAATAAATATAAAAATCGGGATGAAAATAGGGACGAGATGTAATTGAATGAACACCAAAATACAATATTTTTGAAAATAGGTAGATACCTAATATATTTAATATCATAATATAAACCATCGGAGAAAAGTAGGTATGTAAATAGGAAGAGGTACATTCCTATTTAATTCCTTTCTTTGGAGTATAACAAAAAACGTAATTGCACGTATTTATCTTTTCGACCGACTGAGCGAGGTGTCCCTTGTGTTGCTTGATATGTTTGTTTGTTACTTAACTAGGTATTTGGAGAATATCCATCGTAGGTAGCACCTGAAAGTTGTGAGTAGAACACCGATCCCGTTCTTTCATTTTCATTTTTACCCTTTTTAGTCCCATAAAATCGGTTTTCCGACCACTGTGCATCGTAGAGAAGTACTTCTGATTGAAGCACTCATGAGGGACAGTATCAAAAGAACCCATGCTTGTCCTGGCTAGCCTGATGCCCATGCAGCTCCTGGCCAGCAGCTGCATGGGCATCACGCTAGCCGGATAATGAATCGGATTAATCCTGTTAACTAATAAGTTGCCCAGTTGTTGCAAAGTTGATCAAAATTTGTGGTGAGGGCCTTGAGAAGAAAGATGCTTCTTGAACTGGAGCGACAACGAACGGAGGGTGCTGACCGACAAAGTGACGAAGAGTGAAGAGGAGAGCTGAACAGTTCCAGGCTGAGTCCAACAAGTAAGTGAAATTTTATTGAGACAGAGGGTTCCCACTTTTCGTGTTCCGTGATCTTTATTCAAAGTTTTTTATTGCCTTCACTGACAGACTTCGCAGTCGTTTGCCTGATCATCTCACTCAACCCACGATCTTTATCTTAGGATTTATTAGAACTCGACATACAACGCGACTCGACGTGTGCCCCTAATATTCCCTA
Organism: Stenodema calcarata; assembly: GCA_963920205.1. Lineage (NCBI taxonomy): Eukaryota > Metazoa > Arthropoda > Insecta > Hemiptera > Miridae > Stenodema > Stenodema calcarata. The sequence goes on along the minus strand of OY986053.1, from coordinate 33,091,791 downwards.
ACTGTTCAACCCATCGGATTCAGGTCGGTGTAACAAGGGGAAGGGCGATGCCATGATCTTTGCGCTTCACTCACTCCAAGAAGAACAATAATCCTGAGCTAATGGGATCGCGGGATGTGGGAATTAGCTTCCGAGGACCTCTTTCCGTAGTAGACGCAAACTCGCCGAGGAGGGGATAAGTAGTTAGTACCTGCTCATAGCGTACACGGAATCAGTTTCTTTCCCATCTTCAAGCGCTGCCGCCCGTAAATCAAGCAGCCCTGTCAACTGGAAACGTGTAATTGCATGTTAATTGGCTATGAAACCACGTTGGATGCATTTGAGGTCAATCCCATCCCACCTCCACCGACCTACTACCTTAGATGGTACTGCAAAAATGCCCACCCACCCTCCTATCAATTCGCCACGAAATGAAGCTTTCAAAATGATACCTCTTCGCAAAAAGGGCGAATCTGAATTTTCGCTCAAGGGCGAATCTGTTTTAGCGATTGACAACCTCGCAAGTGCAAAAAGGCGAATCTGCAAGTCGTTATGAATGGAAAACGGCGAATATGAACCCAGTCAATTTTACAAAAAAACAAAGGGCGAAACTGCTCGTGCTTTGGGGCGAATCTGCTGCGATCGAAAGAACATCTGACAGTTTCGCCCTTTTTACGCTCAAACTTTTCCAACAAAGTATAGATCGTTGGGGCGAATCTGGCAGTTTCGCCCTTTATACGCTCGAACTTTTCGAACAAATTTTGGGTCGTTAGGGCGAATCTGCATCACACTGAACTAAAGCTTATTAATAATTTTACTGGGGTATCCCAAAGGAATTAACTTTTGAGGAATTCGTAGTAAGATAGTGTAGGTACCCACTGAAAGTAGAGAAAACTGTACAGGATGTTATAATAACTAGCAACGCCGTTTGGGGTTTTAGAAACACAGTGCTCGATTGCAGATTCGCCCTTTTTGCGCAGAGGTATCGAAAACATTTGAAGACATTGCAGTAGCTTAACTTCGAAAATCGATGAAACTGAAGGAGAATTTCAGACAGGACAATTTGGAAGAAGGAATTTAGGAACTAGATTCGAAACTAATTAAAGAGATTTTGTTCATTGAAGTGGAAATTATATTGATGGATTTGATTTCTACATCTGGAACTTTTTTTTTCGACACTTGATAACAACTGTGTTTTGGGACTGAAGTTTTAGAAACACCTGATCGAACACAAATTCTGGGAAAACAATAATTATGTTCTAATTACTAGACGCCACAAAACGTTCATAATACGTTCATACCACCTCCTCTAGATGGGAGTGAAACTGTGCATTGTCTTATTAAAGGGTTCATAAAGTTAGCACTACGAAAAACGAGTAGGTACCTATTAAGTTCATACTTTGTCATGCTGTTCAATATATGAAGGGTACAGAAGGAGAAGGCGCAATGTCAGTCAGAGGAAAGTTTTGGGAAATCAGCTTTTTCGTTCAATGTTGTCGATAAAACACAATTATACGTCGATAAAATACAATTATCAGTGTTATTAATAATTAAGGATAAATCAACACTTATAATAATAATTATTATCAGTTATCATTATACAATTATTGTATTTTATCGACAACATTGAACAGTAAAGCTAATTTCCCAAAACTTTCCTTTGACTGACATTGCGCCGTCTTCCCCTGTACCCTTCATATTGTTCTACCATGAAAAGTTAATCAATTCAGCAAATCAAACTTTTTGAAAATGTTTTTTGCAGCTGTGGTATATTGAACCGTTCGCTTTGGGCTTTGCGGAAAACGCAGGCATGGGGCAAATAATTGTATGAAATCGTTTGGTTCCATTATCTCCACTATATGTTTTTTGGTATGCCGAAACCCTAAATGACCGATGGGTGTTGTCTACAACAATGAACCATTAGAATCAAACAAGAAACAATTTTTTAGCCCCTAAACATCTTTGGGTTCACTCCAACTTTTCTAAAATGGTGTAAGTATTATCTTCTGTACAGATCACCCTTCTGCACAGTTCACTGTTATGTGTACAACATCCTTGCGAGGCTCATACCTATACAAAATAATTGGAGTAATGCACGAAAATATTGTTCAAATAAGTGGGTAGATGGTCACTTCCTTTGGTAGGGTTCTGAGAGGGAAGGATTTGGTAACTAGCCCAGTGGTGGTCTATAAATTGTTTACATAAATAAAATACCTACTTTATGAACTTGAATGCACGAACAGGAGGATGAAAATTATAGAAAATTATAGAAAACACTTACTACATTTGGAAAATGTGGAAATTTTCGCTGTACAGCGTCGTCAGCCCGAGAAGACCTACTTCTATCAATACCTACTTTATATTGATGAAAAAAAGGGTTATTACTTGTTCCTACTAACAAATTCCATAGTTATAACCTCCTTTCTGTAGACACGAAAAGTACCTACCTTAGAACGTGAAAATCGACATACCAGAACCATAATAATATTATGGTTCTGGTATGTCATAACACCATATTATGGTGTACAACCATATTATGTTGCATGAATCAGCTGTTTCCCACTATGAACATCGGCCGGTGGATCCTTCCCCCGTTTGATTCACGCTCATGTTTACGATTTCATCATTGTATCATCCTATGGGCCTCAATTGTTTGTGTTAGCCGCACTCCGCTCTGGATGCTTTGTAAACATTTCTCTAAATCAAGAGCTATCCAAAAGTGAACGGAAAACGTTCGAGAATGACGTTCTAACCTCTTCCTGCTATAATTAATTTTTCCCAACTTTTCAGGAGAGACAAAAGAATGTTTACAAAACTTGCAACTGCGTTGGAGCCCTTACTTTAAATAACGACAGGAACTAGAGCACCAACCGCGTAGGATCGATTTAACTTTTACCAGAAATTCATTAGTAGATTGTAAAAAGTATAATATACTTTTTAGTAGTCTGAAATAGGTTATATTATAATAAACTTTTTAATAGTCTGAATTAGGTTATATTATAACCTATTTCAGACCATTCACCACTTTCCCTAATTAAATAGTAAACATTCGAAAAACACACAATATTGTGTTTGACTATTTAGTCAAACTGCGTAACACTACGTACAAGGTAATAATATAAGTACAAGAACTAAAAGATGTTATAGGTTCATAATGTTATGAAAGATGATGCGACGAGGAAAATTAACGTGAGCTTAAACATGGAACAATCTCCACATTTTTGGAAAAAATAGAGCGTCCGTTCGTTACGGTAATCTATTTATAATAGATAGATTTTTTTAAATTTTAAATTTTCCGATTTTACAACCAAACTGCTGTTACGGAAATTTATCTTCACCACCGTTTACCACTCGTTGGACAGCTCTCGATTTAACGAACATTTTTCTGTTCACAATAACTTTGTGAATGTACGAAATTTTCTTATTTTGTTTAGAAACTATGAAGCTGTGATTTGGTATGTAAATTTACATACGATGTAGCAGCTTCACAATTTGGTATACCAAATACCTCATAGAAATTTAGCGAATTCCCGTGGTGGTAGAGACTTGGAATTTTCATGTAGCCTCCTTAAGACCTACACTTTAAGCTGCATGAGGGATCAGCTGAGTGTCTCCTAAAGCTAATCTCTATGCTATTCACACTTTTGTAATTATACATTTGTCCGAAAAATATGTCCCATCATTCCTTGGTTTTATCCCTCAGTGTCCCCCAGTATCCATTTTTTGGCTTGAAGTTTTCTCCGATGATTATCTAACTAATGATAAAAGAAAAATGGATGCTGGAGGACACCAGCAGGTGACGAATACTTCGAGCAGAAGTAAGCAGAGGCAGAGGATTGTGTAGGTAACACTGGTAGGAGGCAACCAACATAATTGAAAAATGCACAATATATTTTCTCCTTTGAATATAATACACAATGTAATTTCTAATTAAACCTAGTATGGCTGAATAGTTTTTTTTTTTAATTTTCGTGATGCAATTTGCTTGCCTTTACTACGCTCTTTTCGAATTGGAGCCATTGAATTTTATTGAAATTTCCACTCATTGTGGCCAAAAAACACGGTCCTATTATTTTGTTCACAACTACTTTCTAAGCAAGAATCTTATATAGTTAGGTATTTATATTATAATATACACGCACAGTATTAAATTAATCAAAAGGTGGATTTACAGTGTCGGAAATATACGTACACTTCTTTTTTTTGTCATTATATTGTTGGGAACAACAATTTCACGATGAAAGCTAAAATGATTGAAAGACTAATATCATGAAAAGTAGTATTAATTAAAACGTTGTCTATTGATATATTACAACGGTACCTATACATTCACATACATACCAGGCGCCTAAATAGGATCATTTTTATAAACACGAATAAATGCTAATATGAGCAAAATTGAAGTGAGATCGCCCTACAGGTGATTTGGTAAATAATAGATACCAACATGTCTTTCATACAAGGGGGCCCTACCTGATGGAGTGGGGCAGGGAAAAGAAGAAGGTGAGAATTATGGGGGAAATAGTCGATTGATGAAATGGTGAATAATCATGGATTGTGTATTAGTGCCATTGAACACTCATCGGAAACGGAGTCTCGTTCTCAATAAATCACTGTGGCAAATGTCAACCGATAGACAGTGTTCGGCGCGGATGGTTGAGAACATCATTGTGGTTCAAGACAATGAGTACCAGTAACGCCATAACGCCGTGCTCAGCGATGGATATAGAACGTCAAGCCGAAGACGTTGACTTTACCGTACTTATCATTATCCGTACTATGCTTCATCCTCTATATCCGGTCTCTGTCAAATGTTTTTACAGGTGGAACAAAACGCATGTCATACGTAGACAATTTGAAATTCTACTGGTCGTGCAAAGACAGCGAAATTGAAGAGACGGTGAGCATCCTGAGCCCTGACCTAGTGAAGGTTGCGGGATGGTGTGATGAGCATAGGACGAAAATCAATGTGGTGAAGACTAACACGATGTTGATTGGTTACCTACGCTAGGATCATGAAAGAAATCAATTTGACGTAGCCTGTGACCGTTTGAAGGTCCCCCTAGAATACGACACTAGCGCCAAGATCCTAGGAATTACCGTTTACAACACACCCTCTTGGGCTAAACGAGTTACTGCCACGTGAAGTGGTGCCTTTCGCTCCATCTACCTGCTGCGTCGACTAGGTACCGATAGATTTTCCCACCCATGTTCGTCTTCAACTAGTCCTGAGTGTTGCCTTTGTTTGACTTTGCTGCAGCAGCTATTATTATAAAGAGAGCATGAATAGGCAAAGAACAGCATGTCTGGGCTGGTTGGAGGTAAAAGAGAAGAAGAGACCCCTGATATAGTGGTCACAAAAAGTACTCGTTGGCATGTGATTCTACATAATCTACGGAGTACTCTCTCGAAATTTTAGCGAATTTGATGGCAGTAGAGCGTTTTTAGTGGAGCGCCGTGAGTACTTGAGGCCGACAAAACCCGGTCCGTATGCATGAATGGGTGGGAATAGGATAAGGAGGTCTCGAATGTTACTGATCAGCTCAACTTCATTGTGAGGGAATCATAGCAGACAGTGGATTCTTAGCCACATATGTAAGACAACTTGCTAAGAAAGCCTGATTTTTTTTTTTTTTTTTTTTTTTTCAGTGAGTTAACACATAAACAGCTCAAAATACTTCAATATTGCTCATAATTAATTTTGAAAAGATAGGCCATCCACACTTCAAACGTAGCAGATGCCTGTTTTTCCTTTATTGGATCAATTGAAACGTACGTGTCCTGCGACAAGACGCCCATACCCGCATGTCACGTCGGCTCAATCTCGCAGTTTCCATTATTACAATCCAAAGATCCGTTACTGAAATTGTACAGGGCACACTCACCATTCGTACTTGTGCTAATACGAAATAGTCATTTTATTAGGTATTCATTTAAAAGGCACTTGATCAACTCTTTACTCCCTCTTTTTGAATTTCCTTACACACTTTAACGTATCAACTCAACAACAAAGTTTCTTGTATGCACATTTCAATGAAATCAACGAAAAACCACTCGTATTTCAAATTTGACAATTGTCTTGGTTCGATCGAGGTAACATGGCGATGGGGTTTGGTAAAAGGGTTCGCTACGGTTACACGAATGGCAGTGTACTGATTTTTCAGAAACTATTGAACAAGTGAACTTATGTGATCAAGAACACTGACTTGACTAGTATGATCAGAGGCGTATCCAGACTTTGATCTAGGGAGGTGTCATGAGGTTCATTACCAAACCTAACCGCACCTGGGCCAATCCTAATTAAATTTATTACAGAAGAATTTTGAATAATATTCTTCTATTATTCAAAATACAATATAATATATATAATATCTTATATTATGCACTGATTTTCATCGGAATATTTTGAACAGATCGCTGTGACATTCTTTGAATACTGTCAGTTCAACGGAGGGCGCTGTGCAGTAATATCTGACTGTCAGAACCATCATGATCTGGTTGACCTCGTCTATTTTCCAGGTCTTAAGGCTCTCAGTGTTCATTAATTATTTTTCCATTTGCTCATTCTGATTTGTAGAGAAAACAAATATTTATCCAATATTATAAACAAAAATGAATGAAAATATACAAAAACTACCTAATTATTGAGCAAATTGTCGACTTTGAAACTCATAAAATTTATTTAATACTATTTGCCTGGGAGCACGAAATAAACTGCTCACAAATTGAAGTGGACCACTCATCAAAAGTTAGGTAACTATATTTTTAACCCATACTTCTGGTTATTGACATTTTATGTCTTTGCTATGGCACACAAACAAAAAAATCGTCACGAAAACTGTTGACGAAAAGTAACTTCCTCATTTTCCAACCCATGAAAATCGTTCACCACTCGTTGGAAAGCCCTCAATTTATCGAATATTTCCATGCCCTGCACACGACCGTGGATGTACGGAAAGCTGAGTTAAACAGAAGACAATGTAGAAGACAATGATACTACAACCGAGACAGTTGTAGTATCACAACATGTGTGTTTAATGTACCATGGTTTATTAGGGTGTATATTAGGGTAATGAGGGAGGAAATGGGGGGGTGATGGTGGTGGGGACTAAAGACATAAAATGTCCCAATGTGTTGCAGACTCGTATGCAAGCGTTATAGTTACGGATCAGTACTATATCTACAATCAATTTGAATAGGTTTCAGGTTTTTGGGAGTTTTTATGCTTATATACCTAACTTATCAGTAATGGTATTTGTTCAACAAAAATAAATACATCCAACAAAATTTTAGAAAAAACAAAGTCTTAGTATCACAAGTGAGAGCTGAGCTACTTATTGAAATTTGTCTCATAAGGTCCTGTTTGTTTGTTTCCACTCGTGTTTTGTAAACAGTACTTCCCTTTTATCGTCAGTATTACTCCAACCAGTACTACACAGTACTCCATGGTGTACTAAACACGGATTTACAAGGCCTTTACAATGACTTAGTTATGAAGAACTCCCGAGACTCCTCGTCCACCACGGGCTGACACCCACAATGTCAGTTAATGTTATGTTATGATTACGAAACTTTCGTGGAAATATAGAAATGAGAAAACACAAATGAACACAAACAAATTATGAGACCTTATGAGACAAATTCCAATAAGCAACTTACCGTTACCAATGAATAAGTAATGTATTTAAGCACCAGAGTATGGTTAAGAAAGAGAGTTAGGTATCTAACCTTGGATGAGTGGTCCACTTCAATTTGTGATTAGTTTATTACTAGAACCTGGTGGGGTTTTGCCAGAAGGCTCCGCGTTATAATATCCATAATTTCTCAGAGTTTGCAAAATGTTTCTTTTATAGTTCTTAGAGAATAGTTCTTATGTTAATGCTCGTATCAATTACTGTGTTTGAAATAATTCTCATAAATAATCTCGGGGAGAGTCATGGCAATCAATAAATTCAGTCATCAATAAATTCCAGCAACAAAATTTAACACTGACTCATTTTTTGCTTCTAGGGAGGGGGGGGGGGGGGTTAAACCGGTTTCTATAGAAATCTTACATAAAAATAAGCCAAAATTAGTAGTAGATAACCTGGTATTAAACAGCCATTCAACCTGCCCACGGTTAGTGACGGCCAGTCTTCTTTGGAAAACTCAGTCAAATCGTGGTCAATGTTCGTGAGGATGCAACATGGTACATTTTTCTACAATGAGTGGGAGACGTCGGTAATCTTTAGTTTTCTCGGAGCTCGTCCCGCATGTCACTCCCGAAATTACAGTGATGCTCTGGGGACAACTCCCAGAGAGAGTTTCTCCAAGCCTCCGCCAGATAGCGCTAGTACCGCGTGCCTCCCCCCCCCCCCCCCCTACAACCCGAACCGGAACGGAGTGAAGTGAGAGTCTCTCTATCGAGTATACAAATCCGACAGTCTGCAAACTCAAAGCCACTGGATTCAGAAATGGCGGCAATTTTATACCGGCCAAAATGATTAAGAACTAGAGGCGTCTTGAGACAGTTTGATTTTCCCCCAGACACGAGCAATTTTTCAAATACCGCCTGCCAGTACTTTCCAGCGGGCTGGCGGACAGTGGTCAGATTTGTGAAAAAAATCCTCAAATGAAAGTTGTCAAATCGATGTTCTGGGCACTGAAGGTCTCTCCCAAATACCCAAGGACGAGAGTTCTCGAACGATTTCGCCCATAAAAAATTATCAATGCCGATGTTGTACCCTTTTGTTGATAGAAATTAGATAATTCCATGCAATGTTTTTCGGTTCTATTTATATAGGTGACAATACCGCCAAGATTTGAAGTATTAAGTTCAAGTGGGTGTACTCTACAGCAGGGATTGAGAAAAATGAATCCTCACACCAAAGAAGACACTTTATCTCGTGCAACTGACGAGACTAAGAGATTTTTGCCACATGAATTGCTAACTGCAGAAAGGCATCATGTCCATGTCTTTACGAATTTCTTTCTTTTTATTTATTTATTTTTTTAATTAAAGTTGTCACTTGAAGCAAGACGCATGGTTTACTGCAGAAAAGAGATACATACATCCGCACATTAGCATTGGCATGGCGACCCCCTAAATATTCTATTTACCGCAGAAATGGAACAAGTCCTGGACTAGTTTCCTTTCTGTGGTAAACAGCTGCTACGCATAGCTGCCAGGCACATGCCTAGCCCTGACAGTTCAGCTGAGTTTTATCTGATAACAATATTGTACTTTGTTTATTGATGAAACATTTAGTACTGTGATTGGTGAAATACAGAAGAAACTCAATAAAGAGGGCTAAAGTGAATAGAGAAGAAAACGTGAACTGGGCTGGCAAAACTGTGCCTGCTAAAAAACCAGGTTCATGTTTGCAGGTAAATATTGATTTACCTTCATTGATGTTATTAAATAACATCAAATTTTGTCATTAACTTCAGCAACTTGGATGAAAAAGTCATTTCTCTGCATTGTGATATGGCAAAACCCTTTTTTTGGTCTGAACTATTCACGGTGGCCACAGTTTTATAAAAAGACTTGCCTAAGTGATGAATCGTATGGCAAAAATGTTCCAAGATACCAAAAAAAGGGCTTTTGCCATATCACAATGCAGAGAAATGGCTTTTTCATCCAAGAACCCCAACAGGGTGCAATGTAAGACGAACCTCGCCGGTTTAAAAATGGACACATTCAGACTTCGAAATGCAGACGAATGAATTCAGGCTCCTTCTAGAAAAGTTTTCTCAACTGTAGGTACCTACTCCCCATTAACAACAAAAAATGGATAACATGAAGAAAACATTGGTATACATCCCATTCGATAAAATGAACTTCTGGAATCCCATTTTGTCATGACCCACGACAAAGACGTTCAAGTTCAAATTGGTATTTAAGATTATAAGGGTTTCTGATTTCAAGTCTGCACCAATCGGTAAGTACAATAAAATTTTAGTTGTTCGATTATGGCTGAAAAACATATTTTCGTTTTACTCTCGAAAAGTGATTTTTTACATGACTCATCATTGGTATGCACATTGGAATTCGAGCGTTAGAGTGTAAGGTGGGCATTTTTCGGTGTTGGATTCATGTTCAGCACACACAAAAATACACGAGGAAGAATGGTTGGTATATTGGGAAAAATTTTAATTTCTAACGAATTTTCGTGTGCAAAACATTTTTATTAACGTGATGACCAAACATCTGAAGCGAATAGAGAAAAACCATCCTGAAATACCTTCGATTTTGACCGGTTAAAAGAATGCTGCCATTTCTGAATCCAGCGGCTTTGAGCTTGCAGACTGTCAGATTTGTGTACAGATAAGTTCTCTAAAATTGACATTATTTAATTCCCTTTCCTCGCGAATCAAAGGTGATCAAATTCCGCAGAAGGATTGGATAAAGGATTGGGCTAAAAGTTACTTATCCATGATATCGCGGTGCCACTCGACCTTTTCTCTCTTAGACTTTCCTAAAAATACCAGTTTTCAACAGAAATCATGAATCTGAGGGTTTTCAAGGGGTGTTCGGATGTGGGGGAGGTACCTACGACCAGACCTTCCATGTGCCGTTGAAAACGAAAAACAGTAAGTCATCGGACTTGAGTGGTTATTCGCTGAGGCCAGTGATTTCATTCCCAGATTTACTCACTCAAAATTCTCACGGTAGAACTGATCTCGCGATTTCCCACATCTAACCGGCTTAGTTAGGAAAGTACGTAAACTCGTTAGAAGTCGGGATAAAAGCAAGATAATCATATTATATAGTTCACCATAAAGCACACAGCTATATACAAGTTTATATATGTATATAGACTCGTGTAAGGGTAGGGTTCTTGAGTATCGGTCGAAAAATGGAAATTCGATTTAGGCCGACGTTTCTGAGTATTTGTACCCCACCTTCAGGGCTTAATGTGGCGTGTGGCGGTACTCCTTTTATTTTTCCACTTTTCTAAATCCCAACTCAGTCCATGGATATGCATAATAATTATCCACAATTATTGCGCAATAAAAAATATTCAAAATTGTTATCAATCCATCCCACGTTGTTATGTGAATATATATCGTTATGTGAGTTAATATTACGTATAGTGTAAGTACTAGAAACCTGGACCACAGCCACACAGCAGAAACGTCGGCCGAATTTTCATTCATCAGCCATACCTCGAGAACTCCACCCTGACATAAGGCTACTGCCAACGACCAATAATCCAAATCACTTTTATATATATATTTTTTGTCAATTTTATTGTCAGAAAATAGAGTTCACAATTCATCAATTTGTTTGAGTTGAAATGAAAATAGTACTCAATACAAATCAAATAATAAAACATGAACAAGTACAGAACATGGTAGTAAGTACAGAGTATCAAACAATTTTGATAAGGTGGTTTTATACACCGGTGGAATGAATAAGTTGATACTAAATTCACTTAGGGCGACGAATGGTAAAATATTAACCGTTGAAGTATTAATTAAATATTTGAACACGAAAATTATTACTAAATCTGTGATAATCATGAATTCCGTAAATGACGAGTATTTACATAAATGTCTAAACCTAGATGTTATTGTGTTTTTTTCTTCTTTAAAATCATGTACATTTTCACATGTTATTTTATAATATTCCTTATTAGTATTTGATTTAAATCCTATAAAAAGTTATTGTCTCAATTTCAAACATTTATTGTCACAAATCTTACTAACGTGTTGAATTAAAAAACGACCGACCTTTCAATTCAATAGTTCACATTTGAGTAGGTACCTACCGAGGTGCCAGCGTTTATTCTTTCAATTTCGCCTAAAATTAAGAATTGATTTTCGTTCTTACAGCTAGAAGACCGCAATATTATAAAAACTTGAACAGCACACTTCAAAAAATTGGTAGGTACTTGACCATTAAACAGTAAACGTTTGGGTGGATTACGTTGTGGGAAACATAACGATTTACAGGGAAGAACTCGGAGAACAGTGGAAAAAATGACAAGGCAATTTTCAGGCGTAATCTTATATGAATATATAAAGCTGAAATTTCGTTCATGTACATGTACACATGTAAAAATGATTTGCGAATCCCTTGCACGGACATGGACAATATTTAGAGAACATACAATACAAAGCCTGTGCACCCCCGGACTGCTGGGGTTTACATATCCCATAAAACTACAAGTACAAGTCAATTTTTTAAATTTTTTTTTATTTTTATACATGCAGAATTGGTCGGTAATTGTACTTCACAAAGCTACAAGCGAAGTTTGTAACAAGTTTGAGAGTTTGTAACAAGATTGTGAGTTTTAACAAGTTTATAGGCGGATTTGACAAGCAACTTCAATACTACAAATACAAGCAATCTACAATAGCAATCTACAATAAAAACTGCCCGATTAGTGTTCGACCTCTGTTCTCCTGTTAACGTTTGAAAAATTAGTTCAAAAATCGTTTGAACATGAATTTTTTTGTTTCTTTAAATTTTTATTCGTCTCTATTTTATAGAAATCGAGATATAAAACGAATCATGGATGGAAGTAGGTGCTAACAACACAAAATTTGTGGACATACAAACGCGAAATGAACTAAGAATTCAAGGTGCAGAGTGAGCCGCCTAAACTTGAAGATTTGAAAGGTCAATTGAAAAAAAATAAAATAAAATAAATAATAATAAATAATTTAAAAAAGTACGAGGAGTTACCCTAAATTAAGTTTCATTGGATCACCCTGTACGAGTGCAAAAAGGTTAAAAATGCAACGAATTTCCAAATAAATCAACAAACTCCCTCAGATCAATTACTTCTTACACTAAATTGAAAAAAAAAAATCTGAAAAAGCACCAAACAGAACGGACTCAACTTCTCACTTACCACTAGGTAACTCAGACAACTAAACAATGTTTATGGTACTTGAGCATGATGTGAGAACAATAACAGAGTGGGATATTGGACTACGCGTTGGTATTCTCACAATTCCTTCCAACCTTAGGGAGCATTGGAACATTCCAGTAGGAGTATAGCCAGCCCATGTCCGTGCAAGCAATACACTACCAGAAACCCCACTCAAATCAGTTTGCCTGGCCCTACATACAAACAAATTTTGAGTTTTATACATCAGTAAGATTTAAAACTTACCTACTTGTAGTTCACAACCATCATAATCTGGTACGTAATGCGAGTATCTTAAAAGTACCATTAGGTGCTTAACAGTTTTAATGTCAGGAGTGTTTTTGTTCACTAGAAAGGCAATAAATAACAATTCGATGGTTGTCGGGACAAAATACGACCACATTATTGAATAAAGAAATGCAGCCATCAATCGTTCATGAGGCCTTCGGTTTTGGAACATATGTGAAGAAAAAATAAAGTTAATTGAAGAACATAATAACAATAATAATAACAACCCAATACTGCAATAGACAGGTTAACGACCGGCAAGCAACGACCTGTGTACTGGACCCCAGACTGGAGAGAATCTAAAGGGGAGTAAGTATAACCCCCCACATGGTAACACAATCATATCCTTTCTTTTGTTTTCCCAAGTTGTTTCTCTATGTTTCTCGTCAGTTGCACCACCTTTAAATTTCTTGTTGATACCAATTATCAATACTTCACTTAAGCATTCGTCAATTGTCGGAGAAAAGGCAACAAAACAAAAATAATTGCTTGAACACAAAATTTCGGATTCCAAAATGGCTGAACAACCAAACAGGAGGAGTGTGTGCAGGTAACATAGTGACATAGCCAGATTTTTGATGGGGGACGGGGGTCCATAGTGCGAAAGGTATGGAATACTCCTCCAGAGATATGGAAAAAAACAGACGGCGGGGGGGGGGGGGGGTGTTTGACCCCCTAAACCCACCCACTGGCTACGTCCCTGCTCCAAGTCATCCTTGACCATCCCCAAACATTCTTAACCTTTCCAAGCAGTCCTGGACCATTTCAAGCTGTCCACAGTCAACATAGAACACCCCAGCCTCAAACCCTCCCTATAACTTCCTTGCTATCCCCAGCCTTCCTTAACCGTCTCAAGTCCTCCTTAACTATCCATAGATACCTTGTTACGTATCCATACGTCACTACATCATCATAAGATGATTCCAAGGCTTCCTAGAGCATCTCAAAGCTCGTCGCCCTCACCAGACGCCCCTTAGTCCATTTAGACAGCCCAAAGGCACCCTTGAGCAGTGCTCAACCAGCCCCAGTCATCCCCTTCTTAAGCATCCCAGCCGCTTTTCTGCTTCACCAAGAGTGCCCTAGTTATTTGAAACGGTTTGAAAAGGGCACCCTTGAGCAGTCCTTAACGGTTCCCAGCCATCCTCCACCATTCTAAGCCTCCTTTGAGCATCTCAAGGCCTATTCAGCCTCACCAGGCGTCTCTAGTTATTTCAAACAGTCCAAAGCCACCCTTGAGCATTCTTTAACCATAAATCCACCCCTGGCTACGTCGCTGTGTATACCACGTTTGTAATCAGTCTTTATTCATTGAATGGCCCGCCAAAAGATCTAACTTGGTCTGCAACGGCCCTTTCGTATTATACACTAGCGAGAGCGACCAGCAGTGGGTATGAGCTATGGCCGGGCCTCGGACCTTCTCCTGGATTAAGACCCAGTTCACAGATCGCTGTGCTACACGTAGAGAAGAATCAAGGGACAGAAAAGGAAACGTCAATTTAGTATTCTGATCCTCAGGTTCGTTCCAACATCAAACAACGCCTGAAATATACTTAGTAGGTACCTACATAGGGTACCGCTCAAAAACTACCAGCAAATAAAGCCAATACCAACTACACATGTACAGAAAGGCTGGTACCTATTTTCAATAAAATTATTATTGTCATCATCACAAATATTTTCCAATCAGATATTTAGAAATGTACACTATTTTACATGTTTAACAGCTAGTTACAGATTAAACATTCATTGATTTCAAACAATTAACTTTTATAGAAAGAATTTGATTCTTTATCGAATAGAAACATCAAAAATAGGTTTCACTTTAATTGGAAATCTTGTTTCAATCCTTACAAATCATGTAAAATATAACGCTAAAATTTCCAATTTTTAAAATTTAGATTCAAGTAATTTGTCTATATTAGAATAATTATTGTCAAGATTCCATAGTATTGACGTAATGTTATTGAGTTTCAAGTTTTCTTACTTTTCAATTATTAATTTTATCCTCCAGAGGGCAAATGCGTCCTCTCATTAGTCTATTAAATAGTTTGCGTGAATGCATAATGAGCATTACATTATTGTCAGAGTTTCAAGACCAAAACAAGGTACTTACATTTTCAACATTTCAACCTAAAAAGACAAGACCTTCAGTTTTTGGAGAAAAAACCTAAATCCTTCTTTGGAATGTATCAAGGTGCCTAATCAAATCCTTAATAACTTAACAGCTACGATATTTTCAACGAAATTTACTGGTAAACGCCTACTCAACATCCAACAAACCAATCATGCCACTGATATGTTTTTCACACTGATATTCTTTAAATGAGGTTGCGATATTTTATTGGCGACGAGTCGACCAGGTGTTTTGGCGTTCATTTCGTTTTAGGTCGAGTATCATTTTTCTGTCTACTTTGGTTGATATGGTTCGATATGTCGGATGAGTAGGATATGAATAGGCGGAGTATGAATTGGATGTTTAACGTTTCAGGGTGAAACCAACTTCTTTAGAAGTGGGGGAAATAGGAAACAGAATTGAGTAGAGCTCTAATGGCTGCGATTTGAAAACTCTGGGTCTCCCCAACGTCAAAATTAATAAAAGCTACGGAGTGTTCAGCGGTATAAAATTAGTTAAAACGAGTAAAGAGAACTTCCACTAAGAGAGGTGAGTGCAATAAGGTGATAAATTGGTAAACAGTAGGGTAACACCTCCCGTAGTAGACACTGCACCAGTAGTAGACACTAAGTGTCGTCATGTGACGTCATGCGATTTTTGGCGCTGCATTCAATCTGCTCTCGGCGTTTTTGAAGTTTGCTGCTCAAGTAAATTTGTTTAAATGAATAATAAACTGAATCTATGGCCGTTCTAAACAACAGGAGGACGATATTCGACAATTGACTCAACTTCCTCGTTCAAAGTTAGAAGTCTTCTAACTTTGAACGAGGAAGTTGAGTCAATTGTCGAATATCGTCCTCCTGTTGTTTAGAACGGCCATAGATTCAGTTTATTATTCATTTAAACAAATTTACTTGAGCAGCAAACTTCAAAAACGCCGAGAGCAGATTGAATGCAGCGCCAAAAATCGCATGACGTCACAAACAGGACGAAACCCCCGGTGATATCGCCGGGCTTCAGAGGGGCGGGTCCAAGTGGGCGACATCGCATGACCGAGCTTCTCTAAATTCCCCAAATTTTTGGGAAGACTTTTCAGGCAGCTGAACAAACATTTTTTCGTTATTCTCCTAGTTTGTACTTTTGAGACCAAAAAAAAAAAAAAAAAAAAAAAAAAAAAGTGAAAAAACTGACGCAAATTCCACATTCAAAAATTAAGCTTTAGACGTCCCCTATCTATCAGATTGAAACTGGCGCCATTTGAAAATGCAGCATGAAGATGAAGTTGCTCTTCCAATTGAACCAAAAGAAATTGTACTATTTCGTACTGATCTTTTTACTCAGGTCGAGTTATCTATCATCCCATACATGTAACATGTTGATTGCAAATGAGAAGAAAAAGGCTATTAATTTATTTCAACTATTGCAATGAAATGGGGCGCTTGTCTAATACGGGTTCCCATCTGTGCTTACTACTGGAAATTCTGTGCATCTGTGCTTACTACTGGGGGAAGAAGTTGGTTGACTATTTTCGCCATTACGCTATTATTATTCATTATTTTGAACATTTTCTGATAGCTCCTCGTCTAGCAGTTGTGGGAGGGAAAGAAAACTATGCTAAAATAAGTGAAAAATCTGTGAAACGCTGCAGGTGTCTAGTCCTGGGGTCATTACCCTACTTAAATTTTAGTTTCATTGACTATTTGACTAATGTGGTAAACAGAAGACTTTGTTATGTACCTATACAATATTTCTATTGAGAAATTTAAAACTTCAATTGCAAGTTAAATTTTATTCCAAAGACTAGTGAATATCAGCAATGTAAGTAAGTTTTCTTTGATCCAATGCTTCAACATTGCGTTAACATGCTCAAAATTAGCATTGAAAAATAAACTGCCCAAGATACACGACCTTCACCTGCAGAATTTGAAATTCTGATGACCATATCAATACCTACACAATGTCATTCTAGTTCGTAGGCGACGTAAGTAGAACATCGAATGCACAGTCGATATTTCTGATAAAGAGAAAATAAAAATAGATTCAAATAGATGCTGAGTGTTCTAGTGTTTGATACCACATCCACTTCCAAAGTTGATAAGTTTACTTTACTTCAATTGGAACAGAATCGTTTTCCAAAAATATGAGACGATATAAAATCTGTTCAATTTTGCTCCCTTTTTCGATATGATTTTGAAATGAACGCACAAAATCACTTGGCGTCTAACCGCATTGAATCAATGTCACCAAATTGAATATTTTGGCATAAAACATTTATTATATTTCACGATTTTTATAGCAATTTTCACGTTTTTCTTTATAAAAGCTTATTTTCTAGTAAAGTTTGTTATATACACGAATATTAATCGGTTTTGTTGCCTTATAAGGAACCAGATTATTTCAGCCAAGAAATATTCAACAGGTGAGCATTGATTGAGGATGGAAAGAATTTATCAATGTTGGGTTCACCTCGACATAAAGGTGAATACGAGTTTCGTTATCAAAAATACAAAGCAAAGTGTACCAGTGGCTAAACATGGTCCTCTGTCGGCTGATGACGGGCTTTCTTCAGTATCCAAGACGTGGATCTTCCACCCCAGGTGTTTATGGGCGTAGCACTGGAAACAAGTAACGTTATGAATTAACGAGATGAAATGGGTGAAATGAGTTAGGGGATCAAACAGACAGGACGAGTTCACAGGGACACTGATTTGCAGCTCACAATAAACGAGAAGGAATATGAAGCAGCACATCGAGCCCATTGTAGCGATTTGTAAGAACGCCACAACTCTACCATATTGTGGTAACACACATGTTTTGGAAGAACAAGTTGGGTTGTCTTGTTGTGAAATTACACCGGGAAATTTGTTATTTTGTTGATTTTGCTCGTAATGAAGTTACAATTGGGGGCCTATCCGGGCGGGAGGAACAAGACATTCTAGTTGTCACTAGCTTGGACCTCAAGGGCGAGGACAAGGACCAAAGAGATGATCCTGGCCTCCAATGGCTCATGAAAAAAATTCATCGACAAGGTCAGAATCAGCTAGTTCACCAGTAGATAAAAATCTAGTCCCCAAGTCATCATTGGATCCGATTCAGACAGATCACATTGAGGAAGATATAGGTACTAGCTCATCAAAGGTAGTTTGGGTTCGGAATCTATTTTCAGTTGTTCATCCACTCTTGAGCGCTGTGATGGAGGTATCCCTGTTTGCGTTAGCTCAGAAGTGTTGCACTAGTAGTTTGGAGGCAGTCGTACCTACCTCACTAGCCCTTTCTAGTTCTGGTGAGGACATGCAGACAGTTCATGGCTCTGTTGTCAATCATACCATTAGTTCAAACAACACAGATCACCTCCTTTGTCGCATGTTTGTTTCTTGTTTTTGTTTAAAAAGAAGTTGAAATATTATTGCACCAAGTACAAGTAGCTACTGCAGTATTAGTACTGTAGTAGTATTGCTACAAGTAGTCTGCCATCATTGTTGCAATCCATCTTCCTTGATACCGTTATTATCAATTTAATATCCTGATCGAAACGCTCACCCATTTCTTCACTGAAATCCCCCAAATGTTCAGAAAAATATCCTAAATGTGACTTAAGGAAGTTTCACGCTCATGAGTCACACAACATCCCAAAAGTGTTTCACAAGTCTTCCACTAATTCTGTATAGTTTGCATCCTTGTTATTTAAAAAAAAAACCAGTCACAACTGATTTAAAACTTATCCAAGCATCGTTTTCAGGGATACTTCAAATATGCCTTGGACGGGTCTATAAATAATCTCCAATCAGATGGCAATATTGCAAAATCATGTAACGAGGTCCTGTTCACGGTGGTAATACCAAGCAAACTTCACACCTGGAGCCAATATATGTTTAGACTTCAGTTTTGATCGAAGAACTTCGGATGCATCATTTGGAAGATCCGGATCCCTCACCTTCTTTCAGTTCTCCTTCTGTAAACAGTTTTTGAGATTGATCCTCGTCAGGTTTAAAGGCTTCATCTCCTTCAGTGTCACTACTTTCAGAGCCGCTTTCTCATCTGACATCAACTAAGACAGCTGGAGGAGTAGGAATTCGTATGGTGTCACAATGGGAAACAGGTCTAAGTGCAGACGGCAAATTTGGGTACTCAATGGATTTCTTGTTGCTCTTTGTTGAAAACCACAAAAATTGGTCATGCAAAGATAGCAATTATTAACATGACTGCTGGGCTTCCTCCACACCGATTGGGATGCCAAAAGGCATAGATTTTGTTCTTCCCTGACTCGCACAGTCGCAACCCCTCAACGCACAAGGTTTGTTCTGGCCTCCAAGTTTTACATCAAAATACGCAAAGTACACATTCTACACAAATTGCGTTATGTCTTGGTCTGTGTTAAGCCACAAATGTAACAAAATAGGTTTGAACCGCTCACAAAGGATAGACGAGAATCATTCATCATAATATGAAGAGAACTAACTTGATAGTAGAGAATGTCGGGAGATTCCGTAGGAACTGTCCAGTTGAGCACACTGGCCTCCCCTGGCTGACAGTTGAGCCTTAGAGTTTCCATGTAATCCTGAAACGTCTCTTTCTTCTCAGACATGTCCACTGTGATGTGCTCCCACTCGCAGTAGCGTCCCGCTAAAAACCAAGAGAGGTTAATGTAAGTGATTAAAATGATGGTCACATAAAAACGTTGCACATTGTTTGGAACATACTGCAATAACTTGATTGACTCGGCAAAGTAAATCTAATACACTCTTTCTATAAAATACAAGATCCAAGACATTATCCAACGTTTTGGGTTGTCAAGCAGGTGACAAGTCACCAGGTGCTTGTATTCTGGGGGTCCAACATTCCTCCCTTTCCACCCGGAACCAGATTCCTCATTTGGTCTGAGTGAACACTCCACTCCTGGACGTCGAGCAGTACTGTGTACGACATGGGACCAGTGCGCCTCTTCACAGGCCCCAAAGGCTGGGCCTCAAAAGGGACAACCAACTTCGAGGCTCACGCCCAATATTAACATGGCAGGTAAGCGATGGTGGAACTGTGGAAGCAAGGTACCTTCATTTCATGATGACGCCATTCTCTCCTTAAATGTTCTCAACGCCTTTCTGCTTGTCCTTGGATGATAAGGGGTTGAAGTGAAGTGTTTGATATTATGGCTGGAACAGAATTCTTCAAATTCTTTTGATATAAACTGTGGCCCATTGTCAGAAACGATGACTATGGGAAGGCCAAACCTAACAAACATCTCCTCCAATGCAGCTATGGATCTAACAGTGGCATGCTTTATCATTGCCACGATCTCCTGCCACTAAGTTCTGGCTCGTAGTTGTAGATGCTACTAGCAAGTCTTGCTAGTTGCATCTACAACTACGAGCCAGCTATGGCCTTCAAATACCTCCACAAAGTCTTTGTGAATGTCAGACCACACTGCAGGTACATTCCATGAATACCTTGATACAGCGCACATAGTTAAAAAAGAAAATAAACGTCTAAAAGTTCATCTGAGTAATTGGTGTGGTCAAAATAGTTTACATACGAACCTCGGTGAATGCGCTACACTCACCTTCTCAAGGTGTACCTAATGAGCCTTTTTTGAATGATTCCCAGCCTACCTTGAGCATCTCAAAGCCTCTTAGCCCCATCAGGCGCCCCCTAGTCCATTTAGACAGCCCAAAGGCACCCTTGAGCAGGCTCAACCAACCCCAGTCATCGTTCATCATTCCAAGCCTTTCTTAAGCATCCCAGCCGCTCTTCTGCTTCACCAGGAGCGCCCTGGTAAATTGAAACAGTCCAAAGGCGCCCTTCAGCACAACAGTACTCAACCATCCCCAGCCATCCTCTACCATCCCAAGCCCAAGCCTTTCTTGAGCATCTTAAGGCCTCTCTAGCCTCACCAGGCGCCTCTATTCATTTCAAACAGTCCAGAACCACCCTTGAACAGTCCTTAACCCTCTCCAGTCAATGACGTAGCCAGAATTTCAGGATAAGGGGTGGGGGCTGTATTGACTACGGCCTACAGCGAGAGGAATGAAATACTCCCCCAGAGGTATGGGGAAAACCCCTGGAGAGGGGGCTTGGGCTGATAATTATTATCATGTAGTATTTTCTCTCAATATCAGCTGAATAAACCCTCCCAACAAGTCCCATCAACGTTGGGTGTTGTGAGAGGCTTGAATGCTTGGAAAAAAAAAACAAAAAACGGATTAATGGAATAGAGAGAATTTAAATTAATATCAAATGAAATTTCAACATATGGAGTAGTTATACTAACCAGCTGTGGGGTAGGGAAACCCTTCTGCATCGTAGCCAACACCAGCAAAGAGTCGCTGTTGTCGCTGGACGGCCTCAGAGTCCTGCCCGAATCCACCATCAAGGTTGTCTGTGATGTAAAATGGATGGTATCTCGCTGGATTGGTTGGATCATTACCTATTCACAGGAAATAGAACTCTCTTATAGGACGTGGATGATGTTAGAAATAGAACAACGACATTGGATGACGAGACAAATATAATAAAAGTGTAGTAGGTACAAACCTTAAAATCGTAAAATTACCTCATTCGAAAATTTTCCGGTAAATAATGAGTACCTACTCACTTTGAGTACTTTCTTTTCAATTACAGGTCAGTCGCATTCAGTTCTCATACAAGCTCTTATCTAGTCGTAGGGGATCAGAGGGGTGCGTGTGAGGAGCTGGGTAAAGTACAGAGATTGGCCTGTCTTTTAATGACCAGAGCCGTTAGGAGCGCACGCACCCATGGGTGGAATGGAGGCGGCAGCGGTTCATCAACTACTTGCATTGCATGAATGGAAGGAGACCTCCACTGGTGGACATGCAGGAATCATACGGACTGGGTATGGAGGTGCTTCATATGGGGAGCCATTCAATACTTCTGGTATTTTACTTTGAAGTCCAAGGTTATAATGACCCGTAGGGATGAGTGGCCGGGTACCAGACCCTCAGATCGTACTGGAGACCTGGCGTATCCTAGAAACCGGCACTCCACCACAAAATTCTCCGTTGTCATGTTGACATTGAAGGAGTCTCATCTCCTCTTTGAGAGTTTGTCTTGAAGGTCGACATTACAGAAACTCCAGGTCTCTAGTACCAGAAGAGATTGTATCAGCAAACAACTTGGTAGGGGGGATCATCAGTCTGGTGGAGCCAGAGCCTATAGGTTGGCCAACAGGGCAACGCCCCACACAGTAAGTCCAGGTTTGAGTACGGCGGGTGGAGATCGGTCTCACACGGAGTCCCTGATACAATCTAATCTGATCTAGGCGTAAACTGTACATAAAAGACGGTTAAAAGAAGTGGGGAAAGGGCGGTATGTGTATTAGTCCATTTTAGAGTCCTCAAAAAACGGCGGAGTCTAATATGACATAATATTATTAACAATTCAAATATTATTTAACATTGATTGCGTCCGTGTTCTTCTCCATCTAGTTAGGAGACTCAGTTCGCTAATAGCGAATGCCTAGGATGGTATAATAGCAAAAGCACAATAAAATTCACCTTGTCACGCCCGAAATTACAGTGACGTTCTGGGAACAACTCCCAGAGAGAGTTTCACCTAGCCTCCGCTAGATAGCTTCAGTATCGCGTGCTCCTCCCCCCCTTACCCGATCAGTAACGGAGTGAAGACGGAGTCGCGATCGAGTCTCCTCCGGAGTTGTATAAAAACGTGGTAAATTTAAAAGATTGTTATAAAACATGACTATAAGAGCGAATTTTCGAAGGAGTAATTAGTTTTATGTAAAACATCTTCATTAAAGAACATGATTGCCATGAAGAACATCTCAAGTAACAACCACGTTTCTTCATCTTCAAAGTGCTCCAATTTGAGAGCGGAATAAGATACCGAAATTCTGACTCCCCCATCTTATTCAGCGTGTAAAAACCTTAAAATGAGGTGTCACTTGACAGACCGTTTCATTTTTGAAATTTATCGGTGAACCTCCCCCCCCCCACCAACATCCCCAAAACCCCCCTCAGCTTTTGGACATTACAACGCTGAACACGACGGAGAAGTGAGAATTGCGATATCGCATTACGTCATCAGATTGGAGCAGATTAACCATGAAGAACGTATTCTTCACCTTCAAAGTACTCAAGTTTGCGAACGAAATTAGGGATCGCAATTCTGACTCCCCCATCTTATTCAGCGTGTGAAAACCTTTAAAATGAGGTGTCACTTGTCAGACTTTCATTTTTTGAGTGACCCCCCCCCCCTCCCCCTCCACCCAAACTCGCCAAACCCCCCTCAGCTTTTGTACATTTCAACGCTGAACACGATGATGAAGTCAGAATTGTGATATCGCATTCGGTCATCAGATTAGAGCAGAATAACCACGAAGATCATTTCAAGTAAAACCACGTTTCTTCATCTTCAAAATGCTCCAGTTTGGAAATGAAATGAGATATCGCAATTCTGATTTCACCATCGTGTTCAGCATGAAAAAACCTTTAAAATGAGGTGTCACATGTCAGACTGTTTCAAATTTGGACTTCATGGGTAATTTCCCCCCCCCCCCCTTAAAACTCCCCTACACCCCCCTTAGAGTGGCCCGATTCTGCCCATCTTCGAACTTAGCCTGTCGATTGCCAAGACAGATTTTGTGTGCAAATTTGAACTTTTTATCTCAATTCTATCGAGAGTTATCGTCTGGAATGACACATACATAAATACATAAATATATACATATGATTTTTTGTGTCTTTTGGCAGTGAATTCAGGATGGTCTGAAACGGATTTTGGTATAAAAATTTTGCGGAATTTCGAGTTTTAAAAATTTTGGACTGAGAACAATAGCTTCCTTTTCTTCGAAAATTCGCTAAAAGGAAGTACCGTGTAAAAAAAGAAACCTCATCCCAGTTAAGTGTTGGTCCCTATTATTTCAAAAGTTGTTAGTACCGGATTTTCGGGTGAGCAGAAGTACTTTTATTATTTTGAACATTCATTTATGCAAGTCTTTTTCTTTTCTTTTTTTTCCTTTGGGCTGAAGAAAATTGATAGAGGTCGGAAAAAGTTTTCTCTAAGTAGGTAGGGGTAGAGCAGAATATAATTCATTTTTAACCCTTTTGTTATTTTGTTTTCCCTGATTTTTTTTATGGTACCGTTTTACGGGTTTAGACGATCAAGTCAAAAAGCAATTTCCTTCAAAAAGGTAGAGGAAATTTTTGTATAAGGTACCTAACCTTATAAACTCTTTTTGGAAAAGTCCTTCAATAGTGTAAAACCATCGATAATTTTTCATCACTCTTATGACTCACCGCGTTGCTGTCCAAACAAGCCAGTGTTAATGTAGAAAGAAGACGTTATAAGGTTATGTGCAGGTGATGGTCGATGTACGATTATTAAAGTTGTGAGTACTTACTTCTTTTTTTTCTAACACGAGAATGATTTACATTCCAATAAGTAGGTACAACGTTTTACAGTCAAGTTCCAATTTTCTCCCGTTTGAGTCAATGGCTCACAAAGGTTTCCGAGGACTTGTTAGGTGGCCAATTATTATAGTCCAATGTTAGACAACTACAATTTAGCAAACAACGGTTTAGAATTGGAGTACTCACCAGTTTCCACAATAAAAGTGTACGTCTTCCCTCGGACGACGTATATTTCTGGGATGATTAGGTCGTTGATGTAGTAGCAAATACCCCAGGGTGTGATGCCTGTCGATTGAAGAAAGAGAACATTTATTGTACACTTGATATTGAACAGACATAGATAAATGTCAATGCTGGTTTTCTACATTCACAAGTTTGCTTAATACTCAAATATATTTTTCAACCACGCTTCTGTTGAATATCTGTTACCAACCCGGTTGACAACAATATGTTCCTCTGGAGTGAAGTAAAATTCTTCCCCCACCAACGGTGGCCTTTTAGCATGAGGTCTGCGCGCACACGCCGCTAGACTCCTTCCAGCATGACATAAGTAATCCTGAACCATTTCAAGTCATCGTTAACTATCCCTAGTCATTTTTAACCTTCCGAGCCATTCCTGACCATTTCAAGCTCTCCCCAAAAAAATATAGCCAACCTCAAGCCCTCCCTAAACCTCCCTAGTTTCCTTAACCTTCACAAGTCCTCCTTAACTACCCAGAGATACCTGTGGATAATTTGTTACGTATCCATGCGCCACTATGCCATCTTTAGAGCTTTGCAAACCTTCCCTGAGCATACCAAGGCTTCTTCAGCCTTACCAGACGCCCCCTAGTCAATTTAGACAGCCCAAAGGCACCCTTGAGCAGTCTCAACCAACCTCAGTCATCCTTCATCATTTTAAGACTTTCTTGAGCATCTCGAGGTCTTTTCAGCCTCACCAGGCGCCTCTAGTAATTTTAAACATTCCAAAGCCACCCTTGCGCAGTCATCAACCATCACCAGTCAGTGGTAGCCAGAATTTTAACAAGGGGGTTACATGCTAGGGCCTACTGCGAGGGGAAAGGAATACTCCCCCAGAAGTGTGGAAAAAAATCAGAACGGGGGTATGGAGCTCCCAAACAACCCCACGGCTACGTCCCTATCAGAACATAAGGAGAAGGAACGATCCAGCAGCTATAGTTGGTTTGACTACAATGAACTTGACGGGGCTGTTGGTTTGACATCAATGTATTCCAGTTTGGTCTCAACTAGTAACGCCGTTTGCAAATCTCCTGGAATGTTACAGGAGGAGCAGGACCAGCTAGTACTCTTCCTGGTCCAGAAACTCCTGTGCTAGGATGACAGGCATCTGAGTGAAGGCACCCATTAGATTTACCTCACCATGAAAAAAGTTGTCCACTCATGTTGTCATCCACATTGTTTTAAAATACATGCAAAACATTGATGGGAAGATGAGAATTATCAATGAGTTACCCACAAAATCATCAGGGAGTCACTAAAACCACCAGAAAGGCCTATTGTATCACGAATAATTGGCAGCTGCCAAGGTCGACTTGTGTACAATCATGTACTGTACGAACAGCTGCCGTTCAAAGTATAGAATATAATAAAAAACCACACAATGAAGGCCTCATACCTTGTCGATAAGAAGATTCCAATCCTTAGTAGAGCATGCAAAAACACCAGTACACATGAATAATGCATGTAGAATCGTAATATTTCATCAGTTTGGTTGTTTACAGTGTATACTTTTTTGTAAGAAGATTCAAGAAGATTGAAACCCTCCTATCAATAACTGGAGAACTCCGTTCAGTCCAAGAACCAATCAGCCCTACAAATCGTTCTCCACCCTCTCCAAAGGTGAGGGTTGAAATCAACAGCGATAGACAGTCAGTACCATGTGAAAACACGTTATTTGGTCTTGGTAGCAGCTTCATGTTTGCAACTGGATCCTAGAAAACCAGCTTTGCAATTCTTACGACCTAGTGCTTGCTAACTCATCATTTGAACTGTTACTTATCATTTGAGTTTAAAATAGGAGTCACTTGAAGGTACGTATTTGATGAAGATATTTTGTGCACCACCCATTACACCTGTTTTGGGATGCAGCTTCCTCTGAACTCTTCAGTAAATTTTCGCTACGTCCAAAAATAAAATTGTAGAACGAAAAGATTTGGTGATATTTAATGAAGATTTGCTCAATAAATATTGGTTAGAGATACCTATTTCTTGTTGTGGTCTGTGACTTTCTAACGGGAATAACTACACAGGTTTACTGAGAAAAGTGTACGCAACTTTTTTTGTAAACCTGTGTAGTTAAACCCAATTAATGTTTATGGATCATGGTTACTGGGTTAAGATCATTTGAAAGTCAAATCGGGTGGAATGTAAACCTTTTTCAGATTTTTTTTCAATTATTTAATGATTGAAAAAATCTGATCAAATTTGTACAAGTCCACGAGGTCATCTCAAAGTAAGATCGGAGGAAGTGATCGGACAAATCTGGAAATTTTTTACATAGGTTTTTGAGGTGGCTGATTTCAAATATGACTCTTGTTCATGTCTGCAAGGTCATCTAAAGGTCAAATTGGAGGAAATCGTCGGAAAAATTGGACAAAATTTGTACATAATATATAAAGGTCAAATATTATTTGACCTTCATATGACTTTGACGAGGACCTTGCTGAGGCAAAAAAAAAGAAGTTTTTTTAACCATTTCCTCCAATTTTACCTTCAACCTGATCCGATGAAGGTCAACCAACCTCAGAATAAGAATCGGCGACACCAATAAATTAAGACATGCTTGCATTCACTTTTTTGTAAACCTGTGTTTTTATCTAATTCGGCAGTTGCTATCGACCAGCGTAGGAAGAAATGTGAGGATTTCCAAAGGACGTTTCAAAATAAAGCATGAAAACAGTGGGAGGATCATATTTACGATGTCATCTTGGAACTTGAGGGATTTTAACAAGAAAGCACTCCACAGCGTTGTCAAGGTACAACAGTTCCCAGAATGAGGTAATGCCACATATTAAATGGCGGTGGACTATCGTAAGCGACTTATCTGTTTTACTCTGATTGGAAAACAGCTCACCTCGATCAAACAGATACTCCAGCCCTTTGCGTGCACAAAAAAAAGAAAAAAAAGTTGTTCCAAGAATCCGAGAATGAATTGTTGGTCAATTCGCTAGTAAGTTTTGGTGATAATGGTGGTGATTATTATGATATTTTATTTAACGTATTGGTCAACAATCTACAAAGTCAACAGGTAGTATTTGTACAATACTCCAACACAAAGAGCCAGTTTGACAGAAGGTGACCCCCAGAGTTGATCGGAATGCGATAATCGATGTTTATTCCTTTAACGACGGGTTTAGCCCTGGGCGACGTGACCCCCTCAAACTGAACTAATCGTGAAGATTAATGCATAGATCCATAGGTGTGTCAGACAAAACCAAGACAAATCGTAAACTCGTAGTTGTGTTGCTGACCACATTGTTTACCCTCATTTTGGTTTAATAAACCAAATATTATCTTCGATCATGAACGTTTGTACCTAATCAACCAAGAAAAAAAATTACCCCCCCCCCCCTCAAAATTTGAGGGTTTACGTTTCAAGATAAGTATGTAGATTCCAATTGAATTTTTTAAGAACATCCGCAGCTTTGTACGACCAGCCGTTCGTTCACAAAGAGGGTTCAAAGTTCAAGCAAATCCAAATTCGTCAACATGAGGGTGAATCATGCGGCAGCCTGTCGGGTCTAGAATCTAATAGCAGATGGTTTTCAAAAATCGATTTGATGAATAATAATTATAAACAATAATTATCAAAAATAATTCATAAACATTATTAATTACTAACAATACCTATTTGTTTAAAAAAATTAAATTTGGATGTTGAGCGAGAGCCGTGAAATTTTAAACAAAGGTAACAGATGAATGACAATGCAATATTCACTCGGTTTGTATTCGATTTTCTGAATCTACGTATGTATCTTAAAACGTAATCCAAAAAATTTTGAGGGGGGGGGGGGGGGGTTAAGAACATGGAAACCTCGCGTGAACGAGGTAGAATCACGAAGGTGAAAAGCCACATGAAAATACCTTTGAGTTTAAAAAGGAAGAGAATGGCCGACTTTGACGTTTGACAATAAAGTTACTGGAAACCTCACGTGAACGAGGTACAAACACGAAGGTAAAAACTCTGCAAATTCTTGACACAACGGTTTATTATCTTCTTTATGCAGATCTCCCTATTGTAATTCACGAAATGATAGATGGAACGCTAGCTCATCATCCAAATTTAATAAAACAAATAGGTATTGTTTAAACCATTTTAGGCGATGTAACCCATCCTCAACCCATGTTTAAAATTTCAAATAGAGAAGATAATAAGCCTTTGTGTCAAGAATTTGCAGAGTTTTTTCATCCTGTACAGCTCGTCTGCCACTGAAGGCACGTGCGTCTGGTTAACATGAAACTAGGTATTCTATAAATCTGACGATTCCAACGAGCGGTGAAAGATTGCCGTGGGATGCACACAGACGGATTTACAATTACTTAGTTACCTACGGAATGGTTTTACGTGGAAACCATGTTAAAAAGAGGATGTCACAAAATCGGTGGGAGGCCGGAGCAAAGACATTTTCATGTTAAAAAAAAATCAAAATTGTGGTTTCCATTGTGGTTTGTTGGTTTTCCATGTTACAAAATCAGTGTTGACCTGTGTTATAAGTTGATGTATAATATTAATTGACCACACTAACAAATTTACTCAAATTCAGCTATGGCTCACCTTTGTATGTTGCGGGTTCCAACCAGTTGCCTTTATTGCATGTTAACAAATGTTAATTTGTTTAAACAAATAGGACTAATTAGGACAAGCAATAATAAATACTCAAGAGTCCCATATCAACTCACACCAAAATTCGAACTAATTACTGATTCAGAATCGTTATCATCTATCATGTCCGGGGCAGCCTCTCAAATATCAGGCGCATTGATTTGATCACAACACAAACTTGGATTTGTTTATTTCTGTCCGTCTATCAACTAGTTCGGTTCCATGTCTGTAGTCAGATTCTTGTTACTGGTCTAGAGATATTCTAGCTTTGAAAGAGGAAATAATATTATCATGCGTCTACAAGGGTGGTTGGCCTGTAGATGGTTCCATACGGATATGGATCCTTGATAAACAGGACCCTCAACTCTAGCAACAACAGGCAGCTGAGCTGGCTTTGTTCCCCACAAGGTCCCGTATGAATTCCATCAGGATTGGAATAAGAATAGAGTCAGTGCATGTAAAATCTAAAAAAAACTGTAAAATCCTGAATCAACTCATACACTTCGGATGATACCGATTTGATCGCACTCAAATTCTCGTGGTATTTGGGGGAGTGTCATACATGATACATGTACACTTTGGCACTCAATTATTGATATACCTATATTAATCAATAGAAAGGGAATCGCTACCTAACGTTCTGAGAAGTTTTCTACAAATCTAGCTGCTAACACAGCCACACCAAAAAAATTTTTCCATCAACGAAAGTAGTGGTTAAGTAGTACTTTATTTTTTGGTCACTGAATCCGAATCTGGGGTCGGTTGACCTTCACCATGTCACGTTCAAGGTCAAACTCCCCATTATCAGCAACACTGCCTGAAAGACCTTGAATGTGAACCTGATGAAGGTCAACCGACCTCAGATTCGGATTCAGCGATCCCAAAAACTAAAGGGTTTTATTGGTGGATTTTTTTTGTAGCTGTGTAATCATTATAATATAATATTATTATAGTAATTGTGAGATTGCGAATCCGATCCAGTTTGTTAAGCCAAACTAATTGTTAGGAACTAATTGATGTTTTAATTAGTTACCAAGTTGCAAATATTTGTTTGGGTTGTTTTCCCAAAAATACACTTGTTGCTCAAGCGAGAGACTGCATTTATGTACTCTGCTAATTCAATAGAACTAATCTAAATTTCTATTAGTAATCAGAATATTCTTTGTTTTTTCAATCGTTTGTAAGTTATAGTGAGTAGGAAAGCTAAGAAAGTAGAAAAGAAGAAAGGAACATGTTAACCAATAGAAAAGGATGATTCTACTAAGTATTATACATTAGAGTTGAGGTGGTGTTGAGCACGCAAGGCACAACATACCAAACAAAATGAGTCACTCAGACAGTTTTGTTGCCCACTACTCATTATTGAATTATTCACGAGTATTGTAAACATTATTTTACAACCAACTGATCTAATTTTTGCTCACCTTTAAACGGAGCTTCCATCCCTTTTCGGAGTGATTTTCAGACGAATAACAAACATCATTATGAGAACGTGTTAAGTGAATACCTACATATGAACCACTATGATGAGTGATTGAATGAAGAAAAAAATTAGTAAGCCACGTCGTGGTATCTCCTTGTGCAGCAATATAAAATGTGAAAATACTTTTTGACACCTGAAATGACAACTACTAACCAAATTTCCAAGGCCATAACATTTAATGTAACCATCGACTTATTGAAATTGAATCAAATCAGCTTCAAAGTGTGATCTACACCTTATAAGTCTTTTTGGAAACCATTTTCTCAACGAATGACTTTCGTCATCCAAGCTCCACAAATGCCCATCTCCAGTTGATCTTTTATAAATGATTAGTTCCTCAATCATTGTACAAGACCGATATGTTTATTAAGTTCATACCAATTTTGGTTTATTATCTTTATAATCTGTAACTATATTTTGCTGTAGAAGTTATCCAGAACGCAATAAAGACTCATCTTATCTTACTATGGTCGTTCGGTACATGAAAACTGTATAACAGCCAAGTTTTAACGTACCAGTAATAGCAGAGTAGCCTCTTTTACCCCCGCTAGGGCCGATCCTCACAGAGAACATGTTTTCTCCTTTCACAACTGCAGGCGCCCACGGCTGGACTTCATCTTCTTCTGGGAGATTGAACAGAGAGTTGACGCAGTTCCGGTCTTTTGTACTCCCGAAATCGATCCGAATATCTTCTGTAAAATGCAATTTGTGGATCATGAGTTAGTCTTGTAGAAAATACTGACACAGGGGTAATTTTTAGGAATTAAATAAGCGCTTTTCAAAGGGTCAGTAACAGTCCTTTCAGTGCCACACATCTACCAGCTAATTTACCTTACAGAATAGAATAGAATAAATCGTTCATTTGACATAAACCAACAGAGTATGTAACAAAATTTGTTACCATCATTTAATGATAGTAACAATAAATGGTACGGCTGTTCTTGCTCGTTCTTCATAAGGTGCGAAATGTCCAAAGTATGGTGACTATTCTCCGAAGTGTGGTTCTGAAGACCCTGCGTCTTCTTTTGACGAGAGTGACATCTAAGGCAAAAAAAGCATAGTGGACAGTGACACTATCGCTACGCTGGCCGTCATTAAAGCTCATATGGAGTCGATGCCGCAGCTAATTGTCAAACTTGAAACCCAGAGGAAGGAGCTGGTAGAAGTGGTGAGTGAGATTGAGAAATTTGTGGCCGCTGGCTGCTTTGTGGCCAGGTAAGATTGGAAAAGCCGTTCAAACCACGCTCGAATTAGTCATCGGTCGTAATTCAGACGAATCTTAGGCAAGAGGCTAGTGAGATTCTGGAGGGCTTTCGACGAGAAAAGCGTGAGCAGTGGTGGACCAGGACTCAGTTATCAGAGAACTTAACCCCCTATAGGGAGCTCAACACTGCAGTAAAATGTGCCAGCTTCAAGCAGGACACGGTACTTGAGTTACAAGAGATCCGATGGCTGTTCGGAATCCGTGGGGAAATGCTGGATATCAATGGGAAGCCATATGACTCTGATGTGTCTGAAGAGTGTCCCCTATGTGATCTCCACGCAAGGGAGGACGTTCACCATTTCCTCTGCGTGTGCCCCACTCTCTCGCGATTCCGCTTGGAAGTTTTTGGTGTTCGAGACCTCTTCAGAGATCATGCGGTTAGGCTGCTGGACAGTGCTGACGAGTGGAGGTTGATTGTCCGGTACTTCACCGACACAAGTGAACCCCTCGAGAACCTGCTTCCGCTCGTCCTCCTGTATGTAAGTTATCCTGACTGACTTGCGCCACAGCTTGAAAACCGAAAATATTGAAAAATACTTGTTTGTGCAAGCCTTTGACTCGTAGAACTGAATCATGGAATTTGTATAAAAAATTTTACCTAGCGGCACAGTTCTTCTTGCCTTCATGACCCTCTCATAATTTTTTGGGCATATTTTAGCGTCATATTTCAGGTTCTTTTTTTCGGGGGTGTGTATCACGGTCACATTTAGGGCATTGATTTGGCATATATCGAGGTCTTATTTAGCATATCCTGCCGAGGCCTAGTTATAAGATTTACTTCTCCACACATAGAAATTCAATATTATAAGTCAATTTATTGAACACTCACCATCAAATAATCCTTTTCCACAGCGAGTTGAATGGAACAATGAAACGTACAATAATATTATGAGAGCATGTCAGATAGGTGAAAGCGAGCGAGGGTCTTTGTTAGCAATAAATTATTGTAATTAGTAGTTAATTGTGATTTAGCACCATTTGAGACCTCTGGCTGATGACCATGTAATTGGTGAATTTGTGGCGCAGATTATGAGTAGGAAGGTACTGATATTCCTGGACAGTCAAGCAGCACTGTAGGTCCTAGGAGTGGCCCAAACCAGATAAAGAATGGGAAGGAAAGGATGGGAGATAGTGATTTGCCTGGGAGCGGAGCACAGAACGCAACAAGCGAGCAGACGGTTTGGCAAGAGGGTTTTGACAGTACTTATGGACGCCAAAGCAGTCCCCACGTAGCCAGAAATTGGATAAGAGGGGGGGGGGGGGAGACTGAGGGCTCAACTAACCCCAGTCATCGTTCACCTTTCCAAGCCTTTCTTAAGCATCCCAGCCCCTCTTCTGCCTCACCATAGCCTAGTCATTTGAAGCAGTCCTCAACCATCCCGAGTCATTCTTCAGCATTCCAAGCCTTTCTTGAGCATCTCAAGCAGAGTTGGGATTATTCGAATAAAGATTAAGTTGAACTAAAGTTGAAACTAAAAACTAATTTAGTGTTTAGTTCAACTTCCGAAACTAATTTTTGGAACTAAATTAGTTTTAGTTTCAACTGTTGTCGAAGTTGCGAATAAAAACTGAAGTAGTTTCATCTTTTATTCGTAGTTTTGGAACTAAAAATAAAAACTAAATTTTTTAACCTTGAAAAGGTTTTTGCGATGGGACCCCCCGCCGAAAAACGACAGGAAAAAGTGACATGAAAGTAGCGCTATGATTTATTATGATTTTCACGTACAACCGATCGTTGCAAAGGAAATTTATTTTCGCCATTATTCATCGCACAAAATTTGTTCACCACTTTTTGGAAAGCTGTGAATTTATTTGACACCAGACCACATGCTACGCTGCCAATTTCCCCCTCCTTACATTCCGGAGAACCATTGGTTACGAGTTCATTTTGTTGAGAAAACTTCTTATTGGATAAGTTCTGGCTTAGTTACCCACGACGAAAATGGTGATGTACCTACCCTAACTACTAAATTATTAAAAACCAATTACACTCTCGCTGATCACGAATTCGACAACTATGCTTGACGACAAATGTGCTTGACAACCTGATGTTATTATTAATAATGCGCATCTTTTTTTATTCGTTAGAAAAAGCAATATTTAAAGAGTTCATCGCGAACTGTTCTTTAATAAGGAGGTATCTTAAATAATACGGTGAAAGAAAGAGGGAGAGGGAGCAAAAACCTTTTCAAGGTACGTCACATTTTAGCCGTTAGGCTCTAAGCGGAAATCATCCGGGGGTGCAGGGGGCGAAGCCCCCGCCGAGGCGCGCAGTTTTTTTCTTCGCGTTTTTTACTAGTTTGAAGCTTTGAAGGGGATGTGTTCGGAAGCAAAATTAATAATCTCATGACTGAATCGTAAAATTAATAATCTCATGACTGAATCGTAAAATTATTAATCTCATGACTGAAAACTTTGATTCTAACGGGACCAATCCTCACAAAATGAAATTAAGTAAAATAAAATAAATGGACACCTCGGTTGACGAAGGCGGAAGGCTTGTTTTGAGTTTATAAAACATCTTTTCATTATGTCGTTTTCCACTGTCTCAGGACTCTTCTGTTCTGTATTCCATGTGTATTGTATTGTCAATCCAACAAAATATTAATTTTTTTCCTCCATATGAAATGAATGACTCATCACCCTCAATTCTTTGATACGTGTCTGAAAACGTTTGATGTTCAACTCAAAATGGTGGGGAAGGGAGCAAACTTGAATCTATTCTTCTACGACCCCGAAAAAAAGATCTTGTCCGCATCCAGCACCCACATTTCGTTGAAACACACACAAACACACATCCCCTTCAAATCAGTAAAAAACGCGATGGAAAAAAAAATTAGTTTCATTTTTAGTTCCAAAACTACGAATAAAAGATGAAACTACTTTAGTTTTTATTCGGAACTTCGAAACTAACTTTTGAAACTAAATTAGTTTAGTTTCAACAGTTGAAACTAAAACTGATTTAGTTCCAAAAGTTAGTTTCGAAAGTCGATCTGAAACTAGTAGTTTCAGTTTTTAGTTCCAGTTCGGAACTAATTTAGTTTTTAGTTTTAGTTTCAGAAGGTAAAAATTGTCTTTAGGAACTCTCTAATAAACCCACAAGGGGGGTTTAGACCGCCTAGCAACGTCCCTGGCCAGATCCAGTCTTGGGTATATATACTTAGCTATAGCTAACTGCTCAGTTAAGAGCTGGCTGACGTGTAGGCCATGTTGCCTGCTCCCACAAGGAATCAATCCTGACCGTCATAAATCCTAGAATCTAGCACTGATTTCCAATTTTCTTTTTATTAATCTTCAAGTTAGACCAATCTCTAGCGATCGACCTTGGCACATTTGGAGAAACATGTCCCTGGAAGCAGCAATTGATTCACAAAGTCACGGCTTAGGGGGGTTGCTCCCTTAAACTGATGTATCTTTTTAGGATGATGTGTTATCAAAAATCTGGCAAGGCGGATTTCAGCCTTAGATCCTAAGCTTCAATTCAAGCCCTCAAACAATAAAATCGGTTCATTTTTCGCGAAGTGACAGTGGGAAATGGGTTAGCGATTCGACAGCTTTTAGAACTCCCAGAGAAACTCGACCGTTCTGGAAGTGTAGCGGTTTGTCGCTAGATGCCACTCTTCGATTTCCTCCCAACTTCCCACCCATGCTTTCCCGCCAAAGTGCAAATCGTCGCACATACCTAGCCATTTTAGCATTTTATGTAATGAAATTGAGACAATTCTGATTGTTATTGATAACATTGAGATATTTTCTTATCAATTCTGATTGCTATTGATAACATTTCCTTTTCTCGTTCATTCACGGGATGGTATTTAATCATTGAAGTATTGTCTATATTAATATTTCAAGTAATTACCTGCAGAGGTAGAAATCCTAAAATCATAATCATTTCACAATGATTTCAACAAGAAATTTATACTCGTAGACGCTTAATAATAAATAATAAAAATAATTAATAATAAATACGCATGATCATTATTTATGAATACAAGTTTTCATCGTTTAAATAAATATGTAGTACCACTCAAAATAACATTATGGTCCCATAGCTTATGGTTTATTATTATAACAAAGAGATGAAGGGAAACAGAGAACATTCTATGCTGATATTTCACCTATACAAAACAACTGTTAGGATAGGTACCTAACAGTTGTTTTGTATAGGCCTTGGAATTACCTACGCATTGTATAGCCTGCTCTAATCGCTAATTGGCGAGTCAACTTGGCGAATGGTATAAATGCGTGGTCAAGATGGACACAGGGTCTATAGGCTGACTTACAGGGCAACGTTCCACACAGTAAGCCCAAGATCG
Organism: Stenodema calcarata; assembly: GCA_963920205.1. Taxonomy (NCBI): domain Eukaryota; kingdom Metazoa; phylum Arthropoda; class Insecta; order Hemiptera; family Miridae; genus Stenodema; species Stenodema calcarata. The sequence goes on along the minus strand of OY986053.1, from coordinate 33,055,265 downwards.
GTCCCATTTCAGGTCCCCTGCTACATTCTATCTATCTAACTGGCGAATTGGAATCTACGCAGAATCAAATATAGCTATTTTGTACAGAATCCAAAAGTTGAATTTTGGTTCTGTGCAGTACTGGCGGTCACCCCTGTGAAGGTTGAAGAGCATATTATTATTTTTTATGATCTGAGATGTACATGATGAAACTATTGCATCTCCACTGGAATACATTCTTTTCTAAAACATCAATTGCCCCTGAGGATATGACCAATGGATACTTTCAGGAGGTGAGGAAGTTGAAAGAGGAAAAATACTACCTACCGTTGGTTTTGTCATTAGGAGCATGGGCGTAGGCTTCATAGTTGGAGTTGAGAGGGCCAATGGCAGCTATGACAGAGGTTTCACCGTTGCGAGCAATCGGGCGGTCATTGATGGGCTCATTCGTGTGTAAAGGACGTCGGTAGACAATAGTCGTCACGCCGCTCTGCCGTTGCCCGCTGATCATCTCTACGTCGTTTCTCCCACCAATCCTCTCATCCGGGCAAACTCCATTCTGACCTGGTTGTGGATATGAATGATTTGTTTGAAACATCAAAAAGTTAAAATTATTGATTTTGAGAGTGAAATAATTTATAAGTATGAAAGGAGATACGACGTGAAATTACTATGTGAACCCTTCATCAATGGAAACTGACCGTTGACTAGTTTATCGACAGTATACCTGCAAAACCTTCTAAGTTCAAAAATGAAAATTTTACAGGAAAGAGGAAAAACTGCGTAGTAACTTGATACCAATCGTGAAGATGCTTGAATCCCATTAATTGAAACTTGTGCCCCACGATGCTATTTTATAACTCAGTGAACGGTAATTCCCTACGTGATTAACATTTTTGAGCGATTTTCGGGGTTACGAGGTTTCGTTCTCATAAAATTGGGTAATAGAAGAAAAAGCATTTAAGGCGCTTCGGTAACGTGATATGATGTAATCACACAATTAATTATTCTGAGTAGTAAGTACCGATATCATGGTATAAAAGGCAGGAGATTTAAATCGCATTCTTTTTGTCGCCCAGACCAGTTCAACTAGTATTATGGTAAGTACCTACCAATCAAAAAAAGTACACCTAATCAAAAGGTAAGATTTGGATAGAATTATGCGAGGTTAAAAAACAATACGTGATTATTAGAAAATCTCAATAAGTTTCATGCTTGAAAAAAGAGACGTGCCTATAGAGACATTTTTGACAGTCCCAAACATACCACAAAAACAGTATCAAAAATCACAGAATTCAGTTGTCACAAAATGAACTAGATTAATCTTTGAAATATTAATTAACGAGTCGGTGAGCTCGATTAGAAGAACATTAAAACCATAACTCTAGTTTCAGTCTTAAACCTACTAGAGAAACCTACTAGACCTTCTCAAGAGCTTCTTGGATGGAAGAACTTTCGTAGTTGACGCTCAAAACGAGATCCCTCAGGTTCGAAAAATACAAACTTCGGTCCCACAAGGAAGTGTCCTTGGTCCATATTCCTACATCTAATTTTGCCACGACCTACCGTTACCAGCTCATCCAGATTTCTCGGGGCTCTTTGCCAATGATCTTGTATATGCCGTCAGTCAAGCAGACGCAGGTGAGACTGCTGATGTCCTTCAAACGCTCATTCACGAACTTGGACAATGGTGCACAAAATAGAGATTGAAAATTAATCCCATCAAGTCAGTTGCAGTGACATTCACTTACCGACGGAGAATTCAAGATGTTCCTCTGTTCTATGAAGGAGCCTTAATCTCAACAGCTTGCAGCCACAAATACTTGGGTATAACCCTATATCGTCGATTGACATTCCAGGACCGCGTTTCTAATCTAATCAGAAGAACTATAATTAGAACTACCTACTCAACTTAAGCCACTACTCAACTACCGAAATCTCTAACCAACAAAATACTCATACGCCCCATTTGGACATATGCCTTGCCAATTTGGGGAACGCTTTCAGAGTCTCAATTCAGACGGCTTGAAGGGCAGCAATAATTTTCACACACCACCCTTTGTTCGAAATTCATCTATATACAACGACTTCAAAATAGAATCACGATCCGAATACCGGCTTTCCTCCATGCAAAAATTCATCAATAACCGTTCCACTCACATCAACCAACTCGCAGCCGACGGATTCTCATCATTCCCCATAAGACGACTAGTCAGACCACGACACATCCTAGACTTCGTTGATTGACAAACCACTGATATTTGATATATAAATAAGATTTACAACCGCATTAAGCGCGCTTACACTTTGTCAATAAGGTCTGATGCATTATATTGTAACTGAATTAAATAAAATGGAAAAAAAAGTTTCAGTCTTAAAAATAGGAACGTTTTTATACTGAGAACAGTCGCTAAAATTCGTGTATCATAAAATGAAGTAGGTAGATCTATCCTTGAAGTATTAATAAATCATTGATCTAGACTGTCATAAAACAAGTGCTGGAAGGATGACTACCTTCAACTCCTGGAGGTTGAACTTGTCAGGTTTTATTTTGAGGGGAGCATTGTAGACCTCACGAAGGCTTCCTTTTTTCCCCAACATTCTCCCAATCATTATTGAAATAAAGTTGGTTCACTCTCTGGGGTAAGTGTATTTAATTGATTCGCGGTCCGTCACCATGGGGTCTCCGGCTTTGTTTTCTGGCCTGATAGAAGTAAACGGCCGTAGATTGCTGAAACCCTTGAAAGATGAATAATCGATTTGGTATGTTGGATCCTCTCGAGCATTCCTAATAATGTCCACTTATTGTGCCAGGGTGTAAATCCATTTATTGTGTACCTAGTTGTCTTTCAATAAGAGCATGAATGCTATCGCATTTCATCTGTGTATTCTGTGTATCTAGGTATTTCTGGAAGGTTCCGGACTTACAGGTTATTACAAACACACATAGATCCCCAGTCGATAAGAAACTTCGCAGAATGCAGCAAGAGGCTTAGTTGCATAATATGAATATGAAAAAGCTCAAAACCTTATTTTCAGGAAAACCACCACTTACGAGGTTTCGGATGAAGGCAATGATTGTGAGTGATGTCAGATTGTACAGACCTCGTGAACAGCTCAGTGGGATCTTTGAGTCTGACTAGTTGGGGCAGGTACGCTACATGTACCAGGCACGATTACAGTATCTACTAGGGAAAGCCTTGATCTTATTCGATAAAATGAATATCTGAATGAATAATATGGGATGTGGACCCCCACACCCTGAATACGTCCCTGCCCCAGGCTTCCTCAACCACTCCAAGTCATCCTTAACTATCCCCAACCTCCCTTAACCTTCCCTAATCATACTTAATTATACAGAGATACCTTGTTACGTATCCAGATGCCACTTTGCCTTCTTTAGACGATTCAAAGAGCATCTCAAGGCATCTTCAGCCCCTAGTCCATTTAGACAGCCCAATATCCCTGAAATCCTTCGGATTCAAGTTGAGACACCTTGTATATATGTGTGACCAATGGACCGTCCGCCACCCACTTACATAATATGTATTATATTATAATAATATACACGCCGTCACATATATTAATATACAGGTATTATTAGGTTTATACAACTAATATATTATAGGTCTATAGGTCTAATATATGATAATACATTTACGAGTACATATATATATTATGCAGGTTGTATTCAAATGACCAAGCTAGTCTTTTTTCGATTCGCACTATTGATAAGAATATACCAATGATAGATATGATTGCAGATGTAGAAAACGCTATAGATTCACTGAACGCTGATGATGACACAAAGACGGTAGCTAGATGTGAGATTGTTAATATTTTGACAAATCTAAAAACAGGAAAACTCCCTCACAACCAGAATAACAACACATTCATCACAGAACAAGAACAAAAGACGACCAAAGAATTTCTGAAACAACATCCAGAACTAATAGTCCTAAAAGCTGACAAAGGGGCGGTTACTGTCATTATGTCCAAAATGGATTATCACAACAGATTAACCAACATAGTTCATGATGTTACAACCTATACTAAATTAAAAAAAGATCCCACCAAAACATTAGAAAGAAACGGCAAAAGAATAATTTACAATCTCCATAAAAAGAAAATAATAGATAAATGCACTCAAACACAGCTGGTTTCACACAAATGTGTAACCCCACGAATTTACGCACTACCCAAAATTCACAAAATACAAGATCCCACACAACTTAGACCCATTGTCAGTTCCATAGATAGCCCAAACTATAATCTTTCAAAATATTTAGGTACTTTACTAAAACCCTGTAGAGATACCGAATTATTCAACACTAACAATTCCTTCCAGACCAAACAATCTTTAAATAATGTCACCGTACCACTAGATTATAAACTTATTTCAATGGACTCAACATCCCTCTTCAGCACCATTCCCATAGACCTCATAATTACAGTTATTAAAAAACATTGGCCAAACATCAAATATAGGAACCCAAAGTTAGACTACAAAACATTCTTTGAAATAGTAGATTTCGTACTGGATAGCAATTACCTAGTATATCAAAACAATTTTTACAAACAGATATTAGGAGTTCCCATGGGGTCCCCTGTCTCTCCACTAATTGCAGATCTAGTGTTAGACGAAATCTACAAAACAATAATTCCTAAATTCGGTGATAAGATAATGTGGGTTAATAAATATGTAGACGATTCAGCACTCATAGTACATCATTCAATAATAGATTCATTACTCTCTGATTTTAACAACTATTACAACCCACAAATGAAATTCGCATTGGAATTAGAAAATAACAACTGTTTAAACTTTTTAGACCTTAAAATTATCAGACAACCAGATGGTACCATAATAACTGATTACTACCAAAAACCAACGTACTCTGGACGCATCATCAATTTCCATTCACATCAACCTTATCATTTTAAATTCAACACCGCCAAAAATCTTTTTCAAAGAAGAATCAGCCTATCACATCCCCAATTTCATCCCAAAATTATCACAGACTGCAAAACAATATTACTAGCCAATAATTATCCACTAAAACTTATTAAAAAAATCATTTTCCGAACAACCAAACAACCCTCCACTCAAACGAACCAACAACATGCAAATAACAATCAACATCAACCGCAGAACATAGTCACATCTACACAATCCTCAACTCCATCGCCAACCACGACAACTAGCTTTGCCTCCATCAGATACATAGGGACCACATCAGACATCATAAAGAAAAAACTTAATACCTACAGCCCTACCACACGAATAGCTTTCTATAATCACCCAAACAATAGGAACAGAAAACATTTTTCAAAACTTAAAGACACCATGAAAAAAGAGGAAATTAGTAACATCGTATACTCTGCCAAATGCCAAGATTGTAATTCCACGTATATTGGTGAAACCAGGCAGCTAGGTACAGAAAGAATGAAAGGCCATAAGTATGACAACAAAAAAGCGATACTTAAAAGCAGTCAAAATCCTGATGATGATTCCTACGCAACAGCATTGGCGAAACATGTAGTTGTGACAAAACACAACCCTGAAATAAAACAGTGGGAAATATGTTGCATAGAGCCAAACTTCCAGAAAAGAAAAATTAAAGAAATGGCATATATCTTGAAAAACCAAAACAATAACAACATAAATTTTAAAAAAGATGTGAAAGGACTTTCTACAACATACCACAGACTCATAAAATAAAACTCACTAACCCTTAACACAACATGCCCACCATTGTTTTTGCCAACCCCATTTTAAATTATAGCCGTATGTCATTAAAGCCATAATCCTTCTACCACTTGCAATCATTCTACAAATTATAGTTAATCATAAAAGAATGTAGGACATTTTCACTTCTACATGTAATCTCACATGAATAGGGCTTTGTTCCATTGCCGAAACGTCGTGAAAAAATAAACACGGAAAAAAGACTAGCTTGGTCATTTGAATACAACCTGCTTCTTCACACTAGTCAACCCCATCAACACACTATATTCAGTCTTGTTTCAACCGTTGTCGAGTGAGGACCTTAGTCGTTCGTGCATCGAGACAGCCGGTGATCACAGGTAATCTCTATCGTCCCTGTTATCTTTTCAGGACTAGCCTACTTATATCAGCTACTCATATCTTTAACACCTAGTGACGACCTTATCCCTCCCCGATGGGGGAGAACAGTGGAGGAACGTCAGTACCTGATAAAATCAATAACGTAAGCAACACAAATAATAACAATGTAACAAACACACTGAGGTCACCCAACGATTTCTACGAACGAGTCACTAAAAATCGATTCAGGTCAACTGATAAAGGACCGTTTTTCATATTCGTTGAAGGCTTGGGTAAAGATGCAAAGATCGGTAAACAACACCCTATGGTATTCGACAAGTGGTTATTTAATCTCGATAAATTAAATAAACGACTTATCACTAATGTTTCGAGCGTAGGAGGAAACCGGATGAAGATCGAATTCGCATCGGCAAGAGCTGCTAATGATACGGTGACACACAATGGATTTGTACAAAAACAATATATTGCTTATATTCCCGATTCACTCATATGCAAAACTGGAGTCGTTCGCAACGTGGAACCATCATTGACTGATTCGGAAATATTAACCGAGATGGTATCTCCGATTAAACCAGTTAGAATAAAACGGCTAACAAAAACTACCATCAACCCTGACGGAAGTAGGAAAACTACCATTTTGTCTACATGTTTTGTTACGTTCAATGCCCAAACCATACCCCAATTCGTATCCATTTTTGGAGCCCGATGTAGAGTTGACACATACATTCCTCCCGTGCGGCAGTGCCTAGGTTGTTACCGCGTTGGTCACATACAATCCCAATGCAAAAGTGGTTTACGATGTCTTTATTGCGCAGAAGAACATTTAGCAGAGTCCTGTCCAAAGAAGGCCCAAATGATTTGCATAAACTGTAAAAGCGTAACTCATATTGCAAACAGCAAAGATTGCCCAGTATACTTAGAAAGGGTGAAAAATAAGCGAGAAAAATTAATGGCCGATTCGTACGCTACTATCACACAGAACAGCTTCAGTGTATTAGCAGAACTCAACGATAACAATGACGCATTTCCAACTCTTCAAGCCGCGAACACTATAACTGACCGAAAATCGTCTCGGAAACTCTCGAGAGCAACCCCTTACAAGAAACCAGCAATCCGTCAACGCAAAATAGACGATGATGAAGAATGGTATAACCCTAATCAACATCCCAACACCTCTGCCGAACCAACCTTACACTCCACAAGATATAACAGGGAGAGAATACAAAGAAACTATGATCAGAATGATCAAGCGATGGAGGTGGACCATACATCCGAACGCTTGGCCGAATCCATGCTGCAATTATTAAATAGTACATTTATAGCGAAAAACACTTGTTGAAACTCAATCGGTAAATTGTATATTAATAATTTGTGAAATAAAAACATGTGTGGTCGAGAAGAGCAACAGGTGAAAATTTTGAATTTGTAAGAAATAATAAAATTATAACAAAACGGAGTGTCCACCACAAACTACCCCCTCTTCAGTACAAATGTGCGTCAGCAAAGCGAACTGGTAGCTGGACTTGTCTTCCACATCTGGTCGTCTTGGGCCGGGCTATCCAAGGTTCGGAAGTTGTTCGTGGACGCATGGGAGGTGGTTGATTTTCCTGGGGATTTTGGGAATCGTCTCTATTTGCAGTGGTAGCTGAAGGCTGAAACTCTTCTCGTGCTTGAATTTGGAATGGCTGGCTTCGCTCTTCTGCTTCCTGACATATGAATGCTGGCTTTAACCTGTGTAGGGGTACTGGTGTGTCTTTTCCTTTAATCTTTATAGTGAATGTAATTGCTCCTCGTAACACCACGGGATAAGGACCTTGATAGGGAGGCTTCAAAGTCGAATTTCTCCTTTCATCCCGAATGAAAACATGTGAGCACTTCCCTAATTCTGGGTGGACTTCCCTAATTCTGGGTGGAAGTCACTAGGCAGTCTTAATGTGCAACCATAAACCAACTCTGCAGCACTGCAACCAATGTCCTCCTTTACTGCGGTCCTAATACCAAGCAATATCAAAGGAAGAAGCTCAACCCAATTTTCCGATCCATAACATCGAATTGCTGATTTCAGCTGGCGATGGAAGCGTTCCACCAAACCATTGGCTCTAGGGTTATATGGTGCTGTCAATCGATGAGTGATTCCGAACTTTTTAGTTAATTCTGCAAAAAGTGAACATTCGAATTGTCTCCCCCTATCCGACGTTATTGTCTCTGGGGTACCAAAACGTGCAATCCAACCAGAGCAAAATGCTTCAGCAACTGTTTCTGCTCGAATGTCTGCCAGAGGAACCACTTCACTCCAACGGGTGAACCTATCTACCATCGTGAGAACATATTTGTAGCCGTTAGAAGGAGTCATTGGACCAACAATATCTATATGTATATGCGAAAAACGTTCAGCAGGCGGAACGAAGTCGCCCATAGGTCCATGAATGTGACGATGAATTTTTCCTTTTTGGCATCCCATGCATGATCTCACCCATTGTGCGCTGTCCTTTGCCATAGACGGCCATACGAACCTTTGGCGAAGTAACCTAAGGGTTGCTGCTCTACCTGGATGCGACAAATTGTGAACACTGTCAAATGCTTGCTTTCTTAAGTTCAATGGAACAAATGGTCGAACGAACCCTGTAGAAACGTCACAGTACACTGGCTCTGCGACACCAGGCATTTTTACTTGCTTCCAGGAAAGAGTAGTACCTAAAATGGCAGTGGGTAACTGTTCTACTTTCTGTTCTTTCGCCAACTGGTTGTAGTCTAAAACATCAATCGATTCTAACCGAGAAAGACAATCAGCTACTACATTTTCTGAGCCTGAAACATGCTGTATATCAGTTGTGAATTGACCAATATAGTCTAACTGGCGAGCTTGACGAGGAGTTGCTTTATCGGCTTTCTGGTTGAACGCATAAATTAAGGGTTTGTGGTCTGTAAATATTGTAAAAACTCTGCCCTCAAGCAGATGTTTGAAATGCTTGACTGAAGCAAAAATCGCTAAGAGTTCTCGGTCATAGGCACTGTATTCCTGTTCGGCAGAACTCAGTTTTCTTGAAAAGAATCCAAGAGGTTGCCATTCTCCTGATACTTTTTGCTGAACACTACCACCTATTGCTTTGTTAGACGCGTCCACCATTAATGACCAAGGTACATCTGTTCTAGGGTAGGCTAACATAACTGCAGATTTCAACTGTTCTTTGCAGCTTTCAAAATCCTGCAAAGCCTCTTGGGATAATCGGATAGCAGAATCCTGTTTCCCTGAATGTCCCTTCAGACAATCTGTAAGTGTTAGTGTACACTGTGCAGCTTTAGGCAAAAAACGTCTATAAAAATTAATAAGTCCCAAAAAACGCCTCATTCCCATAACAGATTTAGGTGGCTCGATTTTGTTTATTTGTTCAACTTTGCACGGTAGTGGTTTTACTCCTTCTGCAGATATCATGTGACCTAGGAACTCGATCTCATGTTTACCGAATTCACATTTGGATGGGTTAATTACCACTCCATACTCACGGAATCTGTGGAATAGTGTTCTCAAGTCACTCATATGTTCCTCCTCCGTAGAGCTTGAAACTAGGCAATCGTCTATGTAGGCTCGAACGTTTGGAAGACCTCTGGTGAGTTCATTCATAAATCTCTGGAACGTTTGGGCAGCATTACAGAGCCCGAAACACATTTGTGGGAATTCGAATAATCCAAACGGAGTAATGATGGCGGTCTTCTGTACGTCTTCTGGAGCCATTGGGATCTGAAAATAGGCTTTCAATAAGTCTATCCTTGAAAATATTTTCTTATCATGAAGATCACATGTAAGATCCTGAATATTGGGCAAAGGATATCGGTCTGGCTTTGTGACTTTATTCAGAGCGCGATAATCCCCGCACGGGCGCCAATCCCCTGTCTTCTTTGGGACCATATGTAAGGGACTAGCCCAAGGACTTTTTGATGGTCTACATATTCCATTCTGCAACATATATTCGAATTCTTTTTTGGCTATGGCTAACTTGGTTGGATCTAATCTTCTGAACTTAGCGGCTATTGAAAATTGAAATTGAAAAAAATTTTATTGTACATAGGACTAGTCCCTCATAGTGTACATCAAATGACTTAAGATTAATGACGTTATAAAAATACAATAAAATATAGAAAAAAAAGAAGTAAGGACGGAAGTAAATACAAATTAAAGTAGATAGGAAAAGAAAGGGATATGAGAAGAGATTTATGTCAAGGGAATGTAATTTATGTTTTAAAAAACCTGCGTACCGCAACCCTGAAACGCCCAAGCCAATGGGTAGAGCGAACCCCCATTGGAAGTTTATTCCAAAGTCTCGCCCCCGCAACCGCAAAAGAGTTGCTATAAGACTTGGTAGCGTGGGTAGGGATCCTCAGAGCACATGACCTAGGCGACAGCGCAGCACAAAATTGAGTTCGGAGATAGGATGGAGCCATACCACGCAGTACCTTGAATACCATCAGACACAACCTATATTTATAATCAGAAAAAAGATCGAGGCCCATGAATTTGGTCTTGAAAGCCTCGAGGTGATCACGCGTCCTGAGTCCAAAGGCATAACGCACACAACAGTTATATGCGACCTCAAGACGACGGGCCGGAATGCTACAAAGAGAGGCACTGAAGACGGAATCGCAATACAGGAAGATGGGCATTATTAGTGCCACAACAAGACCAGGCTTAAGTGCTGAGGGAGTAAACCTACCAAGCCTTCTCAATGTAGAGAGGGCCCCATATACCTTCCTAGAGACATGTAGTGCATGGGCATTCCAAGAAAGGTCCTCGCCAAACACCACCCCCAAGTTGATCACTGTCGCAGAAAAAGGAACAACCTCCTTTCTGATTGAGACAACAGGTGGACCTGTTGTCTCAATGTAGTGCATCACATTGTGCTTTGGTGGTTTTATTTCAAGTGTGACTCTTGTGATGTCCTTGAATTCGCCGAGGAGTGTGTCGTACCTTGAATTTGTACCTATGGTAGTAATCAAAGGAGTATTGCACTGAATGGGAAAACCTTCGGAAACCATTGAAGTCAATGCGTCTCGCAGACAATGCTTTTTCAGATCAACAAGCAAACCGTAATGTTCTAAAAAAATCAGCACCTATTATTGGTTTGTTAACATCAGCAATCATGAATGGCCAGGTGAATACACGTCGTAAACCTAGGTCGACTGAGAGTAATTTAATGCCATGAGTTTTGATCTCCGACCCATTTGCTGCAAAAAGTTTATATGCAGAGTTTACCTTGCGATCAGCGTTTGTAGGTGGTACAACGGACAAATCTGCTCCCGTTCAATCAGAAACTGTAACTTACTTAGCTTGTCCTTAACAAATAGGCGGCTTGTCATGCCAGCTTCGCTTGCCGCCACCTGCGACTGGCTGTTCAGTTTCCCGACTTGTTTTGATTTTTTTTTCACTTCTGTAACAGCACGGTGATTCGCAACGAAATGCATTTTCTCCGTACTTAAAATGGAAACGACATTTCCAAGTTCCAGCAGCTACTTTTGGAGCTTGGTTGTTATTTTTAGTCACTGATCGAGAATTGTTGCGGCTTTTTGAACGTGCTCTACTTCTACTACGATATTGGCTACGTCCTCTCGAAAGAGCTTCGACTTGCATACTCAAAGTTTCTATCTTCTCTAGCAACGAATAATACAAGGGATCTCCTGAAGCAGTACTATTGTACGGATTTGATGTCGCTTCACAATGCTTTTATTAGGACACAGTTCAATGATCCTATCAGCTAGAGCAGACAACGTATTCAGACTTTGATTTTCACTTACTGCCAAAACGGCTCTTACATTTGCGGGCATCTGTTGCAGCCACAGTGACTTTAGAAGGTCATCACTCACTTTACTTCCAGCAAGTTCCTTCATCTCCCTCAGCAAATGTGTGGATCTTCTGTCCCCTAGTACCGTCTCTTTCAACAGTCGGTGCAATTGCTTATCCTCTGAATCGACAAATGCTTCGATCAGTCTTGTTTTGAGAGTTATGTACTTATTCGTCGTGGGTGGTTTGGCGAGTAGATCAGAAACGTGCGTCAAAACGTTGCTGTCCAAAGAGCTTACGACGAGGTCATATTGATCATCGTCGTCCAGGATCCCCTTCACACGAAACCCTGATTCCAAACGATGGAACCAGATTGGAACGGCAGTGCTCCAAAACGGTGGAGGTTGAAAATGAGTAATCGTCAATCTGCCATTGTTTCTCCGATTCTCTTCGGAAGGTCCTTGTACGGCATCACCGGCACTTGCAGGATTATTGTTCGTGTTCATTGTCGGGGTCACCAATTTATAGCGAGAGAAAAACACTTGTTGAAACTCAATCGGGAAATTGTATATTAATAATTTGTGAAATAAAAACATGTGTGGTCGAGAAGAGCAACAGGTGAAAATTTTGAATTTGTAAGAAATAATAAAATTATAACAAAACGGAGTGTCCACCACACATCCTCCTCCCCACAAATCGATCGACGAATATTACGTACATTATCAACCAGAATAAATCAATTACTATCAAACCAACTTGAAGCAAATACTTCTTAATCATTACTTATAAAATCAATAAAAAATAAATAAGCATAATAATAACAAATAATCATGTGTAACAATCAACAACGCATAAAAATATTTCAGTGGAACGCTCGCTCTCTTGTGAGCAACAGACCAAGTTTCGAACAGTTTCTGGCCGAATCAACAGTAACAATAGCTGCTGTATCGGAAACTTATTTCAAACCCGATCGTTCTTACTCCTTCAGAGGCTACAATCTTTTAAGGAAGGATCGTCAAGATGGTAGAGCAGGAGTCGCTTTGATGATTAAACAAGGCATCAAGTTCAAAGAGTTTACATCAAATGTTTCAATCGATGGTTTTGCCTACGTTGCGGCAGAAATCATGTTCACTAACAACTTGAAAGTACTTGTAGCTACAGTCTATAATAGTCACCGCAACAATATCTCTAAGCAAACGTGGCTACGTTTTTTTGAAACAATTCCCCACCCATGTATAATACTTGGCGACTGGAACTGCCATAGCAGCCTTGTTGGTAGTTCTTACACTGACGCGAAGGGAGCTGCCTTGATTGAGGCGGCATCTGAATACGACCTTTGTTTCCTCAATGATGGGTCCCCTACATTAATACCCTCGGCATCCCAAAATGTGACATCCGCTTTAGATATTTGTTTTGCTTCTCCTTGGCTGGCAAGTACTCTCACCTGGGAAATTTTTCCAGACCCAATGGGCTCCAACCATTGGCCAGCGTTGATAACATCTTCGCACGAAGAAAATTTGTTCGATATCCTTCCCACAACGCGTTGGAATCTCAAGAAGATGGATTGGGTAAAATTCCATAACACTTTGGAGGAAAAGCAATGCCGAATCGTAGTGGAAACGCTAGACTACGTGGACTTCATCGCTGTAGTTGAGGAAGCATGCAATGAGTGCGCCCCACTTTCTAAACCCTATAGCCCTAAAATGTTCAATTACTGGTGGAACTCAAAATGTGCAGAAGCAGAACGTAGACGAAAATTATCTTTCAACAGATATAAATCTAATCAAAACTATATGACTTATTTAGCAGCGATTATGGCAGCTGATAACGCAAGAAAAGTCCTAGCAGAACAAAAGTCCTCCAGTTTTAAAAATTACTGTGGCACACTGAACCGTGGAACACCTATTCAGGAGATCTGGAGCCGAATTCGCTCGCTTAAGGCAAGCATTAGCAAACCATACAGCCGTTTGCAGGAAAATCAATGGGTTGAAGAATTTCAACAAAATCTAGCACCTTACTCTACTTCAGAACAACCTATCCTAAGACCCACTTTGCAGGCGCCATCTGATGGTCAGGACTTTTTCTTCGCCCCATTCTCTGCTGAGGAATTTGATTGTGCTAACAGTAGAAGTTCATCAACTGCTCCCGGCAAAGACGGAATCACTTATCAAATCCTCGCAAACTTACCTTCTAGCTACAAAAGAAAATTGTTAGCGTTATTCAACCATTTTTGGCAAACTGGCGAATTTCCAGACTCATGGAAGGACTTCATCATTGTACCAATACCCAAACCTGGTAAGCCGAGAGGAGAAGCATCATCTTACCGTCCCATTTCCCTGGCTTCTTGCATTATGAAATGTTTCGAGAGAATCATCAAATATAGACTCCAATGGTGGCTTGAGAGTGGCAACAAACTTCCTGGTAGCCAGTATGGATTTAGAACCCAGAGATCAACAATGGATGCAGTAACAGAGCTAACCACTAACATTCAGAATGGTTTTACGTTAAACCACTCCACAGTTGCGCTCTTCCTTGACATAAAATCAGCGTATGATGATGTTTTGATGTCAGTATTGTATGGTCAAATGGTGAATATAGGACTTCCACCCCTTTTTTGTCACAACGTCATCACCATGTATAGCGAAAGGAGAATTTTCACTAGGGTAAATGGAAACCTATCGGCTCCCAGAGTAACGTGGAAAGGACTACCCCAAGGATGCGTCTTGAGCACTTCCCTTTACACCTTATACGTGTCTGGTTTGGAAGAACTTCTACCTGATGGCGTCAAAATAATACAGTATGCCGATGACATCTGTGTCTATAGCACTAATAGAGGATTTGAATCCTGCATAGATGCCCTTAGCGACGCGGTCATGATTATTAACCAATTCTTTCAATTCCGAGGTCTGTCCATTTCAGCAAATAAGTCGATCGTCTGTCCTTTTACAAGGAAAAGAAACATTCCGTTGGGAGATCAAGTTACCCTAGGTGGCATTAGATTCCCGAGCGCCAGAGTGGTCAAGTTCTTAGGGCTCTCACTTACAAGCAAACTTACATGGAACTGCCACATTAAAGTATGTCTTTAGTTCAGTTAGAGCAGAAAAGCATTTGAACGTGATGAGGTGTTTCACGAAGACGTCTTGGGGAGCAGACCCTAAAATTTCCATTCTCTACTATAGGGCCACAATAAGGAGTATTTTTGACTATGGGTGTTTCCTGTACGGATCAACTGCAGTGACAAATCTAGAGATCTTGAATAAAGTTCAATCAAAAGCACTTCGTTTGGTTCTGGGATCATTACCATCTACTCCCATAAATGCCCTGCGTGCTGAGACTGGGGAACCGCCACTTTCTCTCAGGCGACAACAACTTGCTTCAAGATTTCTCACATCTCTCTACAGCCGCAATCCGCATATTGTCTCAATAATTTACAAACTTACCATCGACGTTCTCATCAGCGATTTCTGGAAAAAGAAGGTGGAACCCCTACTCTGCAATAGTTTCACTACACTAGCACAAAATCTCCCGTGGGTACAACAGTCCCCAGTCCCTTTTCAGTACCTCGCGGACTACAAGGCTCTCTGGCTCCGACCCATGATAACTAAACTGTCCGAGGCAGCATATACCACACCCACATCAGCTGAATCGTATCTACGTGACCACTTAGCCACCCGTTACCCAAATGCAGCATATATTTTCACAGATGGGTCCATCATCCGCGGTAAGGTGGGTTGTGCTGTTTACGCACCCTCAATGAACATAATCCTTCATTATCGTCTCTGGGATCAGGCTTCAATATATAGTGCTGAGGCTTTCGCAATTTATGAAGGTTTGAAGCTCATAGCTCGCACCCAGTCGTCAAATTGCGTCGTATTTATCACTGATTCCCAGTCAGTTCTATGTAAACTGTGGTCAGCAAGTCGAAGAAAGAAAATGGGGAAATTGGAGATGGAAATAAAGAAGCAAATGCTTCAGCTTGAGGACGATGGCATCAGAATCCGATTTATATGGGTAAGAAGCCACAAAGGGATTGAGGGCAATGACATTGCTGACTACAACGCCAAGATTGCAGCGCTAAACGAACTTCCTGAAGCTACGCCATGGTTCCCTCCAACAGATTTAAAAAAGGAAATAGCTGCCAACGTAACGCAACTGTGGAGGACAGAACATGAAAACTACCATGCAGGACTTCGATACGTAAGAATCTTCCCTCCACCCCATCTTCTTGCCTGTTGGTTCAACGACATGCCGCTAAGGCCCAAAATATTCTTTAAAATAATTTCGCGTCTAAGAACAGGTCACTGCTGCACCAAGAAGTACCTCTTCCGAATTGGGAAAGCGATCAGCGATTTGTGCGAGCTCTGTTCTGTTGCTGAAGACGAACAGCATTTATTGATGGAATGCCCACGGTTCAAATCTGCTCGGGAACAGATGTTCAGGGAGATTTCTCAGAACGTTACCCAACCCTTCAATCTCGATCACATCCTCCGACTTCAAGACGTATCGCACTATGACGCTATTGTGAAATTTTGCAAAGACTCTAACCTGACCTTCTGCAAATTTTTTATTTTATACATATATCTATACAAACTTTTTTTTTCTTTAACTTATTTTGATATCGTGAAGTACATAGTCTAATTTAAACAGCACACATATTTATTTATATTTTTCAAGTCTGATATACTTAATTTTTTTCAAGAAACATTGCAGTAAATTTTGATAGGCTGAATAGTGTATACTGAAGCCAAATAAACGTTATTAAAAAATATATATATATATATTATTATAACTTCATTTTGCCCTTATTGTGGGGTATACTGTGTTGCATCTCAAGATAAGAAATGTAAATAGTATTAACAATATTATTGTACTTCAATTTTTGACTGAATTTTCACCACTCACCGTCGCATTGAGAAGTGGCTGACATGTAATAGTCGACAGCATGGAACGTGTCCTTCTCCTTGTTGTAAAAAGCTACGACAATGTCACCTCCGACCATTGAGGATCTACAATTACAAATAACAACACGGTATTCAACTCGAATGAGCAATAATTTCATGTTAGATTATCAACCCAAATTGAATATTAATTCCGTCTAAGTATCTGCAATGTATCATTAATGAGTAGTTTCGATTCTTTCATCAGATCTTCTGTTAGATTGATTTTACTCCATGATGCAAGAAGAAGAAAAAAAAGAAAGTTTAATGTGCAAATAAATTAATCGAACAGATGTCTTCCATTTTACAAAGTAAACAATACTGACGTGGTTTTTTAAACCGACCGCCAGGGGTTCTTCATTTTAATATAACAAAACAGTGAAAAATAAAAGTATTCTTTTTACGAGATTAAAATTAGAAATCAAATTCATGAACTAACATGCAGCGATACCGCCATGATACCTTATAGACCAATTGTGGCCATCCACCACCGTCCAGCAATGTGCACTTTGGTGTTGTTTGGACGCATTAAATCTGCTCAAAAATGTTTGATTGTGCATCAGGAGGATGGGAAATATAACACTATTTCCAATGGTATAATTTCATTTGAATTTATTTGAAGGAATAAGGAACTTATGGCCATTTTAATGAATTAAGGTCGAAACCACGAAAAACCTCTTGAAAGTGGAAAAAGTAGCATTTAGAGTGGATTTTAGATAATCTAAGAGAAAATTTTTGTTACAAATTATTTGCAGAATTGATTCCTGAGGTCCTTCGTATTTACGTTGAGACACCTTGTAGATCTTTAATAGGGAACGACTGTGATGTTTTAAATTTTTTTCCTGAGAAGAACTCATCTCCAGAATAATAATTATTAAGACATTAGTAAACATTTTTTTGAGGAAGTACTTTTTTTTTGAGAGAGAGAGGTTTGAAGTCGTATTGAGCGGGAAGGGGTTAGCAATGTACGTCATCTACCTCCCAGGCCAATCAGAGAGCAGTACTTAGACCGACTCTGTAAACTGCTCTCTGATTGGCTTCTGAAAGCAGTGCATGAAAGCCACCCCTGCGCACCCATGTCAGCCACTGTATGAACTACAACCCTGTCCGACCACATTGAGAGGGAAATGTTCAAATTCGCCATTCTTCAGTTCGATCTGGTCGGTAACAAAAGATTTTTTGGTTAAAATTACTCGTTTTACATGTCTTGTGAGGCACTTTTGAGGAGTTTTTGACCATCAAAGCATTACTGGCATTCCCTATTGAGTTAGAAGGCAAGTAGAAGACACTTTGGATTAATCTAGGTTACGGCTGGCGCTAATTCGACAGAATAAAAAGTACACAAACGTACGAATAAACAAAACTTACAACCTAAAAGCGAAAGGTGCGTGACAGTATTTCATTTTACCTTCCGTCTTCGCCAGATATTCCAAATGACATGTACTGATCTTCTCTTATCTTGGCAGCAAGCGTGACGTACAGCCACTCGCCGTCGATGTGCCATTCCACCTGCATCCTCTCGTCCAGCAGCTCTCTGCAGTTCAAAACCGCCTCCTTCTCGGCATCAGGATCAGGGCTGGTGCTACTCGTCTGGACATTTCATATATTCATTGTATTGCAACTAAACGTGAATATTAACATATTAATGGAAGGATGTCGTGTTTGGTAAGGTACGCAGAAAACAACAATTATGATCAATGATATTGAGGATTCAGGGATCACTGGTTGGTGTTTGATTAGACATTGGGAAGGAAATGGAGGAAAAACGAACAGCCTGAGTTAAAAAATGAACTTATGAAGTGAGGTAACTGGCTTGGGGGGCACCGACAGTTTGTACTGGTGGGACCTCCTCTCACCACACTGTTGTACGTGAAAATCATAAGAAAATTCGTGTAACAGTTTTTCATGACATAAAAACGTGACGCTTTTGGCCAGTGAGGTGATGGCAGAGATGGGCGTATTCATATTCATAAATATGAATACGAAGAAAATTCATAAATCAGAAAATATGAACATGAATACGAATACAGATTTGAATGTGAATACGAATAGCCATAATCACATCTTTTTGTGAATGTTTCAAGAAATTCTTCTTTTCTTAGTGATATTTACTAAAGATTACTGTACTTTTTGTGGATGTCACTCAGATTTTCGTATTTTAACTTAAATTCAAGTTTTTCCACAAAAATTCATTTTTTGTGAATTTCCCACAATTCATATTTTGTTTTGTGAATTTTCCCTTAATTCATATTTTTGTGAATTTTACAAAACCTTTTGCCATTTATGAATGAATTTCACAAACCTTCCTTTTTTTATTACAAATTTGATAATTTGATGACACCACTAACATACGAGTTAGTTGGAGAATTTTTTGTTTTTTGTTTTTGTTGGTTGTATGGCTAACGTGATGATGACAGCTCTTGTTCGTCACTACGGGCCTTGCCTACCGACGAACAATAGTATTCTGACAGCTCTAAATGAAATTTAAAATTTCTGTTTGATTACGAATAAACTCTCTCTCTCTCTCTCTCTCTCTCACTGCTATACCGGTAGTTTATTTTATTTTATTTTTTTAATTTAATGGGTTCTCCACTTAGAAGTACGAATAATCAAGAATAGAAAATGATGAATGTAATTTGGTGGGAATTAGAAGAAAAAAATCCATGCTCGTGCTTTTCGAATGCTCAACGTGCGTTTAGACGCCTTTGAAGTAATGATGTGCTATGAATCTTTCATGCACCAATTTTGAGGTAGTGGAACTTAAATACTAGCGAGCTGAGCATCTAAGCAACAACAATAGCACCAAGGAATTTATCAAATGTGGTCGATGTTTGAGGCGTTCAACGGGATAATCAGCTGAAATCTGACCAATAGCTTACCTAAATAGAAAGGATTCAAACAGAAGTACGAAAAATACTTCCCACTAAATGCGAATCATTATTATTATTTTAATTTTTTTTTAACATAATATGTTAAAATATATTATATTATATCATAATATATTATATCAATAACTACTCGGTTACTTCAAATATATTATATTTGTTTCTACACGATGAATGACAAAAAAAACTCGATAATATTGACATTGAAGGCGTAAACGGTTTTTTGAGCAAGAGAGATCTTCCACTTTCACCCGTCCCGACTGTTTAATATTGGAGTAACACGAGACAAAAGCATGAAGGCAAAGCGGAAATTGATATATTTACTTACCGGGGAGTACCACCATAGAGGCTAATGCATCCAGTCAGCGTGAAACGAGAAATACCCTCATGACCAACCAAAAAGTAGGAATTTTAAAAGTATTATGGAACACGTATTTTTTAAAAATGGAAACAAAATGAATGCAGAATAATGTTTTATTCACAACATCAAAATAAGTAAGATAAGCTCTAACACACTGAAGAGCTCATTATGGATAAGTAGGTGTAAGTTTGGTTGGAATGGAAAGCGTCTTTAATGGCGTTCATATCGTTGTTACTATTAATTGATTTAAAAAAATTGGACATGACGTACTCTCTAAGGGTGTAATGACTAAATAAAAACTAAAAGCTTCACTATATCAGTCTATCCGAAAGAATACTGGAAAACAGGGAAAAGAGGATCGAGGAGTGATGGTATGGAAAATGAAGCAGAAACGAGGAAGACAATATCGTCTGTCAAATGAGTGAGCGGTACACACATGGGCGTTACAAGTACACACATTACAGGGTGCAGCAAGTAGTTCTCACACTTTTCAAAAAATCACTGCGCGGGAAGGAATGGTCAGAGAGGGGTGCAGTTTGGGGTGTTCGACACGGGAAGGGCTCAAGTTTTTAGTAGGTTTATAAAAAATGACGAATCCGTAACAGCCCGAAGTGGATTGCAGCTCAAAGATCCAGTCCCTGACCGAAAAACAATTTCGCGTTGGGTTCTCAACTAAAGGACCACATCAGCTGTAGGTGAGAAGCAACCAGGCTCCTCAAAATAGACTACGACCCTTGAAAACGTCGCAGGAGGGCATCCATTGTGCAGTCTCCTGGGTGCTCTGCATGGAAACATGCAATCTTGTGCAGGTATAACTTGAGGTCGCAGTGTACAATTCGTCTCGTAGTTCTTTCTGAAATTCGAAGAGCAACAGCACGTTTCCATGCAGAGCACCTAGGAGATTGCTCTATGGATGCCCTCACTCTGGCGATGCTTTCAGGGGTCCTATTCCATTTCGATGAGCCTGGTTGCTTCTCACCTACAGCTGATGATCTGGTCAACGCAAAATTGTTTTTCGATCAGGGACTGGAACTGTGAGCTGCAAACCATACCTTGTTCGGAAAGCCCTCTGAGTGGTTGTAAGGGATTCTCCAATGCTGCAATTCGTCAATCCCAATTCGATAGAGACTATCGGTACCGTGATTTTTTCGACCAATGTATCCCTTGCGCGACGCCGAGAACCTGGACGATTCTGCCAACCGCCCGGAACTTACGTATCTCTCGCGACGCTTTCGGAAGCTGGATTTCTTCGGCTGTGATAAAATAAAATCAAGATAAAATTTACTCTATTTTACGCAACTCTTACCTTGAAATGCACAAAAGTGTGATTTACGTGCAATCTAAACTTATCACAGCCGAAATCCAGCTTCCGAAAGCGTCGCGAGAGGTACGTAGTAGGTTCCGGGCGGTTGGCAGAATCGTCCAGAAAAAATCACGGTACCGATACTCTCAATCGAATTGGGATAATAATTATTATTGTCTCCAGCAGACTAGGGAAGAAGACGAGATTGTTGAAAGGCGATTCTTGAGGCGGTGCAGCTCACCGCAGTTACAATGGGTATTGACCTGTTTACAGGATTTTGCGTTTGCCCAAAAGTTACTATAAAAATCACACAGGACGACCATTATCCCTTAACAGTGATTTTAAAACAGAGTAATTGCAAGGTGCGTTGAACAAACATTCGTTTGCCTCCTTTTTCTTTAGTACCGGAGGAAGCAATACACTGCTAGAAATATTGTTATGTACGAATTATTTACAGTGAAATGTAACGGTTTCTGTCTAAATCTAGTTGAATTTTAATGGAGAGCATAGAGAATCAATATCGATTAAATTAGATAACAACTTCCACTGTATACTCATGAAACGAGAATATAGTGAAAAACTGGTTTGGAACTCTTGTAGTACTAGACATTGTATAGAGGAGAAGATGAGTTTAACCTAAGCTTCCCCACACCAGTGTTCCAGAGTTGGATTCGTTGTTGTCATTCCAGATTGGCAAATTTCAGAACTCATCTATTGGAACACTCAAAACTGATGCATCAGACCGTCCTTCAATGGAGTTAATTTTTCACTAATAGCCCAGTCAATACATATATCAAACGTTGCTAACACGCATGCATCTACGATTTTTTTTATAGGTTGTTAGGACCCCTGCGGGTTGTTTGCACCTGAATTTGCAACCCTGAAACCCGTCGGCTAACTTCGTGGTGCTTTGAAACCCTGAAACACTAGTTTTAGTTGTTGGCCAAAGAAGCAGTTACGCAGCTGCTTGGCGAAAAAAGTTCTCCCTTCCTTTTTCCAAAAAGTGCAAATTTTATGTTAAGGTCATTTTTCTGGCTTTAATTTAATTTTAATCAAAGGCCAGAATGGTGCTCGTAGACCGAATGGTTTTCTCAAAAACCATTCGAAACCGAAAAGCGGTAAACCGGTATTCTGGACCCAACTGAGTTGAAATGTGCACGGCGTCATAAAGAGGTTTTATATCATTAGGTTTTATATGCTTTACTTTCTAAAAGAGTGTTAGATTCTGGGTCGATGAACCCCATATAACATTAAATTCGGCCCAGCAGTTCGGTCACCGTATGACTTCAAAGATTGGCTTGTTTCCAGGGTTGCAACTTTAGGTACACACTAGCCGTAAGGGTCTTAACAACATATGAAAAAAATCGTAGATGCATGCACGTTTCCAAAGTTTGCCTTTTTTGTGTTTACATTGACTGGGCTATGAAGTGCCAACACTAATGATCTCTAATTATATCCCTTGGGGTTCTTAAGAGGTATGAGTTAAAACCACGTTCTAAGTAACCTGCTCCATGGGATAATCCTATGGAATGAGAAAAGATTGACTGAGGAAGTGGGTTTGGGTTTCTTTTTCACCGCAATCTTACTAACAGTGATCTTGGTCTGGCCCAAGGCGGGCGGAACGTCGAGGTCTTTGGGCATGTTGACGTGACCAAAGTTGTGTTGGTACTGCACACACCAAACGGCGAGCCAATCGATGTCGTAGACTGTCAGGTTCCCTGGGAGCTGAATCTCAATGTCCTCGCCGAGGTATCCATGAAGGGGCTCCATGCTGGGGAATAAGAAGTAAATGAATTATTGTCAACGGATAAGAAACCTTGAAGCGTAGTGGCCGGCTGACGTGCCGCCAGATGGCTAACATTTTATGATTAAGTTAAGACTTGGAGCAGAATTCAAATTCTCACCGGAGGAGGTTCAGGCCACAGACTTGTCTGTAGGGATTCGAATTTCACTTGAGTCTCAGATAATAAGAATTCAGGACAAATAACCCACATGATAGATGGATTATCCTGGACAATGACTGGTGTGCATAAAAACGAAGTGCATACTTAAAGTAGATGCTACGCCCCTGCTTCGTGTAAAAGCATCACCTTCAAATCAGTTTGCCGGAACAAAGTATGTGCTAAGATAGTAGAACCTCCTTCAACTCGTGAGCTTCCTTCAACCGTCCTGGTCCCGCACACCCCACACCAGTCTGAGGTGACATTATTCCTCTCTGGTATGTTGTCCAGGGCATTCTTGCAGTCGATCACATTCTGCCTTCAACGCGGCTAGGCTATTGGAACAGATTGCCACTTTTAGGTTTAGCGTTCTAATCTCCACAGCACAGTGCTCAATGGCGATCGTCCCGGCCTGAAACATTGTGGCGTGTCACCCCAGACTAATCACCATCTTAATGTTTTTAGATTGCTTGTACACACCCGTTCCAGTGCTGCAAACCATTAGGAGCCACCTGTGAGCAGACATTGGAATCTGTTTTTTTCCATGCCTCTCTTTTGGGAAAGAGGATGTGGAATTTTCTTTCAAAGCGGTAGTGGGGTGGCATTTCATCACCAGGTATACCTAGTAATGGGTCTGTGTGGATTTCCTCTCTCAGTTTCCACTGGATTGACCCATGCCCGGTTATTATTGGTGATTGTCCTTGCATGAGTCGGCAGACGGTCTGGCTAGCTGTACTCTGTAAATCTCAATCAGATGTGTGAAGGTTATTGAATATTATCTTCCTTACTTGCTGGGGCTTTATAAGGAACCATCAATGAGGGGGCAAGGCCATAGCCTTCAGCTCCCAACAGCACTGCATCTTCAGTGGCTTTCATGAATGTACATACCTTACTGTTTCTCCAAATACGAGAGTCACGTACAGATCCCCACAAACAGATATCTACACTAGTGAACCCGGTCAGCACCATCACATGTAGCTTGTACGAGTACATTGATAGTGGGTACACCATTTCTGTTCACATATTTGTTATTGGCTTTGTTATTTTTATCTGGGGTCTAGTCTAGGTCACCATCGCATAGGAAACAGATTTATATGTCAGCCATACTTTTACTTGTTGTTGATTTGTGAGGAATTTGATCTTTACAGCCACTTTTTCCTTCATTTTGCGTGATACGAAATCCACTGTTTGAGAAACAGTGCTTTGATGCACAGCTATATCTTCCCCTACCCCAATCTGAAATCCTGGATCAGCCAAAAAGCGGAGGAAAAATCTACATTTTCTGTTCTAGTGAAAGGCTCCACCCCTACGTTCATTTTGTGTACCTAGAAAGTGTTCACTTATCCACTTCACATTCACTTCGCTAATACGGTATAATTTTTTGGAATCAGTATCCCTGCAACCCCTCCGCGATTTGTACAATTTACTACCTCGAACATGCATAAACACAGCCAACCTGCACGAGATTCAACCTACGACTGACAACCATAGCCTGCTCTCTTCCTACCTTCGATTCTCTATAACATCGCCTCCCAAAATGATTTTTTATGCACACATTTCGAAGCATATACTAACATTTTTAAGAGCATCTACTTCACATACTTGACCACGTAGTAAAAGGTGTAGGAGGTCCTGTAGCTACAGCTCATACGTTTTGTGCATATAAATCGAAGCATCTGCCTCAAAACTCTTAGTAAAAGCATTAAATTACACTTCATTTTTTATGCACACCAGCCAATTAATGATGTTGAAATCAGAGCTTCAAAAAATGCTCCACTACTTTGGACTCCTGTGCTTTCAATTTTGTTAGAAGTAGGTTTCAGTGACAAGATCGGAAAGAATCAGGATGAATTGTACTAACTCTCTGTATTATCAGTCTGTCAACTATACAGTATACAGGGTGGTTCTTAATGACCCGTTTCATTTCTATATTTCCTTTGGGTTTCATACCATCCCACACGGTTTCTCATTTCACTAATACTATCTCATCAGTTCTACTTAATGATTGCCCATTGGAAACGGCTAGTATTTTTGCCTATTGATAGTAGTTTTACCTTCTGACTTCGTTGGGGACCTTAATGCCGTACGGACCAGGCTCCGAGCCATTGCCGACCCAAAAGTAAGCGTCTGGACCAGCTCCGTCATAATGAAGGTTGGGGATGTAGAAAGTCTTGGCATCAAGGATTGTGATGTTGCCTGAACGGAGACCATGAGCGAGTCGGCGGAATTCGGGGAGAACTCGCATGCGCGGCGGTTCCAAGTTGGGAGGAATGAACACTTCCCCGAAGTTAACCTGAAACACGACCAAACAGTAAACTTACTTGTATCAAACCTTGACAACAGTGAAGAGACATACTGGCCAAGAGTCTTAAGTTCTCCACAAGCATAAGAGATCATAATTTTTCTCCCATATCAATAAAACTTCAGCAAAGTGTGGCCTGTCTACCCCCTGAATGCGGTTGACTTCGTGATGGTCGTGCTTTCATAACCAGGCAACAGGAATAATCCAGTTGGAATGGGGAAGAGGCCTTCTAATCCACCAGTATTCCAGAGACGTGTCTAAGGTTGCCTCTGGACACAAACTAAATCATTCGCGACAAATTCCACTGAAATATGAGCACACTGTGGTTGAGTAACGATGTACTCACGTTTCAGTAGAAATAGACGATTTTATCAAATACTCTTGTTTTCCTTGCCTCAGGATGTCTCTGTAGACATGTCTAAGGAACAAACCAGTGGCCCATTCCACCAATCAGCGTCGATAACCTGTAATAACCTTCCAGTCTGTGTTCTTTTTTTCTTTTTTTTTAATTAATTAATTAAGGATAGGGAGGGGAGATGGATGGGGAGCTATAAAACTATTATTCTTCCAAACTACTCTGCAAATCTCTACTCTGCACTTTACACTCTTCTCAAGAGAACGGAGTGTTTTCGTTCCACTACTGTTTTTCGAAGAGTCTTCATTTCAAGAGATTTGCAGAGTAGTTTGGAAGAATAATAGTTTTGTAGCTCCCCATCCATCTCATTTGAAAAGATTTGCAGAGTAGTTTGGAAGAATAATAGTTTTATAGCTCCCCATCCATCTCCCATCCCTATCCTTAATTAATTAATTTAAAAAAAAAAAAAGAAAAAAGAACGCAGACTGGCAGGTTATTAGAGGTTATCGACGTAAAACAACAAACTAATTCCAAGTAATCTGTGTTCCAATCCTCTGTTCCAATCATGTCTAGCAGAAAATTATGAAAATTAGACATTGGGATAATTACCCAATCATTCTTGAAGGGGCTCTATCTAACCTTCTTGGAATCTCGAAAATTGTGGAATTTCTTAACACTCTAGCGCCATGTGAACGAACGGCTGGTCGTACAAAAATCCAATTGGTCTTAAAAGATTCGTAATTTTTCAGGTCATTCAAACGTGAACTAAAAATTACACGTTTCAGTTAAATATTTTGAGATATGACATTATCGAAATTTTAAATTTCGTTTTGAACCCCTTCCCCTTGACCTAGGGTTATGAAAAGTTTCGAGGACCATTGTGGGGCTGGTCCAAACCCAGAAACCGAATTTCGTAATTTTAACTCAACGCTAACTGGGCAAAGTGGCGCGGACGGCGTACGGGGGACGGCGTACGGCGGACGGACGGATTTTTTTTTATTCGATTTTCTGAATCTACGTGTCTTGAAACGTAAACCAACAAATTTTGAGGGAGGGGTTAAATTTTTTTTTTTCTTTGGGCGATTCCAATGGTTCATTATCGAAGATAATAAACCAAAAACTCTGCAAATTCTTGACACAACGGTTTATTATCTTCCTTGTGCAGATCACCCTTCTGTCTATACCAGACTGTGTTGCAAATCGGCACCATACCATATTCTCACCGTACTCATACCATACCATACGAATTTCTTTCCTATCATACCATACTGTACTATACCAAATCATACATACAATAATATACCATACCATACTCATACCATGTCATACAAACCGAGTGAATATTGAAATGTCATCCATTTCTGACCTATATTTAAAATTTCAAGTATCTAGCTCATCATCAAAATTTAATTTGTTTAAACAAATAGGTATTATTTAAACAATTTTACAGACAAGAAAACGAGTGAATATTGCATTGTGATCCAGTTCTGAACTATTTTTAAAATTTCAAGTCAACAGCTCATCATCAAAATTTAATTTGTATTATTACAAAAAGGTATTATTTAAACAATTTTACAGATGAGAAACCGAGTGAATATTGCAATGTGGTCTATCCCCGACTCACGGTTAAAATTTCTAGACTGTAGTTTACCGGGAAGATGAAAAACGTAGTTTTATTCTGGGCGTCTGGAGGTTGGGTCACATAACGGCCGTTTTCGACGCGAAAGTTTAGTGTTTTTCCTAAACCTTTGCGCGCTCACTGTGAACGAACGGCTGGTCGCACAAAAATCCAATTGGTCTTAAATGATTGGTAATTTTTCAGGTCATTCAAAAGTGAACTAAAAATTACACGGTTCAGTTGAATATTTTGAGATATGACATTGTCGAAATTTTAAATTTCGTTTTGAACCCCTTCCCCTTGACCTAGGGTTATGAAAAGTTTCGAGGATCATTGTGGGGCTGGTCCAAACCCAGAAACCAAATTTCGTAATTTTAGCTCAACGCTAACTGGGCAAAGTGCCACGGACGGCGTACGGCGGACGGACGGATTTTTTTTTATTCGATTTTCTGAATCTACGTATCTTGAAACGTAAACCAACAAATTTTGAGGGGGGGTTAAAAAATTTTTTTCCTTGGGCGATTCCAATGGTTCATTATCGAAGATAATAAACCAAAATCCGTCCGTCCGCCGTACGCCGTCCGTGGCACTTTGCCCAGTTAGCGTTGAGTTAAAATTACGAAATTCGGTTTCTGGGTTTGGACCAGCCCCACAATGGTCCTCGAAACTTTTCATAACCCTAGGTCAAGAGGAAGGGGTTCAAAACGAAATTTAAAATTTCGACAATGTCATATCTCAAAATATTTAACTGAAACGTGTAATTTTCAGTTCACTTTTGAATGACCTGAAAAATTACGAATCTTTTAAAACCAAATGGATTTTGTGCGACCAGCCGTTCGTTCACAGAGAGCGCGCAGAGGTTTAGGAAAAACACTAATCTTTCGCGTCGAAAACGGCCGTTATGTGACCCAACCCTCAGACGCCCAGAATAAAACTACCTTTTGTCATCTTCCCGGTAAACTATAGTCTAGAAATTTTAACCGTGAGTCAGGGATAGACCACATTGCAATATTTACTCGGTTTCTCATCTGTAAAATTGTTTAAATAATACCTTTTTGTAATAATACAAATTAAATTTTGATGAGCTATTGACTTGAAATTTTAAAAATAGGTCAGAAGTGGATCACAGAACTGGATTCACTCGGTTTCTTGTCTGTAAAATTGTTTAAAATTTAAATTGTTGTAAATTTAATATTTAATAATACCTATTTGTTTAAACAAATTAAATTTTGATGATGAGCTAGATACTTGAAATTTTAAATATAGGTCAGAAATGGATGACACGTCAATATTCACTCGGTTTTTATTTCATATTTAGATAGAATTTGTTCCGTAGAATTTTTTAAGACCATCCGCAGCTTTGTACGACCAGCCGTTCGTTCACAATGAGGGCTCAAAGATTGTGCCTCACAACACGATCGTCTATCAAACTGTTGAAATACAGGTCCATTTTCATACTAACAAGCTCTTTGAAACATCATATGGCTTAAGAGATGTCGAGTTTGTTGTTCTGAGGTGCGTTTCGTGCTACGGAAATGAAGGTAATTTCGAATGTTTGTTGGTAGGTACTTCTTTTATCGAAAAATTATTACCGACGTAGTATTAAAAACCCCAGAATTATATTGTATTAATTAATCATAATTAATAATACTTAGTATTAATAATAAATACGAATTATTAATACCTAATAATAAATTATAATAATTTTCACTAGGTACTTGATAAAATTGTTACTAATTAGTGATAATTGATAATAATAATTAATCTAGACATTTAGACCTAGTGATCTAGACAGAAGGGTGATCTGTACAAAGAAGATAATGAACCGTTGTGTCAACAATTTGCAGAGTTTTTTTTATTCGATTTTCTGAATCTACGTGTCTTGAAACGTAAACCAACAAATTTTGAGGGGGGGTTAAAATTTTTTTTTCTTTGGGCGATTCCAATGGTTCATTATCGAAAATAAACCAAAAACATCCGTCCGTCCGCCGTATGCCGTCCGCGCCACTTTGCCCAGTTAGCGTTGAGTTAAAATTACGAAATTTTTTTTATGGGTTTCGACCAACCCCACAATGGTCCTCGAAACTTTTCATAACCCTAGGTCAAGGGGAAGGGGTTCAAAACGAATTTTGAAATTTTGAAAATTTCATATCTCGAAAAATTCATATAGAACGGTGATGATTAGTGAAGTAATCGAAATCAAAGTGGCACTGGCTTATAGAAAATGAACTAAACAGATAAAATAGATAAAATTATATTTGCTCTTCTCGGTAAAATAGAAATGAAAAACAGAATCCTACTTGGAGCGCTCCGAATGTACTTATGAATAGAGTTGGTTGCTTATTAGATAGGGCTGACCGGGAGAGTAGATGTGTGACTCCTTTTGGGGTTGCACGATCGAATCCTGGATCGTAGACGTAAGGCGAGACCTTTCTGCAGAATCCGATGACGGAAATGCGACAGCAGTCGTTCGTGTCTAGGACGGATGCGGCCAGAAAGGGAAGATTTTCCTTAGATGTCCGCCACTGTAAATTTAAATTGAATAAGTGAACGTGCATCACCTCAATGCCAGCGACTCCGTCGTGCGAATTGTAAGCATGATGCAGTTACTTACGGATGGTTTCGATGAGTAAAGAAGAATGTTAGGGATGCTGTGACCCAAAAATCGGAGGCGCTTCAAGCGTGGCGTCAACGTGGTGAAATGGTGACGTGGCGACGTCTTGACTTGGCGAGGCGTCGAAGCGAAGTAGGAAGGACACGTACGAGCTGCGGGGTTGATGAGAAGGGGGGGACGAACTATTTTTGGAGGTCCAGCAGCGATCAACGATCAATCCCTCAATCACAACACTGACACCGACATCTGAGCCCGACACACAACACGGATCGACTTATTCTAAACAAACGGTATGTTTTTTATTTCATATTTAGATAGAGTTTGTTCCGTAGAATTTTTTAAGACCACCCGCAGCTTTGTACGACCAGCCGTTCGTTCACCAACAGTGAGTCGAAGGTATCTCTTTACAGATTTTACCCCTGCTTCCCAAATGCCTCCCATATGAGGAGTCTGTGGAGGGTTGAAATGCCAAGTAAATGATGTCTTCATAGCGTAATCCTCAAGTTCCTGGGTAGTATTTTCAGATATTAACCATTGAAAGAGTTCTTTGTAGTAGCTGGAAGCACCAAGGAAGTTACTGCCGCAGTCTGTATAGACATCTGATGGAAGACCCCGTCGAGAGGTAAATCGCTGAAAACAGACTAGGAAAGCATCAGTTGATAGTTTAGACACAACTTCCAGGTGAATAGCCTTTGTTGACATGCACACAAAAAGGCAAAGGTATGCTTTACCCAGTGCTGCCTTTCGACGTTGGGATTCCTTCAGTGCAAATGGTCCGGCAAAATCAAGCCCTACATGAAGGAACGCTCGCACACCTTTCACTCGATAGGAAGGTAGATCTCCCATGAGAGGAGTTAAGGCCTTTGCCTTCGACTTGAAGCAGCGCGTGCAGAGGAATCCTCGATGTCTTATCAATCGACGAACTGATGGGATCCAAAATCGCCTAAGTATTATTGCCTGAAGAGTGTTCGGCCCAGGATGTAGGTAGGTTTGATGGTAATAGTCCACCAATATCTCAGACAGATGGCAATGTTGAGGAAGAAGTATGGCATGCTTCTGAGTGTCCTGTAAGTTGGAATGCCTTAGCCTTCCACCAACTCTCCAGATGCCTTGATCATCACAGAATGGTCTCAAGTCTGCATACTTGGTTTCTATATAGTCGACAGATGGTCCTTGAAAGTAGTGCTGTTGAACCTTCTTTATGCAGAACTTTACACCTTCATCAAACTCAAACCTCTTAAGATTTCCTGTACGTAAGTAGCAGCAACAGCAGCCAACATGTTTGGAATTGTAAAGCCAGCGTTTGATCCATGCAGCGGCTCGAATTAGAGTATAGTATGATGAAAATCGTCCCATCCACACTATGACTGGATCTACTGAGGGTTTGAAAGCCACAAGGGAAGGTTTGTCTTCTTTGACTTCGGGGAGTGGGTGTGAAAAGATTATGGAGGTTTGCGGCCAAAATTCCTCGTCGAATTGGAGCCACAAAGGACCCTTCCACCATAAATCATGTTGGACGAGCTGAGACGGTAATATGCCTCGAGACGCCACATCACTTGGGTTCTCTTCGGTAGACACATGCCTCCAAGCTGAAATGTCAGAGAGCTCTTGAATTTTTGACACCCTATTAGCTATAAACACTTTGAGGTTGTAAGATGGAGAATTAATCCATCCAAGTGTGATTGCGGAGTCAGTAAAGAAGACTGGATTCCTCATAGGAGATGGCAAGGTGGACAAGAAGGTGGATACTGAAGAGTACAGCTGAACTAGTAACCAAGCTGCAGACAACTCTAAGCGGGGGATTGAAATAGTTTTAGTAGGGGCGAGTTTGGATTTTGCTATCAACAAGTTGCTACTCCACGTACCGCTGTTCTTAACTCGCAAATAAATGACCGCAGCATACCCCTTTTGTGAGGCGTCTGCAAAGCCCACAACTTGAGATTCTGCTGAAGCGGTAGTGTTGACATAGCGAGGAATCCTGATTTCAGCAATCATTGGTAATTCATCCAGAATAGAGCTCCAACTTTCTTGAAGTTGTGCAGGAATAGCAGCATCCCATGGTAATTCGAGCTTCCATAATGTTTGTATGAAACTCTTCATGAGTAGAATGACGGGAGTTAGGAATCCAAGTGGATCATATAGTCTGGCGACTGCAGACAATATGCCACGTTTTGTAAAAATTGGAAGAGGAGGTGTGATGGCAAACTGGAAGGTATCCACTGTCGGATCCCACTGAAGCCCCAGAATTTTTACATAGTGGTCCTCATCTGATGACATAGTGACCAGATCCGATGAGGGGTCCTGGGAGACTGCAGACAGGATTGCCGTAGCCGTACTTGCCCACTTACTCAGGTGAAATCCGCCTTTATCTAGAAGGCCTATAGTCTGCTGTTGAACCTCCAATGCAGATTTAACAGAGTCAGCCCCTGTAAGAATGTCATCCACGTAGATATCAGATTGAAGAACCCGTGCAGCTAGAGGGAATTCAGAGCCATGGTCCATGATCAGTTGTTTGATCACTCTCAGTGCCTGGAATGGTGCACAGGCCAACCCGTAAGTTACGGTGTTGAGTTCAAAAGTCTGGACCTCTTGGGCGGCTGAAAACCTCCAAAGAATACGTTGGTATTGCCTGTCCTGTGGATCAACCAAAATCATCCTGTACATTTTCACAATGTCGGTTGTGAAAGCGACTTTATGACGACGGAATCGAAGAAGAACTTCTTTGATGTCACTCTGGAGTTTCTCACCCACCAACAAGTGATCATTCAGTGAACCAAGGTGAACCTTGACACTGGCGTCGAATACCACTCGAAGTTTGGCATCGCCCTGACCCTGTTTCAAGACACTATGATGGGGAATGACAAACTTGGAAGGAGTAATTGAGGGAGCCATATGATTCAAATCAAGGTATTCTTGTATGAAATTGTGATATTTCTTCTGAATAGCGGAGTCCTGAGCGAGCTTCTTTTCTAGGTTGAAGAAGCGTCGTAAAGCAATACTCGAAGAATCACCAACTTGAGCAGGATCATCTCGAAATGGCAACCGCACAACATATCTTCCATTGGGCATCCTGTAGTGCGTATCACGGAAGTGTTCCTCACATCTCATGGCATCGGGATCGATTGTATGTTGGGATGGTAGAGGTTCTTCAATCTCCCAAAACCGTTGAAGTTGAAAGTTCAAATCGCCCTGAGTGTTCATAGCAAAAAGGGTTGTGGATGCAGGAGCGTCATATCCTCCAACTTTACCAATGACTATGTGCCCAAAAATAGAGGCAAATAGCTTTGGCAAATCTTTGTGGATAGTAATAATTGGACCTGTCCATATTTCAGGGAACAGGTCGGCGCCGAGAAGGAAATCAATAGGACCTGGTGTCCAAAAGCTGGGATCAGCTAACTCAAAACCTTGGATCATCGAAATTGCATCCCTAGGTAGAGTTACTGAAGGTAGGTAGGAGGTAATGTTGGAGACCACAAGTACATTGGTTTTTAGCTGAGGTTTATTAGATTTTGTTGGTTTGATGATGCAAGTGGATATCCCTTTGGCACCTTCAAATATTGTCTCACCAATACCAGAAATTTTCTTGACTGCTTTGGACATAGACAGGCCGAGTCGGTTGAGGCACCTGTTGGTCATGAATGAATTTTGACTTCCTGAGTCAATAACCATTCTGATGGACTGGAACTGACCAAGAGCATCCATCACTTCGGCAACAGCTGTACCCAATACAATATGTCCACCATCAAGTGTAGATGAATTCAAAGATGTGGAGGTAGATGGTTGAAAACCTGGATAAGAAGAATGAACAAGTGTAGAAATAGTGGTGTTGGTGTTCACTTGTGTTCTATGCAAGGATGAATGATGTCTTTTTGTACAAAATCTGCAATGCCACTTGGACCTGCAGGCTTGTACAGTGTGAAGAGGATCCAAGCAATTGAAACAGCCTGTGAAACCCTTCAACATAGTCCATCGTTGATCGGCAGAGGCTTGATGAAATTGTGGACAGCTCAATAGATGGTGTTGCTCAGATTTACACACTATGCATAAAGGATATGCAACAGAAACCTTGCGTTCAGATGTGGAAGATTTGTTCTCAGCTAGCAGAGACTTAGTAGTTCTAGTTTCCTTTGGCCTCGGAGGTTTGGATTTGAAGTGGTCGGGAGAATGGCGGAGTTTGAAGTTAGAAGATTGAGCCATTGGATTAACATTCGTGGCAAGTTGTAATGCTAATGACCTTTCTCGAACAAATTTTGATAACTGTTCAATTGTCGGAAACGAAACGGTCTTATGACTCATCTCAAACAAGTCCCGAGTTGCTGGATCCAAACATCTGATAGCTAAGTGGAATGAAATGAAGTCTGCCTTATCAGGGATATTCAGCAGGTTTAGAGCAGAGACATTATCAGCGATTTTAGCCAAAAAGAGCTTTAAAGATTCGTGGGTAACTGTACCCTGAACTTGCTTGAAACTTAGTATCTGGTCGAGATAAGCTGATGCTAAGAGGCGTTTGTTGTCATAGGTATCTACTACTGCCTTCCAAGCCAACTCATAATTAGCTTCCTCCAGAACCAAGTGGCTTATCACACTAAGGGCACAGCCCTTCAATGCGGTGCGCAGGTAGTGGAATTTATCCATCGGAGATAAGGCTTCATCAGAATGAACAAGAGACTGAAAAGTGTCTCTGAATTTGGGCCAATTTATTAATTCGCCGTCAAAAATGGGTAATTGGATTTTCGGTAGACCCTTTGACCTTAGTACTGAACCACCTGCAGTTTGATTCAAGCTAAAGGATGTCTTTTGTTGGGTTGACAATTTTTCAGCTTCGGACTCAACTTTGAGAGTCTCCATATAACCAGCAGAACCATAGTAATAATTTCTAGCTGATTTTCTGTTATTTTTGTCTATAGAGGTAGGAAATTCAGCTTCAGCTCCTATACTTGCATAATGATCCGATAATTTTCCCCATAATTCCTCAAAACGTATGTAATACTTTTCATTCATTTTCGCCATACCTAAGAAGGTGTGGATAACAAAGGTACCTGGTGGGGTAGTTTTACTGGTAGCCTTCGACCCATAGTCACTGACAAATCTCATCTCATCCAAACATTCGCCAAGTTTCCGTCTAATATCATCGGCGGTTTTTTTAAACACTGGATCGTCAATACTTGCCATCTTAATATGAGATGAAGTTGTGGGTAACTAGAATGAGCGAGTACGGAACGAAGAGGATTTGGAAAATAGGAGTATTATACTATAATAGTTGAATGAGGAAATTGGATTATAGGTATCCTTAATTGCAAGTGAGCGGCAAAAATATTTAACAATAATATGATAATTTTAGAAAATTAACAAATAGAAAAGTGAATGTCCGTTTACGGATAAAGTCTGAAAGTCTTTGAATTAAACAAGTAAAGAAATGTGATCAATTATAATACATAAATCAATAATCAAGGTAATGTTGCAAATTCAAAATTGATATGACTCTCGTGCAAATTTGGTTTCAAATTGTAATTCATGTAGAGTTGTAAAAATAAATTACTTAAATTCACTTCGTGATGAATTCGAAAATATAAGAGAAGAGAATTAGTTATGCAGTGGAACTTACGGAACGTAATATGAAAATTATAGCACAGTAAACCACGCTCTGCTACCAAAAATATGTTGATTAGTGAAGTAATCGAAATCAAAGTGGCACTGGCTTATAGAAAATGAACTAAACAGATAAAATAGATAAAATTATATTTGCTCTTCTCGGTAAAATAGAAATGAAAAACAGAATCCTACTTGGAGCGCTCCGAATGTACTTATGAATAGAGTTGGTTGCTTATTAGATAGGGCTGACCGGGAGAGTAGATGTGTGACTCCTTTTGGGGTTGCACGATCGAATCCTGGATCGTAGACGTAAGGCGAGACCTTTCTGCAGAATCCGATGACGGAAATGCGACAGCAGTCGTTCGTGTCTAGGACGGATGCGGCCAGAAAGGGAAGATTTTCCTTAGATGTCCGCCACTGTAAATTTAAATTGAATAAGTGAACGTGCATCACCTCAATGCCAGCGACTCCGTCGTGCGAATTGTAAGCATGATGCAGTTACTTACGGATGGTTTCGATGAGTAAAGAAGAATGTTAGGGATGCTGTGACCCAAAAATCGGAGGCGCTTCAAGCGTGGCGTCAACGTGGTGAAATGGTGACGTGGCGACGTCTTGACTTGGCGAGGCGTCGAAGCGAAGTAGGAAGGACACGTACGAGCTGCGGGGTTGACGAGAAGGGGGGGACGAACTATTTTTGGAGGTCCAGCAGCGATCAACGATCAATCCCTCAATCACAACACTGACACCGACATCTGAGCCCGACACACAACACGGATCGACTTATTCTAAACAAACGGTATGTTTTTTATTTCATATTTAGATAGAGTTTGTTCCGTAGAATTTTTTAAGACCATCCGCAGCTTTGTACGACCAGCCGTTCGTTCACAATGACGGCTCAAAGATTGTGCCTCACAACACGATCATGAATCAAACTGTTGAAATACAGGTCCATTTTCATACTAACAAGCTCTTTGGAACATCATATGGCTTAAGTGATGTCGAGTTTGTTGTTCTGAGGTGCGTTTCGTGCTACGGAAATGAAAGTAATTTCGAAGGTTTGTTGGTAGGTACTTCTTTTATAGAAAAATTATTACCGACGTAGTAATTAAAACCCCAGAATTATATCGTATTAATTAATCATAATTAATAATAATAATTATTAATAATAAATACAAATTATTAATACCGTCAGTTCGGGATAGACCACATTGCAATAGACCACCAGCATATGCAGCATTCACCAAGTCACTCCAAAGTGAATGGGGTTTTGTCCAAAGTGTTGTGGGTGATTGTAATGCAGAATATTCTCCACTAGCAACAGCCATCAAGCAGTATTTCACTCCAGCTCTGATGGGGCGAGAAGTGTCAGATACTGAGCACGCCCTGTTCACCTTTCCGACAAGAATGGGAGGACTTGCAATCAAGAATCCAGTTGACACGGCACATGAGGCTTTCACTGCATCAGATGAGGCAACCTCCATTTTATCAACAGCGTTGAAATCTGGGGAAGATTTCCGGCTATTTGACCATAAAGATAAGGTTGTTCAGAGCCAAGCAACGTTTCGAAAAATGTTGGAGGATGAAAAAAGAGAGTTCAGTCGGCAAATCATTGATCAGTTAGCTCCCGAAAAAAAACGAATTCTACACAGAATAATAAACGGTAGAGCATCCCAATGGCTCACAATGACCCCAACAGCAGCAGACGGAATGGACCTCTCTCCCCTACAATTCCGTGATGCCTTGTCCCTCCGATATGGTCACATTCCAACAGAATTGCCAAAGACCTGTGATGGATGTGAGGCACCATTTGACATAAACCACGCCCTGAACTGCAAGAAAGGAGGTCTTGTGAAACATGGCCATGATCAGCTCAAAGATGATTGTGCGAGACTTGCACATCTGGCATGGCATGGTTGCACTGGAACCAGTTCTTAGAGAGCCATCAGAAAATAATACAGCACTAGTCGCAGATATAGGAATTCATGGAGTTTGGGACGGTGAGAGAGCGGCGTTTTTCGACCACCGCATCATAAAAGCTGACGCCCTGTCTTATCGTACCCAAACCTGGGAATCAATTTCGCGATCAGCAGCCAGAGAGAAGCACCAGAAGTACAATAGAGCAGCAGAAGATCGAAGAGGCTCCTTCACACCATTGGTCTGCTCCTATGACGGCGTTCCCCACATTGAGTACGAAACTTTCTTGAAACGGATGGCAAATACCCTTTCTGAAAAATGGAATAAGCCATTGTCATGGGTGACTAGCTGGGTCCGGATGAAAACCCAATTGTCAATTATCCGAGCGGTAAGCCTCCGCCTGAGGGGTTCAAGGAAGAGCATGCGGACATTGGTGATGGAGGATGGAGCAGCTCTTCCATTCATTCATCATTAATGGCTCGTAGGTTGGAAAAGATTCCACCTCAAATTCGAATCGCCCGTTTTTCACTGACAAGTTGGAGAAAATTACTTCGAATCGAATTTTTTTTTCACTGAAAAAATAATTCAAAGGCGAAATACACGGATCCTCAGACGAAATTGTTCTACTCGTCGTCTGAAGAATTTGCAACGATTCGGTCGTTGCCGAGTGACATCATCACTGGCTTTTTAACGTTACGCGGCGCCAATAATCCAATTCCTTGAAAGTTTAAGAAATATACGAGTATGTTTGTATATTCACTCGGTTTCTCATCTGTAAAATTGTTTAAATAATACCTTTTTGTAATAATACAAATTAAATTTTGATGCTGAGCTATTGACTTGAAATTTTAAAAATAGGTCAGAACTGGATCACAATGCAATATTCACTCGGTTCCTTGTCTGTAAAATTGTTTAAATAATAGGTACCTATTTGTTTAAACAAATTAAATTTTGATGCTGAGCTATTGACTTGAAATTTTAAAAATAGGTCAGTAATGGACATTTCAATATTCACTCGGTTTTTTTCTCATTGCAAACCTGTTCATTGTGTACCCAAGATCCTTCCCTAAAAGACCTGGCAGCGGGAAATATTATTCAACATGGTTTGAAAAGGGAAAAACAAGTTTTGTAAAAAATCCCAATGCTCTAGGTAGTAGTCGATACCAGTGACCAACATTTTCTTCAGTAGTCGACATGGTTTTGCACTAGTAGTCGACCTACATGTGTTAGAAGTCAACAGTATCACTTGAGTCAGTAGTCGACAGGTTTCGTCATTCCATCGTTTTCGAATTTTACGACATCTAAATAAAATACATTCAACTGTGAATCGGAACTTGAAAATAGATTAATAAGATGTAGGTAATAAAGTAGTTATCAGACTTTTTATTTGCAAACAGCTCATTATCAGTCTCAAATTGCAATAAGTACTTAAGTAAAAAGGTATGAAAACTATAAGTAGTCGAAAACTCATTGTCAGAAAATTGACATTACAGTTGGGCTTAGGTACCTATTTACACATTTTTTTGACATTTTCATGTCTTTGCTTTGGCACATAAACTGAAACGGGAAAAATTTGTTCCCTTGATTTACCCTTTTCCTCAGATCACGTCAGAACACAAGCGACCGGCGGGCCATTACGTCAGAGCCTATGACGCACAAGCGTATGACGTAAGACGGCTGGCAGGAGGCCAACAAGTACGTCAGAGCCTATGACGCACGAGCGTATGACGTAAGACGGCTGGCAGGAGGCCAACAAGTACGTCAGAGCCTATGACGCACGAGCATAAGACGTAAGACGGCTGGCCGGAGGCCAACAAGTACGTCAGAGCCTATGACGCAAGACGGCTGGCAGGGTAACTAGTGCGTCAGAGCCTATGACGCACGAGCATATGACGTAAGACGGCTGGCAGGTGGCCAACAAGTACGTCAGAGCCTATGACGCACGAGCGTATGACGTAAGACGGCTGGCAGGAGACCAACAAGTGCGTCAGAGCCTATGACGCACGAGCGTATGACGTAAGACGGCTAGCAGGAGGCCAACAAGTACGTCAGAGCCTATGACGCACGAGCGTATGACGTAATACGGCTGGCAGGAGGCCAACTAGTGCGTCATACGACGAGACCTTTTATGTCTCTGCGCCCCCTCCCACACCCACACCGCGTACTTCATTTTGGTTTATTATCTTCGATAATGAACCATTGGAATCGCCCAAAGAAAAAAAAATTTTAACCCCCCCTCAAAATTTGTTGGTTTACGTTTCAAGATACGTAGATTCAGAAAATAGAATTAAAAAAAATCCGTCCGTCCGCCGTCCGCGGCAATTTGCCCAGTTAGCGTTGAGTTAAAATTACGAAATTTTTTTTATGGGTTTCGACCAACCCCACAATGGTCCTCGAAACTTTTCATAACCCTAGGTCAAGGGGAAGGGGTTCAAAACGAATTTTGAAAATTTGAAAATCTCATATCTCGAAAAATTCATATAGAACGGTATGTTTTTGGTTTATTATCTTCGATAATGAACCATTGGAATCGCCCAAAGAAAAAAATTTTTTAACCCCCCCTCAAAATTTGTTGGTTTACGTTTCAAGATACGTAGATTCAGAAAATCGAATTAAAAAAAATCCGTCCGTCACCCGTACGCCGTACGCCGTCCGTGCCACTTTGCCCAGTTAGCGTTGAGCTAAAATTACAAAATTTGGTTTCTGGGTTTGGACCAGCTCCACAATGATCCTCGAAACTTTTCATAACCCTAGGTCAAGGGGAAGGGGTTCAAAACGAACTTTGAAATTTCGACAATGTCATATCTCTAAAGATTCTCATGAAACGGTGTAATTTTTAGTTCACTTTTGAATGACCTGAAAAATTAAGAATCTTTTAAGACCAATTGGATTTTTGTGCGACCAGCTGTTCGTTCACAGTGAGCGCGCAAATGTTTAGGAAAAACACTAAACTTTCGCGTCGAAAACGGCCGTTATGTGACCCAACCCCCAGACGCCCAGAATAAAACTACCTTTTTTCATCTTCCCGGTAAACTACAGTCTAGAAATTTTAACCGTGAGTCGGGGATAGACCACATTGCAATATTCACTCGGTTTCTCATCTGTAAAATTGTTTAAATAATAGCTTTTTGTAATAATACAAATTAAATTTTGATGATGAGCTATTGACTTGAAATTTTACA
This sequence comes from Stenodema calcarata, assembly GCA_963920205.1. Classification (NCBI taxonomy): domain Eukaryota; kingdom Metazoa; phylum Arthropoda; class Insecta; order Hemiptera; family Miridae; genus Stenodema; species Stenodema calcarata. Next base: position 33,014,422 of record OY986053.1, on the reverse strand, counting down.
AATAGGTCAGAACTGGATAACAATGCAATATTCACTCGGTTTCTTGTCTGTAAAATTGTTTAAATAATACCTATTTGTTTAAACAAATTAAATTTTGATGATGAGCTAGATACTTGAAATTTTAAATATAGGTCAGAAATGGATGACATTTCAATATTCACTCGGTTTGTATGACATGGTATGAGTATGGTATGGTATATTATTGTATGTATGATTTGGTATAATACAGTATGGTATGATAGGAAAGAAATTCGTATGGTATGGTATGAGTATGGTGAGAATATGGTATGGTGCCGATTTGCAATACAGTCTGGTATAGACGGATGGGTGATCTGCACAAGGAAGATAATAAACCGTTGTGTCAAGAATTTGCAGAGTTTTTATTTCATATTTAGATAGAGTTTGTTCCGTATTTTTTAATTTTTTAAGACCATCCGCAGCTTTGTACGACCAGCCGTTCGTTTACAATGACGGCTCAAAGATTGTGCCATTGTGCAATTTTCATACTAACAAGCTCTTTGGAACATCATATGGCTTAAGTGATGTCGAGTTTGTTGTTCTGAGGTGCGTTTCGTGCTACGGAAATGAAGGTAATTTCGAATGTTTGTTGGTAGGTACTTCTTTTATAGAAAAATTATTACCGACGTAGTATTAAAAACCCCAGAATTATATCGTATTAATTAATCATAATTAATAATAATTATTATTAATAGTAAATACGAATTATTAATACCTAACAATAAATTAGAATAATTTTCACTAGGTACTTGATAAAATTGTTAATAATTAGTGATAATTGATAATAATAATTAATCTAACATTTAGGATCTAGACATTTAGACCTAGTGATCTAGACAGAAGGGTGATCTGTACAAAGAAGATAATGAACCGTTGTGTCAAGAATTTGCAGAGTATTTCAATTGGTCTGCTAGACATGATTAGAACACAGAATGTACCTAACTCGGAATGGCTGGTTATCGTAGTTTGTTGTTTTGCGACGATAACCTGTTATAACCTTCCAGCCGGAGTTCGAGAAGGGTACTCTTCAAAACTACTCAGGAAATCTTTCGACTCCTCGAAAAACAATTTTTGTGGAACGAAAACACTCTGCTCTCTTTCGAAGACTGTAACGTGCTGAATAGGGAATGAAGAGGTCTCAGCAAAAACAATGAAGACTCTTCAACTATTATGCTCTTTACTCTTCAAATTTATCGTTGGTGGAACAAAATCAAACTATTCTTATGAGGAGTTACAGAGTTTTCACTGTGCACTTCACTCTGACTCTTCAATTACATCTGTAATATGGAGGAACAAAAACTCTGCCGAAGACTGTAGAGTAAGGAGTGTAGAGTTGCAGAGTATGATGTTGGAATAGTCTCCACTTGCTGGGATCTTTTACATCTAAATCCACACTGATAATTTCCGACATTCGATTCGACGAAGATTCGTCGTCCGAAGAACGGACGACGAGCTCAAAACTACGAGCAAATCACGAGTTTCATCTCTCAAGCAAAAGCTTGTTATGGGCTTCCCAGAGCGAGGAAACAATATTAAATGGTACAATCAATAAACAATGAGTTTAATAGTTCACAACTACGAACCGTTCGTCATTTTTCTGCATGTTCGCTCCAATCATTCAATCGAAATAGAGAAAAGTTGAGCAGACGAATTAGAAGTCAAACTGTTACACTGAGACCTCACTTCACGAGTCACGCACTATAATAACTAATAATAGCTACGAATACCTGAACAACACACCATAATATGGTTATATTATAACCATATTATATATTATAACCTTATATTATAACCACAATACACCTGAAACACATCCACTGAGCACATTGATGAAACACTCCAGTTTTGAAAGTGTGATAAGAGGTTGGATGCACTGCTGCCATTTTACTTCTCAGGAAGTCTGTGGTAGACAATTGAGGAGCTTACTTTCAAAAGGGCTTATATCCACTTCGAACTTTTTTTGGGAAAACGAAAAAAAAATTTATGATATGATGCAAGATTGCAAAGGTTCTCACGTTTCCATTATAGTTTCTACATAGCAGTGTAAAGAACACCATATATTTTCAATTATCTACTTTACATAATATTATTGAAGGTGATACCGCCATTTTTAATTTGGATATAAGCCCATTTGATGAAAAACCGTGGATATGAGCCATTTTGAAAAAAAACTGGGACTCTTGAATAAAAACATCACATTTCCATCCCTTGTTATTTAATATAAAATTGAAAGATAAAAATAATATTCTCAAGAAACTTTTTTCAGAAAACCGTACAATATATAATTTGAAAAAAAAAAAAACTGAAAATTAAACATGCAGTTCGCCGCAGTCAACATCAAGGCAGTCACAACGTTGTTCATCTTCTGTGTCTTCATTTCCCTCAGGATCTCCAGTGGAGTCATCTAGAAGTGGAAGGTACCACTGGAGATCCTGAACATTCTTCCAATCTTCGCCAAAATGGGACATGAGAAGATGTTGGACGTCTTCCTTTTTCTTCTTATCCAACGAACGTGAAGGTGAAAGAATAGCCAATGTCCCCATATTCTTCTCCGCTTTTCCTCTTTTGACGATGGAGTTATACACTTCTGTGGCAGAGTCAAACCTGTAGTGGAGTTGGCATTTAACCCTGGTGCTGACATCATCAGATCGCGTTGTGAACTTCTTAATTGTCACTCTTTTGGCTTGACTGATCCCCTTGATTTTACTATAAATATTTTGAAGAGATTTTACGTCAAGTACTTGCCAGTCCCTCCCTAGTTTTTTTACAGAGCCTATTTCAGAGTAGATGCGATTGTACTCTTCTCTGGTAGTTATAACCGATAAGTTTTTTAATTGTTTCTCTGCTCTCCCAAAAACTCTATCAGCGGGAAGGAAACTGTGTCCCCTCACTGGGAATGTAAGCTGAATTGACTTTACGTGAGTAGGAGACTCCTTGACTAGCCAATATGAGAGGGAATGCAGGACGTGGGCATTTTTGTTCTGTCCGGCGCATCCATCACAAAACAGCAAGATTTTACGCACGGATGGTTCCAATTGCATGGCTCTTAAGTGGTGAAGCAAGGCAGAGCCTATCTCGGTTGCTCCTCTGCCTGCCTCAACCTCGGTCCAAGTGTAGAAAGTGGGGTCTCTAGCATCAATTGGTACACAACAAAATGTGTAGAATGAAATTTGCCTGCGATAGAAGGCATCACCAATGGGCGTTTTGGGGAGTGGATGCACCTGCTGCATGTCAAACGCAAAAGCAACTGAATTTTCTGCATTTTTCGCTTCACGCATTAAAGCATAAAAGGCGTTGGCTCGCATTTTATGAACGCGAAGTTGCATCATCAACGTTTGTTTCTCGGAGGGTTCTGTGGAGACTTTTAATTTACTTTTGAGCTGAGTGCAGGTCGCACACACGTCCGTGGCCGGGGAAGAAAATCCAATGTTGAAGTCTTGAGTGAAAACTTTATAAAAAAATGAGTATGTAACGGTCTTGAAGGGTGGAGCTGATCCATTATATATCGAATGTAATTTACGAATGTTCAGTTCTGCGGGCAAATACACTCTGACACTTTTTTGTCTGCCGTAATGGGATTCGACGCATTTCAAACCCTTAATAAAATCGCGGACTCTTTCCCGTAGAGAAGTAAATTTTGGAGATTTTTGATCCCCTCCCCTTTTTTCAGCTGGCAAAGCACCGTTTTTTACACAGTGCCCAATCCTCTGAACACGTTTTTGGCCAACGCCAAAAACAAAGCAAAAAAATCGTTGACATACTGGGACCATTTTATTTTTTTTGCACCTGTTTTTATACGCAAGAAGTAGTTAAGGCTTACCTCTTTTTTTGGCTTGCCACAATCTGCTTGGACCCGCCGTCGAATTGGGTCATATGCAGAAATATTCTGAGTCAGTAGAATATCTTGTTTTTCCTTACCAGCCACAGAGTAGAAAGCACGTCTATTATCTGCAATGTCACTCCACAAAACGAGTTCGCACTTCAAATTTTTTGACAAGTGTTGGCAAGGTCTTCCTTTCTTTTTCAACTGAACACAGTGCGGGTCAACATCTGCATATTTTTTTTCTCGTTCTCTTCTTCTGCTGTCTTCATATTTTGATCGCCTCTTCTTGGAGCCCTGGTTCAAAGCCCCCACTGTGTCTTCTTCCATCATCACAGTAATAATTTCAATTCTTAAAACACCACAAAACGAAACGAATGAAAGAAATCGTAATCAAAAACGGTTAATAACAGTGGCCAAGAACACAATAATTCTTTACTCCCGGATTCACCTTTAAACTCCAGAGACTCCTGATAGTAGCCCTTGCCCAGTGATAAACACAGGTGCCCAAGGGTGATGGCGATGCCACCTGTTGTTGACATAGTTTACTATCGTTCAAAGGGAGCTTTGCCATGTGCTCCTACCTATCGGTTGAAAAATGAATCACATTCAAAGTAGGAGTGGAAAACACCAGTTTGGATGTAAGCCCATTCGATGTGAAATGAAAGTCATACACACCAGTATCAGATGGATGAAAGCCACTTCGATGAAAAAGATTCAGTTGAACATAACGGGGTGGATATAGGCCATTTTGGTGGTAAACCGATTTTCAGTGAGCTTTTAGAGGTGGATAGAAATCGTTTTGGAAGGAAATCAACTCAGGAGGTGCTAGGCTTCACCCCAAAGATTCATTTTCCACAAAAAAAACGAAAAGTGTAAAAAGTGGATATAAGCCCGTTTGAAAGTAAGCTCCTCAATTGGTTTTTGGAGTGGAGGATGTCTAGGACACGATTTAACGACCAGAGGGTGCAAAAATAGTTACAAAATTTAATACTTAAGCCACCGACTGACCGATTGGCGAAGTCTTTCGAAGTTGGAAGTGTTAAAATGTACAATGATAATTTGGAACTGTTTCATAAAGCAAAAAATGCAAATCAGTTATAGGTACCTATCTAGAACAACTGCTGGCTTGGACAAATTAAGAAGTAAGACCATTTTCATTATAGGTACACTGTTACTTAGCAATACATAATCAAAGAAATTAATTTATCACACTAGGTACTTTTGCTTTAACCTGACTATAATATAGCGTCCTGCTGGACATCATATTATGATGTCCAGCAGGACGCTATGTTCGACCCTGATAGAACAGTTGAGTTCAGTAAACAAATTACCTACATCATCGAGCTCTGAGCGCAAGGGGCTACCGCGCATCGCATTGTTTTGTTGCATAATAAGCAACAGCCTAACACACAGGCCTGAATGAAGTCGAGGGACTTACTTATTCCAAATTTCGCGAAACGCAAAATTTATTCAGCTAAATTTTTATATTTCTGATCTGTGTACAAACCTGTGAAGTCAAAATTCGACTGTTTGTTCTTAGTCACTATTTTTCTTCATTAATGAGATGGTGTTAAGACCAATGTTACCATTTTAGCAGTATTTTCTAGATTAATATTTCATTATAAACCTATACCTATTGATAAGTACTTGTGGTGATAGGAAATTGTAGACATGATAATCATTTCACAATAGGGCATCATCATTTTAACGAGAATTTTAAGATGAAGAAAAACTGTTGAAGCAACTGATCCTACCATATCTTTTGATCGGAGAAACAATTCATTCTAAATCATGGAAGGTAACGTAATGCCGAAGAGCCCACAGAAAGACATAAGTATTCATTCTAGTGGGAGATTACTGGTAGATCTGGAATAAAACAGTTTTTTGTCGCTACAGTAAAGTTTGTGAAAATGGGTAAATATAATATATCTAGGAACGCGGTAGCGTTCCGCCCCGCCAAGTAAAGAAGTTGAGAAAACGAACGCTGTCGAGTGTATGTTTACCGGACGTCACGAAACGCGTTTTCGAGGTATCCATATCTCGGCTCCTATTTGACCGATCAACTTGAAAATTGGTGTGGGTCTTCTTTGAGTGTATATTAGAAAGCCCTGAAAGTTTCAAATCGATAGGTCTAAAGGGAGCCGAGCTACATAACTTCAAAAACCCGGTTTTTCGGCCTTAGATTGTTCTTCTCCTTCTCCTTCTCCTTCTTCTTCTCCTTGTTCAGACAGGCAAGGCTGGATCCTCTCCACGTTCACCGATTGACTTGAAATTTTGCACAGAGCTTCATTTAACCTTGAGACAGAGCCTTATATAAAATTTAACCCATTATCTCAACCCAAAAAAGTTTTAGAAACAAAAAACCAGAAACTTTAGGAAAATTCTGTCCACTTTGACGACTCTACAGCCTGGGTAAAAGGACCAATCGACTTGAATTTTTTTACATACCTTCTTTATAGCATGTCTCAGTGCCATTTGAACGAAATAACCCATTATCTCAACCAAAAAAAAATTAGGGGCAAAAACCTAAAATTTAGGGTAATTTAGGCTAATTTTGGCCATATCTCGGCTCCTAGTTGACCGATCAACTTGAAATTTGGTTTGGATCTTTTTGGTGTGGATAAGAGAAAGCCCTGAAAATTTCAAGTCGCTAGGTCTGAAGGGAGCCGGGTTATATAACTTCAAAAACCAATTACCATGTTTTTCTACTTTTTTCAGTCGGTCAAGGCTACAGCCTCTCCACCTTCGCCGATTGACTTGAAATTTTGTATGGAGCTTCGTTTCAAGTGTAGCAAGTGCCTTTTGAAAGATTCAAGTCGATATCTTTAAAGGGAGCCGAGTTATATAACTTCAAAAACCCGGTTTTTCACCCTTACCTGTTCTTCTTCTCCTTAATCAGTTAGGCCTTTCCACCTTCACGGATTGACTTGAAATTTTGCACAGAGCTTCGTTTCAACATCAGCCAGTGCCTTTTGAAAGTTTAACCCATTATCTCAACCCAAAAAACTTTTAGAAACAAAAAACCTGAAATTTAGGCTAATTTTGGCAACTTTGACGAGTCTACAGCCTGGGTAAAAGGACCAATCGACTTGAAATTTCGCATAGACCTTCTTTATAACATGACCCACTTCAACAACAAAAAGATGTGATATCCTCCCAAAAAACACTCCGTGTAAAAATCACCCCGCCTCGCAAATATCATTCTTCAGAGGCCGGAAAAAGTTATGATATCCACTTTCCCCGCCCGCCCTTTTCCTCATTAAGGAGCTAAGTATAATGAAAAGCTTAACCACTTCACAAGTACCGTACCCCTTTCGAAATCTCCCCTTGGCGCTATTGCGAGACGTTTTTTTACTTCCACTAGGAACTAATACTTGTATAAAAAGTTTGTATTTGTAGTATTGTTATTACTTTCACTACCTACAAACCTGATCCTCCTCCCCCTAACCACCACCATCAAGTATTAGTTGCTTAGGGGAGATTTCGAAAGGGGTACGGTACTTGTGAAGTGGTTAAGCTTTTCATTATACTTAGCTCCTTAATGAGGAAAAGGGAGGGCGGGGAAAGTGGATATCATAACTTTTTCCGGCCTCTGAAGAATGATATTTGCGAGGCGGGGTGATTTTTACACGGAGTGTTTTTTGGGAGGTTATATTTACGGGGAACTGAGGGTGAAAGGGGGGTTGTGGAAAGAAGAGCGGGAACAGGAAAACATAGGTGGTAGAGGTGGGGGGTAGGAGGATCAGGTTTCTATATGCACATTGAACAGCGAGGTGCGAAGCTCCGAGCATCCTATATACGTAGCTGGCGGGCAAAAAGGATATCATTCCTTTTCGCGGCTGGGGAGGTTTTTTGGCGGGCCAGTTTTTACAACAGAGTTATTTGTGGGGGATATCACATAAATTTGCATTGGTACAATGATACTTTCTTAATATGATAGTGGTTCAATATGATATTGGTTCAAAAATTCAAAACATCAAAAAAATTTTTTTTTTTTTTAAATTCTTTGATTTTTCTCTTGGAATTATGCAAATTTTTGTTGTTGAGAATCATTATAAATGGTATGGAAGAGAATTACACAGAGTTTGCAGAACATAAAACAACGATTTTTGACCGAAAATCGTGAATATCTCGAGAACCGTTGGAAAAATAGACATAGTGTGTTCCACTCATTCGAAAGCCCATTAAATTTCCGATCGATCCACAACAGGCGCAACTCTACAATTTTTCTGACCACCGTTCAACTTTGATGTTTTCGGAAATTAGTAGATGTTGGATTTATCCATGTATTTTTGGTGTAGATTAGCCAAATCGATTGAGATTTAGTTCAGACTCGTTGAGCATAATATATTATACTTGACATCCTAACCAATTTTTGCAGCAGTTAACGTTGAAAATAGGAAAACATCATAACTCCTCTGTTTCTCTTCCCTTTAGGAAGCCCATTATTATTTAAAATCAAAGAGTGTAGTAAGCGGAATAAAAGTAAAAAAGCAAATCTGAAATAGCTCCAATTTAGAAGAAGAAATGAACATTTGAAATGCAGAAAATTACTCTCTCCCTCCTTATTGGTGGGGGGGGGGGACTGGGGGGATGGGGAAAAATGTTCAACAGGCACTCCCTTGGATGATAATAAACGTGTGTGCAAAATTTTAGCTCGATCCGTTCTGTCTGCTGGGCTGTTGCCCCGCCAATGAACAACAAGAACAAGAACAACAAGAAGAACACGAAAAAACCAGTCATGCAGCATGACTATAAGAGCGAATTTTCGAAGAAATACTAAGTGGTTTTACGGAAAACGTCTCCATTAAAGAACATGATGTCCATGAAGAACATCTCAAGTAACAATCACGTTTCTTCATCTTCAAAGTGCTCCAGTTTGAGAGCGGAATAAGATATAGCAATTCTGACTTCCTCATCTTATTCAGCGTGTAAGAACTTAAAATGAGGCGTCACTAGACGGACCGTTTTATTTTTGGAATTTATGGGTGAACCCCCCCCCCCCTCCGCCAAACCAAATGGTATTCCGATCGTATTCAGCGTTCCTCAACCTTTAAAATGAGGTGTCACTTGTCAGAATTTCATTTTTTGAGGGGACCCCCCCCCCACTAAGGGCCCGAGTTATGGTGGGGGGGGGGGGGGGGGGTCGCTCAAAAAATGAAAGTCAGTGTCTCAGTCCCTTCAGTGTGTGTGAAAAATGAAAATGAAAGTCAGTGACTCAGTCCCTTCAGTTTTCTCGGCGGGCGGGACGCTACCGCGTCCCTAAATAACTACAAGACCACAACATGAACCTCAACGAAACAATGGGAAACCCTGAGGAGGGTTTTGGGGAGTTTTGAGGGGGGGGGGGATCACCCAGAAATTCCCAAAATGAAACAGTCTGACAAGTGTTACCTCATTTTAAAGTTTTTTTTTACGCTGAACACGATGTTGAAATCAGAATTGAGATAATATCTCAATTCTGATTTCAACATCGTGTTCAGCGTAAAAAAAAAAACTTTAAAATGAGGTAACACTTGTCAGACTGTTTCATTTTGGGAATTTCTGGGTGATCCCCCCCCCCCCTTAAAACTCCCCAAAACCCTCCTCAGGGTTTCCCATTGTTTCGTTGAGGTTCATGTTGTGGTCTTGTAGAATAAGATATTATCTTATTCGGTTCTCAAAATGGAGCACTTGAAGTCCACAGGGGAAAAACGAGGTACCTAACTCATTTTTGTTTATTTCCCAAAATGAGTTAGCGATAGTTTCTGATCGATTTTTAGATGGCGGACACGATGGTCAAGTCAAAACAGGGAAAACACGTTTAGGAGGCCTCAAATCGGTGTCGAAACATTAGCGTACATGGGCAGGGGAAAAACAAGGTAACGAGATGTTATATCCATGATGTTGCATCTGTACTAACTTGTGTAGTATTCATGTGCAGGAGATAGCACACAAATACTACATTCTTCCACGTGTAGTACCTACTTCACTACCGTGTAGTATTTACGCGCTTTCTCCCCGAAGGGGAGAAAGGACGTAAATACTACACTACCGCGTAACGGTGTACTCTCGGTAGTAAGAAATGAGAACTAATTGATTTCCACAGGAATATATTATAATGTAAAGAACCTAACTCGCCAAGCACACGTCTCGTTAGGTACTCTCTGAATAGGAATTGAGAATCGAATGACCCCAGCTCCAAGTAAAATCGCCGTCGAGTCCAGTGGCGGCTCGTCCATAAGGCCACCTTGGCCCTCGCCCCACCCAAAAATTTGCAAAGGAAAACAGAAAAAACATAGAACAAGGAGAAAAAAATCTTACCTACTACTACCCACCATGGAAGAAGGGAGATCTCCCTTCCTCCATGACTACCCACTTCCACTGAGTCGCATTTTGTTTCGATTTATCGATTAAAAAAATCGATTATCGGATCGACCAGAAGTGCCCCAGTCTCAATGTTGAAGGTATAGGCGCTTCCTGGGGTGGGGGAAGGCACTCTGTGTTGCGAGATAGGAGGCGTTCCGGGCGGTGGCCAAAATATCGTATCAAGTTGAACGCCGAAAACCATCGATCGTTGAATCGTTCCTTGTCAAGGAAGAACGAGTTTCATTCTTCCATGCTTTCTTCCATGTTTGATAAGAATGATATCAAAACGTTGCCTGACGTTATAATATTATTTTGAATGCATTGACTGGTGGTTTTTAGCTTCGTATTTACTCATCATAGTAAAAGTGAATTATTGTCTCCATAATATTAATCAACTAAACATTGAAATTTAATATCTCACGTGCAACGCGTGAACGCTTTGCTAGTCGTCAAGACTGAAGTGGATCCACAGAAAACCCTACTATACTACGTGGATCACTATTCGCCCAAGGGAATCTCATTTGTTGATTTCTACATTCTGTAAGTTAATAACCATTAATAACAGTAATATACATAATATTATTATGTAGCTCAGCCAACCGTTGAGAATACTGTTTTATTTGTTATCCCTGAAACTGATGGTGACTTCGTTGACTCGAGCTTTGTTTGAGCTAACCAACGAACTCTAAAAGCTAGTTGAAATCAATCTTGCTGTTCTGTGATCGCTCAAAATGTTTTGATACGATTGGATAAGAAAACGTATGTGCAATCTGGGCATAAGAGGACATTTTTAGAGGGGGTTTTCAAGGTACCACTCGGCTAGGAAGCAGATGGTCGCGATTGCTAATTTTTAAAAACCCCAGTAATAGAAACTCCAATAATATAATTTTTTGACTACCTTTATAATGTACTCTTTGAATAGTACTCGTACAGTCACAATTTCTCTTTTATTCTTCCTATCATTTTGAAGATAATTATTTGGGTGGGTAGGTGGGATTGCCTTGCAGCCACCTCCTCGTCGGTAATCCTGGATACTGGTCAGTAACCTTCCCTCTCCTCAAGAGAACTCTTTGGAGAACGATGTTTCCTGACTTGCTAAGAGCTGCATACCATTAATTATGAAGCAGTTTAGCTGTAAGGGTAGTTTGAGTTTAGTTCCTATAGTGAGTACCTAATAGGTAGGTATGCACCTAAATATTGCCCTGGTGCCCCACCAGTTTCTGAGCTCACGAGCCGCCCCTGGTCGAGTCCCCGGAAATAGGTCACGAGTGTTGCAATCATGACACGCCAATGTACCGTCAGCACCGGAATTTCATCGTGTTGGTATCTCATATCAAACCTCGATAACGTCAGCTGGCCCGGCGGATCCGCGCAGTGCTGCCACCCGCGCAGTGCTGCCATCCTTATCCTCTCGGCAGGTTGATCCGCCATATGGGTCGGTACACATGCATGCCAGACAACCAATAATTAATTGAAAGGGAATAAGATAACCTAGCGGGAGGAAACCTCCCGGCGACAATGTGCTCAGAGTGAAATAAAGGAATGGCTATAAAACGTGTCGAATCTACAGTTACATTCTTTCCTGCGTTCTTTATTTTCGTACAAGGTGAAACATCACACGAGGTAACCGCGATTGTGATTCATCGCGATTGTGATTCACAGGCAACGGATTTAAAATGAGGTGTCGCTTGTCAGACTGTTCCATTATGGGAATTTATGGGTAATTCCCCCTCCCCCCACTCACTAAACCCCCTCATCATTTTCAACGCTGAACACGATGTTGAAGTCAGAATTGTGATCGTTCTATAATAGCCAGGTCACAGAATTGTGATAATAACTGAATGAGATAATATGTATTATCTCATTTAATGAGATAATATTATTATCTCATTTAATGAGATAATATTATTATCTCATTAAGTTATCAGATTCAACTTCTCTAGAGGTACTGAAGAATGGAGAAACGTACCTGTTTTTTTGGGGAGCCTAATATTCCCATCATAACATTCTTATCAAAAATACTGTAAAACCCCCTTTTTTGGGCACCTCTGCTCTTTGTGCGTTTCTGGTGTTTCAGCGAATTTTCGAAGAAAATTTTTTTCGTTCCAAAATTTTTAAAGCTCGTGCTTCCGAAAAATTTGTATATCAAAATCCGTTTCAGACCATCCTGAATCCACTGGCAAAAGACACAAAAAATTATGAGTCGCTCCGGACGATAACTCTCGATAGATGTGAGATAAAAAGCTCAAATTTGCACAAAAAACCCGTCTTGGAAATCGAAAGGCTAAGTTCGTAGATGAGCAGAAAATACTGCAAACTTTACAGTATTTTTGATAAGAAAGTTATGATGGGAATATTAGGCTCCCCAAAAAACAGTAGGTACCCTTCTCCATTCTTCAGTAGGTACCTCTGGAGAAGTTGAATGGAATGATTTCCTACCAACTGTACCCCCGGAGAAGTTTGGTAAGAAATCATCCTACCAATTCTACCTCTGGAGAAGTTGCATTCAACCTATCTACAGTACCTCAGGAAGTATTCACCAGGTGAAAATACCTGATGATCAGGTTAAATCACCTGGTCACCACCAAGAAATCAGCCGATGTTATGCCTTTTAATTTCATGGATGGGTCTTTATTCGTTAAAGCGAAAACTTTTCCCCATTCACTCCTCCCCCTTCTCATTACCTCTCTCTTTCTCTTCCCATCGAAGCTACTTTTCTCTTCCTCACTCAATCTTTCTCTACTTCTATCTCTTTCTCTCCTTTGTGAAGATTTCTGAGTGGTTTTCCCCTTCGGCCTCTTCTCCACGACGGGTTCCACACGGAAGACCCCCAACCTTTTAATAAGAGGTCCCCTTCCACTCCCCTCCCTCCTTTTAAATTCCCCTCAACACTTATTTCATCCACCACCCTCGTCCTCCTCCTACTACGTCTCTGTTTCATCTGTCCACCTCCTCCCCCACGACCTCTCCACCTCCTCCCCCACGAACTCTCCTCCTCCTCCTCGCTGTCCCTTTAAAAAGTCATTCATACGCATTTATGAGCCCCCCCCCACTCCTCTCCCTCAACATTCCTAAACCGTGGGCTTCACTTCTCCTCCCTCCCTCCCCCTCATCCTCGACATACCGTCAACGTACACCCGCTACGCCACTACTTTTCCGCCCTCTCATGTGTTGCGGGTGGTGGGGAGGGGAGGGGGGGTCTTACCTATGTTTTCTCAGCGGGGTGAACGAAGGGTCGTGAGGGTGAGGTGGTTGAAGGGGGGTAGAAAGTGTTTCCCCCTCTACGACGAGCAGAGCCCTTACAGAGACCTGCGCCTTGCGGCCTGGAGGCGTGTCTCCCCCCCTCCGCCACCCACGAAACGGCTCCACCACCCACAAACACCGTTCGATACGACACACCAGCTTACTCTCTTCTTCCACCGCTGTACCAAAACCTCCTCCCACCGTTCTCGATGCACACAATTCCCACGATTCTGTTACAGTTACACTTACTTATGGTTCAACTCACTTACTAATGACCCGTTCATCAATTGCCTGATTTGATGATATTTTGAATAAAAGTCGCGTGTTGATATTTTATAGCGTTTCGAACGACGCACAGTCGTCCGGAATCCCCAAAAAGCGCTTAAAACTCGGATTTTTCATCTATTTTATCCAGAGCTGTTGTCAAATGGCAAGGTATACTGAAAATACAAGATGACCCGAAAACCGTTGCCTAGATTAGTTAAGTTACAAGAGCATTAAAATCCACAGTCAAGCAGCATGGCTATAAGAGCGACTTTTCGAAGAAATAATTGGTTTTATGTAAAATGTCTCCATTAAAGAACATGATGTCCATGAAGAACATCTCTAGTATCAACCACGTTTCTTCATCTTCAAAGTGCTCCAGTTAGACTTCACCATCATATTCAGCGTGTAAAAACCTTTAAAATGGGGCGTCACTTGTCAGAACGTTTCATTTTGGGGATTTATGCGTACCCCCCCCCCTCCCGCCACTCCACAAAACCCCCCTCAGCTTTTGGGCATTTCAATGATGAACACGATGGTGAAGCCAGAATTGCGATAAGTATCTCTTTCCGTTATCAGATTAGAGCAGACTAACCATGAAGAATATAGGTATCAAGTGTCGACCACGTTTCTTCATCTTCAAAGTGCTACAGTTTGAGGTACGGAATGAGATATCGCAATGCTGATTTCGCCATCGTGTTCAGCACAAAAAACACTTTTATAATGAGGTGTTACTAGTCACATGTTCCATTTTGGGAATTTATGAGGAAAACCCCCGTTAGAGTGGTCCGATTCTGCCCATCCACGAATCAGACGATCGTCCACAATCGATTCTACGATCTTCTGTCTGGTATCTTTCGATTGCCTAGTCAGATTTTTGAGCCAATTTGAACTTTTCATCTCGATTCTATAGAGAGTACCTAATATACGGAATGTATATTGATGTTTGTGTCATGCCAGACGACAACTGTTATCGTCTGGAATGACACATACATATTTTGGCAGTGGATTCAGGATGGTCTGAAACGGATTTCTGTATGAAAATTTTAGGAAATTCGAGTTTTAAAATTTTTGGACCGAGAACAAAGCAATTTCTTCGAATATTCGCTGAAAGTACCAACCTAAAAATTATATCCATTAGCGGTTGCCAGTTGGTTTTGCTTTTACAAGTAACGAATGATTTGCTGGTCGGATCTTGTAGTTAGGGTTGTTCCGATATCGAGGATCTTCCGATATTTGATATCGATAACGATATTCAACGTCGAACAAAAATAGGTACACTTTTGAGGTTAGCTCTTTGAAAAAAACTTGTGTCAGCTAACTTTTGAGATCGCTATTTTAAGCTAGTAGGTATAGTGCGCTTATAATATATTATGATGTTCCAAACAGCTCGTTACCATATTATGGTACATTGGAACATCATATTATGGTTTTAGTGATGTCGAGTTTTTTGTTCTGAGGTACGTTTCGTGCTACGAAAATGAAGGTAATTTCGAATGTTTGTTGGTAGGTACTTCTTTTATAGAAAAACTATTACCGACGTAGTATTAAAAACCCCTGAATTATATCGCATTAATTAATCATAAATAATAATTATTATTATTGATAATAAATACAAATCATTAATACCTAACAATAAATTATAATAATTTTCACTAGGTACTTGATAAAATTATTAATAATTACCTAGTGATAATTCATAATAGTAATTAATCTAACATTTAGGATCTAGACATTTAGACCTAGTGATCTAGACAGAAGGGTGATCTGTACAAAGAAGATAATGAACCGTTGTGTCAAGAATTTGCAGAGTTTTTCAATTCTGGTTCAAAAAATTAAATTCGAACCAGAAGTTGGGGAAATTCTGACCATAAACATACGAAAATTGGTCAATATTAGGGTAAAACGCCTCAACGACACGCTGTTAAGGTAAAACGCCTCAACTCTAGGATGAAAATGCCTCAAAACCTATTTATTTTCGCAGTAGTGTTAAGGTAAAACGCCTCAACTGAGTAGAGTCAACTCACCAAATTATTACGATGAGGCGTTTTACCTACAAAACTTTACACCATTTTGGCTTCAGATTTCGGTTGAGGCACTCAATCAAAATTTCCTAACAAAACATCCGTTTGATTGAGATGCTTGCGTTAAGGTAACGAGCAAGTAGACGCATTTTACCTAAACAAACAATCCCAAAACGGAAGTTTTAAAATCGCCTTAACTGCAACTAATCGATTATAAATAATTATTTTGCGAGTTTTTTGGCCGTTGAAGTCATATCGATATCTCACCAAAAAATGGGGTTTACATAATGAGTTGCAGTCAAGTTACATCAAAGATTTCAGTGAAAAACTTTAAGGCGAATTTCTGCAATGTTTGAAATGTTGAGTTTAGGCGTTTTGTAAACCTTAAACCTTAACAGGATAGAGCTATAGCCAAGATTCATCTCATTTCCGATAACTGCTGATGACTGCAAGAGTGTACCAACTACTGAGTTTTACGATCGATGCAGATTTCCCCGAGTGATTTGAGTACGATCACCCGCATTTGCTCCTCGTCATCTTCGAATGTAAGTCGAGGCCATGCCTTTCCCGAAAAATTTCAATCGGAACAAACGACTCAGAGAAAAGTAAAATTTACATTGTATTTAATACAACCGACGACACAAAACAGACTTCTCACAACGAGACAAAACAACAATTCAGTCATGCCGCAATGGCTGTAAGAGTGAATTTTCGAAGAAATAATTGGTTTTATGAAAAATGTATCCATTTTACTGATTTTATTACAGATTTCGACTCCTTTATTGCCGAGTAACACCTCAGTCAGAATTGCAGTCGAAATGGCCCTCATGGTTTCGTACACAACCCCTGTACGAATCTCTCTTGTTCTCATGGAATTTTTCTCATAGAACATGGAATGGAGAAGAATCTTGGAAGCAACCGCTACACTCCAACAAGGTCTCACGTACAATGTTATGGTTATTAGATCCATGCGAAAAAGAGCCAGGGCTAGTGTACGAAACCATGGGGACCATTTTGAGAATACGTTATGAGCAGAGCCCGGAAAATATGCACTTTTTTTCTACGTCTAAATACGAGGTTTCACTCTCGTAAACCGAAATATGCAAAATATGATTATTCCAGGCTTTAGTTGTAAGTATCTGCCTCGCGACAACAGCCACCCTCGTCATTCATTAAAACGACCTCAAAATTACATCATTTTGAAATTACCAATCTGAATCATATCACTACCACTACAACGGCAAACACAGAAAATTAAAAATCTGTTTGTTAATTTCCTGATAGGTACTTACTCTTATTTTTGTTGGTGCCTACAAATTTCCGCATTCAAACTTGAATTTCTCCATGAAATCGATAATGAATCGCAAAGTTGACCATACCGTTAGAAAGCAGATTAAATTTGCAAGTACTCCTGAGATTTGACAGCTTCCAGCACGTTTCTTTTGGAAATGCAGTTACAAGTATTTTGTAGTACATGTAGGTACAAGTATTTTCAAATTTTTTTTCAATTGTCAATGCTTGAACTGCAATTTTGGTCCTTAGGAGTTCGTTTTTGATTACGAACGTGCATTAGGCGTATGTAGAAAATAAAGCTAAATCCGAAAATGTGGTCAAAAGTGGATAAAAGTTGTTTCAAAGTTAAGAAACGAGGGTTTTTATGGGAAAAAAGTGGTTTTCAGAAAAAAAAACCTTTAAAAAATCATATCTTGGGAACGGGGTGAGATAAAAAGGTGCGGTGGGCCGCGTTCTACTGCATTTTCAGTCTAGTTTTGCCCAATTGTTTCTTTTACACCAAGTGGCGAACACCCTGTGTATGTATTGGTATAAACATGTTTTGGAAATACGAGTTTTAAAAATGTTGGACCGAGAACGATAGACTAATCTCATTTTCTTCAAAAATTCGCTAATTTTTTTTTTTTAATTTATCATCCTGAATATTCGTATTTTGAAACGTAAGCCCTCAAGTGTTAAGGGGGGGGGGGGGTGTTCCTCGGTTGCCTCATATGGAGCACTATTGAAGATGATTAACCAAAACATTTAAACGTTCCACCTCTTACGAATTAGATCACTCGCGAAGAGGTTGTGGAAACCCATTTCAATAAAAAACGGAGGTATAGAATGAAAGAGTCTATTTCCACGAAAACAATGAGTACAATCTTAGTTAAATCGATTTCGACGGTTGAACCGTCGAAATCGATTCAACTATAATAATTGTACTCATTCTTTTCGTGGAAATAGACTCTCCCATTCTATACCTACCTACATTTTACATTGTTCCACCTCTTGTTTCGCGGTCATCAACAGAAGATTTTCTTCTCGGACGAGGGACAGCGATCAACGAGATCGGGAGCCACACTGTAGTGAGGCAACTATAAATTATTGGGAGCCACACTGTAGTGAGGCAACTATAAATTATTGGGAGCCACACTGTAGTGAGGCAACTATAAATTATTGGGAGCCACACTGTACGGTATGCGGCCGCGCCAGTGCGGCCCTCAAAGGCCGCGGATCGCTGATCCGTTCTCAAGTATCGAGGCCGACCGCAGCCCTTTCATTCATGACACCCCGTCTATTCCTATTTCCTCTTCGGAAATTGTCCTCTCGGCAACTCTCCCTCTGACCCGATTTTCACGACTAATTGTCGAGATAGCGAGACGTTTCTCTCGCCCGTCAGGAGGGCGCTTCGGGGCGCCAAAGTACCTTATCACCCGTTCCCCGGTTTTCCCCCCGGCACCCGTTCCCTTCAGATAATCGCTATTATTTCTCCCCTAATGTACCCACTATCTTTCCTCCGCCAGCAGCCGAGTTGCACCCGCTCAACTATTCCCGACTTCGCTGGTCCTCGTCCCTAATCGGCCAGACTTTTCTCTTCTCACACCATAACAAACTTTTATCTCAAATGCCCTTAAATTTCGACATCATTTGGTTTTGACTCGACACCACCTATCAGAGGCCTGTAGGTACACATCGCACGTATCATAGAAGAGGGGTACAAGTCCAAAAATGTGATTTTCCAGGAATTTCGTTTCAAATTTCTCTCTTACATGTATCTGTGTTTCCATAGCAACATGTCTGATATTAGTGATCTTTGCGGAAATCGTTCCCCACACTAATGCTCCAACAGCTGATAGGACATAAATATTCTTTTTATGTCTTAGGAGAAAGGAGTGAGGGGGAGACTTGACTAATTTTTTTGGACTTGTACCCCTCTTCTAGGATGCGTGCGACATATATAAAGTGTGAAATATTTGTTTTGGAAAGACGTTGTTTAGAAACGGGTGCATTGTTTACGTTTAAGTAAGTACTAGTAGTGTGGGGGGTTTTTTTTGACATTTTATGTCTTTACTCTGGCACATAACTCGAAAAACGTTACACAAAAGCGTCACACGAAATCGTCACGAAAATTTCTGATGATTTTCGCTTACAACCGATTCGTTGCTACGGACCTTTATCTTCGCCAGTTATCATCGTACAAAAATCGTTCACCACTCGTTGGATAGCTCTCGGTTTACCTAACCATATTACGTTAACCACTGCGGACTGCGTGACCGACAAGCTGCGGTATGAGCGTGATTGTTTAAAATAATTATTATAATTATTTATAATTATTATAATTAAAAAAATAATAATTATTTAATAATTGTTTACACACAGGTGATCATTCTCAATAATTTATATTGTCTATACGAATGCAAGCTTCATAATTTATGATGAACCCTACAACTATATAACAACTACGCTACTGGGGTAGGTGATGTAGCATTGTTCGAAGGTTCTTGAATCACTTCTTTAAAGACATAAAATGTCCCAATGTGTTGCAGACTCGTATGCAAGCATTTAATTCTCGACTGTATCAACAACAGGATGGAGTTGACATTCTTTTGACATTTTCATGTCTTTGCTTTGGCACATAAACTGAAACGGGAAAAATTTGTTTCCTTGATTCACCCTTTCCCTCAGATCACGTCAGAACACAAGCGACAGGCGGGCCACTACGTCAGACGCACCTATGACGCACGACCGTATGACGTCAGACGGCTGGCCGGAGGCCAACTAGTACGTCAAAGCCTATGACGCACGAGCGTATGACGTCAGACGGCTAGCAGAAGGCCAACTAGTACGTCAGAGCCTATGACGCACGAGCGTATGACGTCAGAGGGCTGGCTGGCTAGGTGATCGGGTTTTAATAAGCCTCTGGAATTCCGCGCCTTCTTTTTGCATTCATTTACATCTTCACGTTGAAAAATCCTTCATCTTGTCGCTAATTTTGAATGGCCCCCCAGCCATGAGGTTTATCCACGTCAAAATTTTTTTAGCATGGAACATGCCTTGAGCTAACTGGCAAAAAGAGTCGTTTTTGGGAGACGGCGATATGTCACGAAATTTCGCAATAATTTCCACTTACACCCAAGTCGTTGCAACGGAACTTTATCTTCGTCATTCGTGTTCGTAGAAAAATCCTTCTTCATTCGTTGGAAAACCCTAAATTTATGCATAAACTAGCTGACGGGCAGAACTCGGGGTGCGTCCATCTGCCACTCTTACCTGTCGCTTTACGGGTTATACCTCTTACATGTCCCTTTACAAACCCTCTTAATGTTAAATACCAATTTTAATTTTAATTTTAATCTCACGGGAAGGAAGAATTTAGGATTTCGGCTTCCCTATAAACCCCCACCCCTATGCATCGGATCCGGAAGTGAACCCCCCTATGTCATTCCTCGGTCACAGAAACATTTGAATACGGGAGAAGGCTTAGATCCATTGAGCCGTTTTTGAGTGATTGAAGGACAGAAACACAGACAGACAGACACCAAATTCAAAATCGGCATGGTTCGACTCCATTTCACGCAAAAAAACTGTAGTAAACTTTTTTTGAAAATCCTCAAGGAACACGGAAATCGTCTCTAAATTTAGTTGTATAGTTTATGTACTTTCAAAACCGTTGTAATTATGGAAGAAACTGAGATATACCCCTGAGTTAAAAGAACTGTAAACAACATTCGCGGTAAGAGCCATCATAGATTCTGAAGTGGATGATTATCTAATAATGTTATCTTATATTACACCCGTGTTTCAGGGTCCTTAGATTCCATTTCGTCAATACGGCATACTGCTCACAAGTATAAATATTATTTATAGGTAGCAGTTTATTACTTGTGAGCAGTTAGTTGTCACTAGGTTGATGGATTATCTACTTCTTATAACCGTTGGTGGATAATTTTATCGAAGATTTGCAAGATAACATTGTAGCATTATACTTCAACGGGAGCTGAGTTATGGACATCATTGTCATTTAATAGGAAAATGTGAGCCCGGATCAGCGGGAAGAACAAAAAAATTAATTTGCGACCCCGAATTTAATTTAGCGGGAAGAAAGCAGGCTCCATGTTTTAGAATTTTAGCCGCAGGCTCAAAGCAGAAAGCAACCGAGGAGGTTCTTGCCGAGTTTTGTTTATTATTATGCTCTCCATATAATAATACTTTCTATGAGCAATTTCTAAATTATGTATGTACACCAGTTGTACGAAAATAATAAACCGTTTTCTATCTATCTATAGATACAGTATATATACAGTCGGACCTGGATATCGTGAACCTCTTTAAAAGGAACCAGTCTAAATAAGAACCGATTAGGAGGGCAATACTTGTACTCGTATAAGAAACTTTGACTGGTTTTGTTAATTGCAGAAACTTGTTTTATTCCAACCCCTCACCTTTGACCTTCTCCACTGAGATCTTTCGTCTCATTTTGAGAAGATTTCGAAATTTGTTAGGGGGCTGCTAAACCATGAATAAACCCTGAATACGATTGGGAAAAAACAAAATTTGGTTGGGAAAAAACTAAATTAGTGAGGTAAAAAATTATTTTTACTGGGAAATTCCATACAGGGAGTTACGCGAGTGGTGTCCGACACATCTCCTACGTGTTCCACATTTGAATACCGACCAAAAGTGTCACGTAGACTTATTTTTTAAATTCACTCAAAATCCGGCTTTTTCCACTTTTTCGACCTCACTAAACTAATATTGCTATGACTCCGTTAATTCGCACTGAAATTAAAATTAGAGGATACCGCTGGAAAGAGCGTTAAATGTCCTGCCTCTCAAGCTGCTTCGTGGCTCCTAAAGCTCATTTCTATGCTGTTCACACTATGAAGGTGTAATTTAGCATATAGCCTCCTTAGGGCTTACATTATAAGCAGCATAGGGCCGGGATCAGCTGAGTGGCTCTTAAACCTATGCTATGTTATTCACACCATGAAGCCGTAATTCGGCATGTAATTCGATTTAAAACAATTTTTTTTCTCTTTATTTCCAAAATATATACAAAAATACAACGAAAAATCCAGCACAGGCCATTTAATGGCCTGTCACAATTATGGAAATCAATCCCCTATATATAGGCAAAAGCCCGTGGCAGGGGATGAGCAGTCACTATGGCTCCTACCAAGCAAGAGAACCCTTTACATAAGATTCATTGAGTACCTATTATATACAATGATAAGTAATTCATAATATTAATTAATTTTTAGTGGTCTAAATTTTAGTGGTCGAGACAGAAGGGTTATCTGTACGAAGAAGATAATTGTGTCAAGAATTTGCAGTGTTTTTTTTTATTCGGCTTTCTGAATCTACATAATATATTATATTGAGCCGATTTTGTAGGGGGGGGGGGGGGGTATTTTGTTTTTCTTGGGCGAATCCAATGACTTATTATCCGAAGATAATAACCCAAAATGTACTGATTTGTTAACCCTACTAATTTTGAAACTATGAAAAAATATTCAATTTCTAAAATGTTTCCGAATCGGGGGTCCTTTGTAAAACTATGTGTAGGAAGATTTGCTAAACCGCCTGCATTCAATTTGGAACGTTTTTAACCGCGAGTGATCTAGGCATGCTGAGCTACTACCTTTTAACTGATCTGACATGAGTTGGCCTCTCCGCTTGTTGTTCAGTCAGTACCTACTTGCTAGGAACGAACCTCGAATAGTTTCTGCTGAATTGCTGCTGATTTAGGATAATCACACATATTTGGAGTGGGCTACGATCTCATTGGTCAATTTATAGGCTAACCGTGAGTTGAAGTTTGTTTTAAACACATGTTTTTTTGTTTTGTTTCTTTTCAACATGAATAATGTTTTTGCGGTGGCCTACCAGAGTTGAAAAGCGTAACGAAGTTTAAGTCACGAAATTATGTCACGAAGATTTTTAATGATTTTCACGTACAACCGAGCCGTTTCTAGGGAAATGAAACTTCTTTAGTTTTCAACGGACAAAAATCGTTCTCCATTCGTTGGAAAGCCTTTAATTTATGCATAAATTATATACTGCCAAAACCGCTGTAAATATCGAAGAAGCTGAGATACAGCAAAAACATTATTCATGTTTTGCATAGCAAATACCTCGTTCTACACAAAGTATAGAAGAGAAAAGATCCGGGGGGTCCAGGGTGGCTTGCCCCCCTGGCGAGGCGCGAAGCGCCGAGTTTTTGACAAAATTTGTTTTGACAACATTTAATGTTTTAAACAGTGTTTATAAACACAAGAAAATAGTTTCACAAATAATAATAAACCAAAACAGGGTGTCTTAAACATCAAGAAAAAACCTGTTTTATTTGTGAAGCTTCTTATATGTATTTGCTAAGAATTGAATAATTATCTCTATCATAATGGTCTACTACCATTCTACCCTGTTAAGGAAAAACGCCTCAACTCTAAATAATTGATTTTTCAGAAATCAGCTTCGAAGTTTACCAGTGAAAACTCCCCTTTTGTTCACTGCAAAACATTTTTTGGTAGAGCATCGATTAATGTTCAATTAGATCGATGGGTGTGAAGGATCCATAAAATAACAGTTGTTCCTGTCGGTTTACGGCAATTGAGGCGATTATCAATTATTTCTGTTAAATGTCGAATGTCCAGTACGTAGTCGAATACGTAGTGCAAAAAAACAAATACGTACTCACTGTAATCCTTTCCTTTGTTTGTCCGGGGTCGTGATCGGATTAGCGGATAAGGCAGATGATTTTCGTTCTAATCTTCACTTTAACACGTCTAATTTGGAAGGTAACCTTCCAGATCTCGGAGGAAGCCTGAGCTTTGTTTTGTAATCATAGATGTTCTCAACGGTGAAGGGAGGAGGAAGGAGAGAGGTTTGAGGAGGGAGAGGGGGGGGGATGAGAAGGAGTGAAGGGCGGTGGGAGGACAACTCAGTCTCAAGAGGATAATGAAATCTCAAGCCTATAACGGGATCTCAAGGCCATAACGAGATCTCAAGCCCATAACGAGAGCTCAAGAGGATAACGTGGTTGGGGCGGAGGGGTCCCTACAGAGCATTGAAAATTAGAGGGAATTCTGACAGTCAATGATAGTCCAAAGGTGGTAGTAATTATGTATCATATTATCTATTGTCTGACGTTCTTGAGCAGACTCTAACTACTTAAATATAATAATGATATAATAGTAATATAAGAACAATATAATAATAATAATGTCATTATCATTGTCAGTACCACCTTCAGACCATTCATTGTCCGCCAGTGTTCCCATTATTTCGCCAATATTCACTGCTCTGTAAGGTCCCCAAAACTTCGTTCACAGTGTGGGCTCGAAGTTGGAGCAGATCAAAAGTCGTCAAAATGAAGGTCAATTATGCGGCAGCCTGTCGGGTCAGTGTTCATATTGGCCCAGCTGATTCGAACAGCACAGGGTTTTATGATATCGAGTTAATTAACCTTACACTGGTAATTATACGCCTCTCAGGCGCATACTGATCATAAAACAGCTACCAGATATCGTTCGATCTAACTAGCGCTCCCCCCCCCCCCCCCCGGATTGCCTGCAGCAGCACCACTTGGACATGGCAGTAGCGTTCCAGACGCAGTTCAAGTCGTTGAAGGTGAGTCAAGCTCATTTTCATAAAATGTTGGGAGCTTCTGAGACAGTCATAACCATCTAACATAAATATTCCCACGATGCCTAAACGTATCATAAGTCTCATAGACGTCTAATTACCATTGTTGGGAGTCTTTCCTTAAGCCGTACAATTACGAGTACCATTGATGGGCGTCATTTCAAAGATTTGTAGATAAGTGATAGATATCACGAACACGAAAACGAACAGAAACACGAAAACGAGCACAAATACGTTGAATGTTCGTGCTGAATATTCGTGTTGAATGTTCGTATTAACTCCCCTCGCGAATATAGTTCTCTAGTAAATGGAAATCTGGATCTCATAAAGAAGAAAAATTCTTATTTTTCATTGTTCCTAAAATTTAAATGTATGTAGAAACCCGTAAAAATAGGCCTAACTAATTATTTCTACCCTCATCTCATAAACAAAATACCTACCATGAATGGCCGCTAGTTCACTACAGCAAAATGCTATTTCGTTTTACGTTCTATACGTCTCAAAGGCGTATCACTACCATTCAGCAATTGCATTTCATCATTACCAGGTTAAGGTTAATAATAATTAATGATAATTATTGATAGTCATTAATAATAATGTGGGGATTGCTTGGATTGAGAATAATAACCAGACGCTTGACTTTAACTGGACAATATATTTACAACAACCTGAATTCAACTTCACAAACAACTTAGACTTTATGAAACCCTTGAAATTATCTACCTACAAGCAACTTTCATCGTAGAACAACCTACTGTGACACTGTCACAGTGACAGTAGTACTGTCTTTTTTTTCTTACTTGACGACACGATTCAGAATAAACAAACTCGTTTTCTTGGTTACTAGCGTAACTACAGCAATTCACCACTATCATAACAACTGTTTCCGCCGCTACTCAAAAACTCTATACTGATTCCACCCATCCTACAATAATTATTAATATTATTCATAACTAACAATAATTAATAATAATTTACACTACTTGATAAAAAAATATTAATAATTAATGATAATTCACAATAATAATTATTTAATCATTTAGTGATCTAGTCTGAAGGGCGATCTGCACAAACAATATAATAAACCGTTGTGTCAAGAACTCGCGGAGTTTTTCGATGTTTTTATTATTTTCAGTGAAAAAACGCAGTATCGCAAATTTTGGCACTTCTCATTTTCATTGCCAACGCCTCAATTGTTCTGATTGTAGAAACGTTATATTTTCCAATAAACAAAAATCGATCTGTAAAAAATCGACGTCCAATGAGACAGTTGTTTGCGTTGCCAGAGGGAGCGGAAGCTGTTGATTCTACAACCGCGTTCTCTTGAATGTAAATAACCGGAAGAGACTGCCTCCCCCCCCCCCCCCCTCTCACCGCCACGTCATCCTTCACAGTAGAACCACCCTTCAGCAGTGGACAGGCACAAGTCATGAAGTAGAAAGAGGAGAGAAGTGATAGTTCACGGGGAAGTGAAGGGCTAATGATGAACTCGGGCGAATGGGAACGTTTTGTTTTATATGAATCGTTAGTTAACTCGCATTAGCGCGGGACGGGGACGCGGAAGTTGGCTCGAGGGTGAGAGGACTGTGCGAGGGAGTAGGTGGAGGGGGGGGGGGGAGGATGATGGTGAGGGGGGAGGGGGGCTCTTGTTTCTTGGTTGCGCGGCTTTTTCACGGAGGGGTTCCCCCATTGATGAGATGAGATCGTCCTTCTCATTGATGTAGTGAATGATGAGGAGGAAAAAGGATGAAAGTTGTCGGTGTGTGATGATGAGGAGGTGGTGTGTGGGAGGGGTGAGGGGGCTTGTGAACCCCTCAGTTATGCCGAGTGGAACAGTCTGATGTCGGTGGTGAAGGGGGAAGGGGGGGGTCGTCACGCTGAAGGAGGCGGCGTGTCGAGGGGGGGGGAAGCTTTGTGCTAACGTCCCCCCCGACGTCCCCCGACGTCACCCCCCCCCCCCCTCACCACACAGCGCCGTCCCAATACGAGGGTGAATTCCGCGTTAGAGCGTGTCATCCTTCGGATCCATTGTAACTGACTCCGATCCAACCAACACCGGAAGGTTCGGACAACTTCAACTAAAAAAACTCTGCAAATTCTTGACACAACGGTTCATTATCTTCTTCGTGTAGATAATATCTACCTTCTGACTATTACAACGGTGCACAAAAAGGGGTCATTCTCTCAAAAAGGTGCGATCTGAGGTCAGCATCCAATCATAGCAACCCACCGATAGAAGCTATTCCAATCAATCTGCGTCCACATCCAACAAACCGCCACACAGTGGTTCAAAATCGCCCCAAAGCGCTTAAGTCTCATTTTTCATCAATTTTATCCTGAGTTCCTTGCTGCGAATTTGCATATGTGTTTGATTTTCAGGGTGCTAACTTCGCTCAAAGGCCCGTAAGCAATCGTTGGGATATGAAGAATAGCGAATCTTCGCTACCAAAAACTGAAGGAACTCTCTTGCAGTTTCTTCTTTTGACTCAACGTTCAACAAACGTGTAAAATTTGGAAAAAAAAAATACAGAAGATGTACCAGGCAGACACTGAATGAACTCATTTACTTTCTGGTCCAAATGACGTTTACGATATTCTCGTGAATGCTCAGTAGACGTTCTTGTTAGTTTTCCTCTAGGCATTAACTATGTTTTAGATTTACCTATCGTAAAAGCTACATAATATGTAGCTTTATTGTAGTATATATATGTATATATTACTTATATTTTGCAAATAGAAAATGAAATGGAGATCACATTTAAAGCGAAAATCATAGAAAAATATACCTCAATATTTCGGCTGGTGGCCGTGATCACGAGACTGCGGGGAAGGTTCCATGGGGTTACGATGTTGGAATTCCATGGTACCTCTATTCCATAGTAGTTCTGCGCGAAGTGTAGATGAGGAAGACGTGGAGGAAGGGGGAAAATGAGTAGAAAGAATGGGCAGGAAGATAGAGGATATATGAACTTGAATGCACGAACAGGAGGATGAAAATTATAGAAAATTATAGAAAACACTTACTACATTTGTGTGTGTGGAAGTGAGAAAGTGTTAGTTCCACACACACTTCCACACATACAACTCACTGACTATTACACTTTTAATTACTTTTTTGACATAACCAACACATTCACACAATACACGCAATACTTCCCTCACACAATACACGCAAACACTTAACACTAATACATTACACAAGCACAACCCTTCACAGAACTTCCCTTCCCCACCACCTTCTACCGGCCCATATTATCCTGCTCGCTTCCTCCATGCCGCTGCCATCCGCGCATACCACCAAACCCCTTGGATCTGGAAATTGAGAGAGGCACACCCCACCATTTCTTCTCGGGCTGACGACGCTGTACAGCGAAAATTTCCACTTTTTCCAAATGTAGTAAGTGTTTTCTATAATTTTCTATAATTTTCATCCTCCTGTTCGTGCATTCAAGTTCATATTTCACGCGAGTGTCTTTAGTTTCACCAATCCATCGTATTACCATATATATATAGACCATTTCTTCTCGGGCTGACGACGCTGTACAGCGAAAATTTCCACTTTTTCCAAATGTAGTAAGTGTTTTCTATAATTTTCTATAATTTTCATCCTCCTGTTCGTGCATTCAAGTTCATATTTCACGCGAGTGTCTTTAGTTTCACCAATCCACCGTATATTATTGTAGTATATATATTATATATTTGAGAGGGTACCCAGCTGAAGCAGAATTGATTTTGAGGAGTCGTTGTTCTATACTTGGCTGATACTTCTAATTGAATGGAGTTCCTGATACTCTGCTGAGTCTTCCAATCGAATTCGTTCACTCTCTAATTTACGTTAATATTGAAAAATATTGAAACTGAGTAAGAAATGACAATAATCAAATGTGATAAGATTGCTAGTCTCACGAGAAATAAGGAGTAGGCATTTCCTAGTTTTAACAGCGTCATTCGGTCATGTTGGAAATCGTTATAAAATATATGCATTAAGGTTTCTGACAAACGAAAATTTTGTTTACAGTCCGATCAAACTAGTTTAGGAACTTTAGTTTAGGAAAGTTACATTTCCCTACCAACGGGTGAGTTGTAAGTGAAAAATAGCCGAAATAGAAACGTTGCATTAAAAATTTTTTTGGTTCTCCGACGATGAACCATTGGGATCGACCAGAGAAAAAAAATTTTGGTGTTACGTTTTCACTGATAAAACCCCACGCCTTAGACATATCTATGTCAAAAAAAGTAAGAGATCAGGTGAGGTGAGGCCTTGCGAGGTTTTTCTGTATCGATTCCAACGGTTCATAATTGAAAACGATCAAAAGAGGACGAGTAATATCCCGAATATTTGCCTTCGGCGTTCTTATTGGGTGTGTTATCAACCGTTCCGTCTATTAGTAGCGATCGCTCGATATTGCTGATTCACTCCGAGGAGTAATATCGCCTGTCCGACTCGTTCATCGTTCATTTCATATCTGGACGTTCACAATGTGCATAAAGCTAAATTATATCCGGGAGACGTTACGCACGACACGTGCCGCCTTCAGAGGGGGCAGTTCCATCGCTTAAGCTCACCGCCCCTAAGAGCTCGACAACACTGACGGTTTCGGCTCATTGAACAGATTCATTTATGTGCCCTTTTTCCTCCCCAGTTTTTCTCTTTTTGTCCCTTTATCGGTACCGAATTTCACCCTCATAAATATCCCCTGCCGATTCCCGAATGCGGTATTAACCGTACAACCTCCACCGCCAACCCCTTATTTAAGGGAGGGAAGAAATCAGTTGTAGCATTTGTTCGGCGGGAAGTTTTCTAGGCCTCCCGTCATTACAGGGATTGCCTAAAACCCTCTTTTATGTTTGAAAGACCCTTTTCTCCGTGAGGGAGGGCTTACCGGCATTTATTTTACAAAAGGAGCCAAGCCTCGTGGACTTGAGAAGCAATGGATGAAGGAAAAGGGGGAAAGGATAGAAGAGACGATAAGGAAGGGCGAGCGAGGATCAGGAGGGAGAAATTGACGACTAAAGTATTCGTGCAAGAGAGAACGTACAAAAAAGAGAACATAAACTTGGGATAGAGAGAAATAAAATATTTAAGGCCTTTCTCTCTCTCTCTTTTTTTCCACCTCCTTTCGTTATCCTTTTCAACCGATAACTGAGATGAAATGAAATGCTCTGCACTGTTTGGTCCTTTTGAAATGACGCTTTCGCGGTCGAGGGTCCCCTTTTTCCCCAGTTATTCGTTTGAGGGTTGAGAAAAATTTGTAGGGTCCCTCTCGACTCATTTTAGTCAGTTCTAACGATTTTGACAGCTAGTCGATTCTAAGGATTATCGTGGATGAAATAAAAGATGCTCTTTTAAAAATCTTAAAACTAGGTTAGAATTAGGTAGTAGACGATGAAATAAAACAAACCAAATGTTCATAATTTGACATTTTCTGGCTTTGATGTTGCTGGTGGTTAGTAGCGGTGCAAAGTCACCAAAACCCTACAGAAAACCCGAGGCTCTTCCCGTGGTGAAAACTTCTCACACCTCAAAAACGTAAGTTTTACAGTGAAAGTTTTACTGAAGACAGCAGTAGCGACTATGTGAATCTTGTTTCAGTAACCGCTAATTTCTAAGAGTTACGCTTTATTTGTAGTGTTGTTGAAGGATATCAAGGACTTGACGGTTTCACATGTATTTATTTTGAAATGGGATTTTCGAAAAGGGATGCTAAACGTAAGTTCAAGTAGTATGTCTTCAAAGTAAAGTTGAAGTGGCATCATTATTGTTCGAATTATTACTGACGAAAGCGGACAATTAGGCGATTTCTCCCTATCTGGGGAAAACATCTGTCGGTTATTTTCAGGAGTCCCTCAGCTGATACTGTGCCCTTTCTGCTTAAAGTGTAAGTCCTTAGGAGGCTACATACCAAATTACAGCTTCATAGTCTGAATAGCATAAAAATTAGCTCTAGGAGCCACTCAGGTGCTCCGGGAGCTCGGCAGCGTCAAGTTAAAGTCCTAAGGAGGCTACATGCCAAATTACAGCTTCATAGTCCAAATAGCATAGAAATAAGCTATAAGAGACACTCAGCTGATCCTGGCCTTATGCAGCTTAAAGTGTAAGTCTTAAGGAGGCTACATGCCAAATTACGGCTTCATAGTGTGATTAGCATAGAAATTAGCTTCAAAAGCCACTCAGCCGATCCTGGCCTTCTGCAGCTTGAAGTGTAAGTCCTAAGGAGGCAACATGCCAAATTACAGCTTCATAGTGCAAATGGAATAGTAATTAGCTTTAGGAGCCACTCAGCTGAGTCGGGGCCTCGGCAGCGTCAAGTTCAAGTCCAAAACAAATTGCCTGGTGCTGTTTACGGGTATTACGTTCCATTTTTCGGGATTAAGAAAAAGTCACACAATTTTTGAATGACCTCCCAACCAAATGTAATATTTACCTAACTCAAGTTTTGTATAATGGGCATGGCCCATGCATTGAATAGGCTACGCCTTTATCAATAAAGAATATATTGATTGATTGATTGACCTCCCAACCACAAGACATATCAATCTCAAAAACTCTGCAAATTCTTGACGCACGGTTTGATATTTTCTTTGTTCAGATCACCCTTCACGTGTACGTCCTCGGTCCTACGGTAGGACCGATATCCTTATTCCGTATTTCTTACTTTATATGAGCCGCTGAGAGGGAAAGTGGTCCATCCAAAAACATTACCTGAGGTTGGTTGTTCTGCATTCAGAGGAAAATTGGTTGGAAAATCTGAGAGATAGAGCGGGAATGGAACTGCCCTTATTGAATAGCCGCTTGTGTCTGGAAGGAAAGTGGTGTAACTCGAAATCTCGACTTTCAACAATTGGACGTATGAGCAGTTTTTTCCGGATTCGCCGCACTGTGCGCTTTCCTCTTATTCACGTCCTCGCCAGATCATTTACTTGTAGTGGCGTTTGAACCTATTTAATAATATTATGAATATATTAACCTATATTTTTTACCTATATTTTCATATTATGAAAATGCTAGAGTTCACGTTCCTAGACGTCAAGAAAAGGCTGTTAGAGGAATAACTCGAAGCATTTAGAGCAATTTTTCCGAAACATTGGTACATGTTGACAAAAAATAAATACCTCAAAGCCAAATAAACTCGAAAAATCTCATTTCTTCCCTATGTTTGGTCCACGTTTCACCTGCGGCACTTTCATACATATTTGAGTGTTGTTGGGAGAAATGCTTTAAAAATTCTTGAGCACGAGTTCAAACAAATTTATATATCATATGCCGGTCAAAGCCCGAAAAAGAATCCTACGTTTCTCTGATTGCCTCCAATATTTTTGTTTACGCAGAAGAGTCACTATTGAGCCAAAAATAAGAAACAGGAAGACTACTTGGAAGTACACCTACCAAAATAATACGATTGAGGAAATGACATGCCAAACGTTCCTCAGAAATGTCATAAAATCTAGGCGTATCTGACCTCCCCAGGACACCCCTTCACATTTCGTTTTGAGCCTTGTAGCTAAATTGCTACAAACATGGAACATGTTTTAGTGATGTCGTCATCTATAATTCATATTTTCATAACGAACGGACGGTTTGAGCACGTTAAGTGAAAGCTAAAACAATATTAAAAACTCTGCAAATTCTTGACACAACGGTTTATTATCTTCCTTGTGCAGATCACCCTTCTGTCTATACCAGACTGTGTTGCAAATCGGCACCATACCATATTCTCACCGTACTCATACCATACCATACGAATTTCTTTCCTATCATACCATACTGTATTATACCAAATCATACATACAATAATATACCATACCATACTCATACCATGTCATACCAACCGAGTGAATATTGAAATGTCATCCATTTCTGACCTACATTTAAAATTTCAAGTATCTAGCTCATCATCAAAATTTAATTTGTTTAAACGAATAGGTATTATTTAAACAATTTTACAGACAAGAAACCGAGTGAATATTGCATTGCGATCCAGTTCTGACCTATTTTTAAAATTTCAAGTCCATAGCTCATCATCAAAATTTAATTTGTATTATTACAAAAAGGTATTATTTAAACAATTTTACAGATGAGAAACCGAGTGAATATTGCAATGTGGTCTATCCCCGACTCACGGTTAAAATTTCTAGACTGTAGTTTACCGGGAAGATGTAAAAAGGTAGTTTTATTCTGGGCGTCTGGGGATTGGGTCACATAACGGCCGTTTTCGACGCGAAAGATTAGTGTTTTTCCTAAAACTTTGCGCGGTCACTGTGAACGAACGGCTGGTCGCTCAAAAATCCAATTGGTCTTAAATGATTGGTAATTTTTCAGGTCATTTAAACGTGAACTAAAAATTACACGGTTCAGTTGAATATTTTGAGATATGACATCGTCGAAATTTTAAATTTCGTTTTGAACCCCTTCCCCTTGACCTAGGGTTATGAAAAGTTTCGAGGACCATTGTGGGGTTGGTCGAAACCCATAAAAAATATTTCGTAATTTTAACTCAACGCTAACTGGGCAAAGTGGCGCGGACGGCGTACGGCGGACGGACGGATTTTTTTTTATTCGATTTTCTGAATCTACGTATCTTGAAACGTAAACCAACAAATTTTGAGGGGGGGGTTAAAAAAATTTTTTCTTTGGGCGATTCCAATGGTTCATTATCGAAGATAATAAACAAAAACAATAATCATCATCATTTTTGCCTTACTGGATTATCCCATTCGATCTTCACAGCTCGTTCAAACTGTAAATCTTGACGTATCCGACCTAGTGAGTTAGTGATGGGACTAGGTACGTGTACCCACCTGTGGGTGTTGCGTCCATAATCGCCTCAGGCTCTTGCCTGGTATCGTAACGATCACATTGCGTTGCAATATTAAACTTGTACATAGGTAGTATAATGTGTGTCTACTCACATGTACCTAATTACTAGTCCAAGAGAAAATTTTACGGAACAATGTTTAAGACGTACGTTAATTAAAACATTTACTTACAGTGAATCTTCTACACCACACTGAGAGCCACTTGATGTCTCTCAACTTCTTTCCAGGAGGTAACTTGAGTATTACGTCCGTTTTGTTGTATGCCCTCAAAACCGGTGGATCTCTGAAAAACAGAACCAAATTATTCTAAAATGCAAGGTACCTACCGAGAAATGGTCTATTGTAATGCATGAATTACATACTCGAAACGAAAGTTTGTTGGAGTATTGATGTGAAAGTGGGCCATTCACAGAGCTAGTTCCTGACTACCCTACATTCGGGTACAAAGTGTGGGAATTTCAAGGAAACCCGTGAGTACTCTTAGAGACAAAACTCAACTACAGTTTGATGGCTTTTATACGAGCCCTTTAGAATCAAAATCTGCTAAATCCAAAACGTTTTGTCACTATTTCTTGCACAGTTTCAAAGTTCAAGTTGCCATTTATCTGTAGGCATAAGGCTAAATCCGCTTCAAAACAGAGAACTGATGTTGAGTATCTACACTACGTGCAGATACATCGGTAGGTACATCCAACAAGGATATGTCTCATTTGCTCCCTGTAAAATATGTGTTTTGTGTCTCAAGTAAAACTTAATAATGGTAAAAATTAAATAACCTCAATGCGTCAATAACCAGGTATATTTCTAATTGCTTATCATTGTGTAAGAGAAATGGGGTCGAACGCAACCGAAGAGTGCTGAGAGTGCTCGTTGTCCACCAAATTCGACGTCGAATCGTCGAATCTTCGAAACCTGAGGTTCGAAGGGAGCCAATGCGCATCGATTCCACGATTCGATTTACGACGGCTAAAGACGTCGAAAGTCATGTCGAATGATGGGAATGCAGCAGCGATCGTAGTAGCAGCTTTCTGCAGCTCGTGTTATCGTAATTCTAATTCATTCATTCTTTCTATCATTCATTCGTTACTTAATTACATCAAGTTCGAAATGGCAAGTGTCGATAGTCGAGAGGCGGATGCTGTGGTAGGTCCTCGAAACACGTTTCAAGAATTTCTTCTTCCTCGTCCGTATTCTCCGCTAATACGTAATCCGTGATCGAATAATTGACGATCCAGCCAATGCATTTCGCCTTCTGCACTTCTTGACATGCCTAGAAGAGATATATATATATATATATATCGTCAGGGTCAGAGCAACCACCCTTATCGTCATTTTGGCAGCTTTTCAGGGAAGCCAAAACACTGGTTTTCAATGATTGTTGCCTTCACCCTGACGATAGGGTTTGTTATCTCATAAGCCACTAGCGCTACACCGATAATGATAATCTTATCAATTCTTGAACTGATTGGTTTTCGCAAGGAGCGCTAGCTAATTTGGATTTTCGACGATTCGACGTGGAAACGGTTGGGAGCCTCATGGACTTCGATTTACCTGACGATTCATGATGCCCGTTGCTGTTTATTGGTATCGTGTTACAATTTTTCCGTAACTCGTAACACTCAATAACAATCAGCTTAATCACAATATTGTCTGGTAGACTAATGCGGGAGGGAGGGGTGTTTGTGTCATTTATATGTTGCTTGAAGGCTACGTACCAAATTACAGCTTCATTGAGTGAATTGCATAGAAATTTACTGTAGGAGCCACTTAGCTGATCCGGGGCCGGGGCAGCGTTTCTGATAATTTCGGAATTGTTTTAAACGTTTTCCGACCAGTTTACTTAGCGGGGGGGGGGGGGGGGTACTTGAACAGTTTTACTTGCCTCAAGGGATTCACATCTTCAATTGTTGTTTGTGAAACCTCAAAGTAGGTGTTACCTCGATTTTACCAAGATTTCAGAAAACTCGCCAATTTCTGATTGGGCTGCTTCAATTTATCCTTGGAATTTCTTCGATATCACTTCCGCTTTTGTTACAATGTTTTGATGAAAAAATGGGTAAATGAACTGCTCACATGTGGTCGACGAGTGGTAACTTCGTGATACCCATTTTTCCCCCTTATTGGTAGGTATAGTTTCTGAAATGAAACGTCATTGGATAAATGTGTGAGCTGAGGGTTGCAAACTTGCTTTTGTCCCTTAATAACCTCTGTTGAAACCAAAATGAATGTAGTATAAGTTATACTGTATAACGAGGTAAAGTAGTAGGCTTAGTACACTTTGTTGTTCGAATACGGCATCATATTCTGATAACGGATGGAGCCTCAGCCTCCTCAAGCATTTTCCGCTTACTCTAGTGATTGCTCGTCGTAATGATTCCTCACTCACCCCTTTGTTTACCTAAGGCCCTCTCGTCTATCTGGCCCCTTTAGACATCGATCGAACCTCAGCCCCAATCTTCCACCCCAGACAGGCTCATCGACAATAATTGGCGAGCGATTCAAATCTGTAGGTGCCCCGGGATCGATCGGGAGGTTAAAGTCACGGCACTGGTACTGATCGCCACGATTTCGCCCTTTCAATCCGTCGGGAGGTAAAAATGGGAAATCTTATTTTCTGTATAGAACGCCCTTCAGCCTACATCACTGTTCTGTTTGTAGTATTATTTTTAACGCCAATTGAAATTTATAAATTGATAGTGAAATATTGCGGGTAGGGGCAGGTTGATCTGAAAACAGTCGAGCAGGGTTCAGGAAGGTTAGGATAGTGATGGGCAATCCGAATCCGAATGAAGAATCGAACGAGGCATTCGATTATCGAAAACATTCGATTCATCCCCCCCCCCCCCTGATACTTCCATCAAGGCTTCCATCGCACTCGGAGCCAAAATTTGTTCTTCTCCTTTCAGTAACGAAAACATCGATGTTGCGAGGAATAACATCGGTAACATCGATAACATCGATGGTGTCACCATCGATGTTCGATAGTATCGACTATCCTTAACAACCATTTTGAACATCGAACATCAACCTAAAACATCGATGTCGATGGCCCAACCCTAATTCTTGGTATCACGTTAGAATAAACATTTTACCAACATGAATGCATTCATATAATTCATATATAATTCATATATAATGTAATCGAAATTTGGAGCTTGTGTTAGAATGGATATCGATAATTAGTCCGAACTACCCATTCGAAGATAATTAGGATATCAGTGTGTGCAATAGGAGGATAGTCGACTAAATTTTTCGACAATGAACCCGTTATCATTTAGCCCTCAGCGAGCTTTGTTTAAAGCCCGTCGAAATTCATTTTGAAGGTGCGCTCTCATTATGCGGATCCGCCTCGTTGAAATTGGATCGAGCTCACGCGATATACGTACATAGTTGCGAATTCTGACTGATACATGAGTTGCAAAATCCAAGTTATCGCGTGTTTTTATACCGATTCATCACATAAATTGAGATGATACAACATACGAGTACGTGTCAACTATTTTCCGTGATAATCCTCCCCTTCCACTAGATCATCTGGATAAATCCGTCAGCACGTTCGGAACTGATCAAATTTTCAAGTCCTATGGCGGTGAAGTGGAGTCTCGAGGGCCACAAATATACAAAATAGCTTGAGTAATGCGGAAGCAAGAAATAAATAAATAAAATACTACTTGTGGGGTAAGAAACGGAAACTTGATAAATTCGAGATAAATTATACTCTCAAACAGTTAAACTAAATAAATCTACTACTACAAACGGTTAAAATAAATAAATCTACTACTGAAACGTTTTAAATAAATAAATCAGGTACATATTCTTCATGTAAAAATAAAATTTGAAACGGAAATAAAATGTTATCTGGTGTGGATGAACCCAAAAATAGGCAAATAGGCACATTCAGGGTGATCCGCGCTTTTCATTTAATAAGCTGTTCAACTTTCGACATTCCAAAAGTTGCGTGATACAAAATATACACAAGTGACTTTTTTTCCGCAACTCCTGTGGTGGTAGACTTGAAATTTCGCTCTTGCCATCAATATTGACGCAACTTTAGTGTGAATAGAAATTAGGCTTACGACCCCTCAGCTGTTCCCGGCCCTGCGGTGCTTAATGTGAAAGTCCTAAGGAGGCTACATACCAAATTTCGAGTCTCTACCACCACGGGAGTTAATTATTATGGTGTGAAGTTTCGTGAGTTTACGAATGAAACATTCAATCTTGAATAACGATCCAGAAATTTCAACAACAAGGAATAAAACCTGTATTGATGTTACGTTCGCTCGCCAAATCGAGTAGGTAGGTAATTTTTATATATATGTATATATACAAACTAGGAATTAGGTACATTTCATATTTTTCATTCCACAAAACTTTACTCAGCATTACTCGTATCAATCTTTACTTGTAGTGTATTTAATTAGAATACATACAAACACAATTTTGTCAGTGCAGTCTACTTTTTTTTTAGGACTTAACCATTTATCACTCTGTGCAAATTTCCCCCTTACTGCGGAAAACAGACATGTCCATGATAAGAGGTTTTTCCCAGTTAGGGAGAAATGAAGTAATTTGCATACCTACAGGGATTTGTTTTGGACGATAATAACCAAAGTCAACGAAAACCAGTGTCAAAATCATGAATCAGGGTTAAGTTGAGTTAATCTATGATCCGTTAGACTATGCTGATGCGTGTGATAGGCAATGATAATGTCAAAGCGATAACAGCACTTTCGGGCTTCGGAATTTCAGAATAGTTTCGTGTTTAGTAGCAAAACCAACAACACAAACTTGATTTTTGACATTTTATGTCTTTACTCTGGCACATAACTCGAAAAACGTTACACAAAAGCGTCACACGAAATCGTCACGAAAATTTCTGATGATTTTCGCTTACAACCGATTCGTTGCTACGGACCTTTATCTTCGCCAGTTATCATCGTACAAAAATCGTTCACCACTCGTTGGATAGCTCTCGATTTACCTAACCATATTACGTTAACCACTGCGGAGTGCGTGGCCGACAAGCTGCTGTATGAGCGTGATTGTTTAAATAATTGTTTACACAGAGGTGATCATTCTCAATAATTTATATTATAAATTTATTTATATTTTTAATATAGACAATATTATTGTCTATACGAATGCAAGCTTCATAATTTATGATGAACCCTACAATTAAGTATAACAACTACGCTACTGGGGTAGGTGATGTAGCATTGTTCGAAGGTTCTTGAATCACTTCTTTAAAGACATAAAATGTCCCAATGTGTTGCAGACTCGTATGCAAGCATTTAATTCTCGACTGTATCAACAACAGGATGGCTTAGGTTCCTATTTACACATTCTTTTGACATTTTCATGTCTTTGCTTTGGCACATAAACTGAAACGGGAAAAATTTGTTTCCTTGATTCACCCTTTCCCTCAGATCACGTCAGAACACAAGCGACAGGCGGGCCACTACGTCAGAGCCTGTGACGCACGAGCGTATGACGTCATACGGCTGGCAGGAGGCCAACTAGTACGTCAAAGCCTATGCCGTAAGAGCCTATG
The DNA here is from genome assembly GCA_963920205.1 of Stenodema calcarata. Classification (NCBI taxonomy): domain Eukaryota; kingdom Metazoa; phylum Arthropoda; class Insecta; order Hemiptera; family Miridae; genus Stenodema; species Stenodema calcarata. The sequence goes on along the minus strand of OY986053.1, from coordinate 32,975,415 downwards.
ACATCAGACGGCTGGCCGGAGCCCAATTAGTACGTCAGAGCCTATGACGCACGAGCGTATGACGTCAGACGGCTGGCAGGATGCCAACTAGTACGTCAAAGCCTATGACATGTACAGCTTTCGTACAAGTACGCAACCACGAGGGACATTTCATGTCTTTGCGCCCCCTCCCACACCCACACCACGTACTACATTTTTTTTTTTTTTTTAGCATGGAACATGCTTTAGCCTTGGACTAACTAGCCGAAAAATGTCACGCGGAATGTGTCACGAAAAATGGGTGACGAAATTTTTTAATGATTTTCACGTACAACCGAGTCGTTTCTAGGGAAATGAAACTTCTTTAGTTTTCATCGGACAAAAATCGTTCTCCATTCGTTGGAAAGCTCTCGATTTATCACGCATTTATGTCGCAGTTTTATATTTATCTACGAGATATTAATCCAACAATGCGATGGTATAAATGGTTAGTAAACAATCTTATGTGCGAGGGTCGAAGCTTCATTACCAGGGAAACAAACAGAGAAAGAAGACATAGCTAAAGCATGTTCCATGTTTCTCGATTTTTAGCCGCAGGCTCCAAACGGTAAGCATCCGGCGGGTCCAGGGGGGCTTGCTTTTTTTTTTTTTAATTGTTATATAAATTTTTGAGAATGATCACCTGTTTGTAAACAATTATTTAAACAATCACGCTCATACCGCAGCTTGTCGGCCACGCACACCGCAGTGGTTAACGTAATATTGTTAGGTAAATCGAGAGCTATCCATAGAGTGGTGAACGATTTTTGTACGATGATAACTGGCGAAGTTAAAGTTCCGTAGCAACGAATCGGTTGTTACTGAAAATCATTAGAAAATTTCTGAAAACATTTAATGTTTCATAACACTTTCTTCGTCACACCGTAATGTCACACTTTTTGAGTTATGTGCCATAGTAAAGACATAAAATGTCAAAAGTACGTAATGATGTAGGTGACACGTATCACACAACACAACTATGATCAAGGTATCAAGACTGTAAGAAGGTACGGAACATCATATGGTTTTAGTGATGTCGAGTTTTTTGTTCTGAGGTACGTTTCGTGCTACGAAAATGAAGGTAATTTCGAATGTTTGTTGGTAGGTACATCTTTTATAGAAAAATTATTACCGACGTAGTAAACCCCAGAATTATATCTTATTATTACCGACGTAGTAAAACCCCAGAATTATATCGTATTAATTAATCATAATTAATAATTATTATTACTAATAATAAATACAACTTATTAATACCTAACAATAATTTATAATAATTTTCACTAGGTAGGTACTTGATAAAATTATTAATAATGAGTGATAATTCATAATAATAATTAATCCAACATTTAGGATCTAAACATTTAGACCTAGTGATCTAGACAGTTATCTGTACAAAGAAGATAATGAACCGTTGTGACAAGAATTTGCAGAGTTTTTAATACTTTTAACGTACTTGAGCTTTGTACAGCTTTGTTAAAATGATAACATCCATAATTTGGATTGTTAACAAAAACAAAGACTGATAGTCAGCTGTTTTAGGACAAGGTACAGTAATCGTAGGTTTGAGCTTTGTCCAGTTACTTTGAAGAGCTGGGGGTTAACTGACTTAGAACGAGGAACCTACTTAGTCACAAGTTTCCATACTAATCTACTTAATAGGTTTCCATAATAATCTACTTAAAATCAGCTAACTCGTAGGTGTTTATTTTTATTTATTTTATTTATTTTTATTATTTATTTAGATAGGTCATGATCTAATTTGACAGACGTTTGCAGTATATCATGTTGACTTCGTCACGAAAACTCTCGTTACGATGGTATGATTGTCAAAAGTGATACTGAAAATGTAGCCTTTGATTGTGATAGGCATAATATTCGTTAGAGTGGCTTAGTTGAATAGCACTAGGGTTGTAAGTCATAACGGGTCTGTTGAGCTCGAAGACGGGGATATTGGTTTTAATGGAACACTAGTTGCGTCGCTCGGATGATGTTTCCGTGACCGAAAACCAAGAAGAATAAAAGGAATTACTGGGAGGGTGAACCCAGGGATTGGGGCAGAGGGTGGGGATGAGATAAAGTGAGTGAATCGATCGCGGATTGAGACGTTTCTCCGAAGGGGGGAACGTGAGTGATTCGTCATTCATGAGGGTGAAATACGCCTCATGCCTGCTCGTGAGTTTCCTGGTGTGTCTGACGCTTTAACTGAAAAGATCTCTCGAGGACGGTACCATCAAAAAACGCTTCTTATTACGGAGTCCGGAGCGGTCCGGAGCATCATTTGAATCGAGAACGTTCTAGTTGACGACCGAAATGTGGTGAATCGGCACAGGAGCGTCTTCGGAGCGGAGACAGATGAAATACGCCAATTTTCAACGATCTTTTGTGCTAGAACGGTTTGTCGGAGAAATAACCTACTCAAATAGTAAAATTTGTAGGAAATGTACCTCCCTTTTGTACATGTAGGTAGGGCAAGTAAGAAAAGTTGATAGTATCCGAGTTATAAGCAAAAATTCACAGTCATGCAGCATGGCTATACGACAGAATTTCTTTGAGACCATCCGCAGCTTCGTACTACCACCGTTCGTTCACAATGACGGTTCACAGGTTGAGTAGGGATGTTCCGATATTATCGATATCAATGAATATCGATTTTTTTGTTTCGATATTTCCGATATTATATCGGATTAGTCAAGAAAGATTATGGTGAATATCGGCTTTCGATATTGTATTTTTATGAGTTAAGTTGATATTCTTGTGATCTCCTATCCTATTAGGCCCCATATACATTGTTCGGGGAAATTTCGTCGTGTCCTCATTTTTTCCCCTCAGTATTTTCTCTTTTGTTTTCTTTAATAGATCATAAAGTTTCTTATTTTTCCACTATAATATATCCCTTACAAGATTCCCTAATATTTCATTTTCCTCAATTCTTCCGGCTTTATTCCCCGGTAAGTGAAGGAGGCGCAGCTCTATGTTGTCATGTGGTGATGGTGGCTCGGTATGTTTTATTGTAATCGGTGTACCTTGTCCGTAAATGGACCAGCTGATGAAGCGCGCTCTAGTGGGAGAATCCACGTTGCGCCAGTCCCCTTTTGGCAGCCGGTACGTCCAGTTTGACTACGCGGTTTTTCCTATTTTCTGGCCAGTATTGCCAATAATTCCTTCATTCTCCCAGTAAGGGTGCCTGCAGGCCCCCATATTGACAAATCACTCTTTCAGGGTCCCTTCCATCCCACAAACTATCGGAATTCACGCGAGTTTTCAGCCCTCGTTGGTGCCCCAAGTTCCCCTCGCATCTCCATCCTACGCTGAACGTGGTGAGCAGCACAGCATCAGGTAAGCCGTATTGCATTGATTCCTGTCGGGCTTCCTTTGCTGCATGGCGATTGGAGTTGTGCCCTCACTTCCGGTTCAGCCGTTTTCAAATCAGCGAAACTCATTGTAGTTAAATCCCCTTATTACTCTCAGTTGGTGGTGCGGGCCGGTTTTCAGGCCACCAACCCCCTTAGAAATAATAAATTCAACATACATTATAATATAATGTATATACCTAGGAAATATTATTTCCTGTTAAAAATATTGTCTGTTTTTATTGTAATTTTTCAGTCAAATATTAATTGTTAATCTATCTGTATTCCAATATATTTTATGTTTGAATGAAAATATTTGTGTTTTAATTTAGGAATTGCAGTTTTAAAAAAAATTAACAAGAACCATACTGCACAAAAATCTACCAAAACAGAAATAATCATTACCTAAATGATTATTTCTGTTTTGGTACTGAAAATCAATTGTGTGACTATGTGTTTGGTAGCGATCAAAAAATTAGCTGACACGCAAGTTTGTTTCAATGAGCTAACCTCAAAAGTGTATCTATTTTTCAACCAAATTTTAAAATAAAATTTATTATAAATTAAAAATTAATTCTATATAAAGATGAAATCAGTCTTAGATTGTCAAGTGAATAAATTCACTCGATTGAAGAACGCATTGTCATAAAATTATGAGTAGGTACCTAATCGTACAATTTCGCAATATATCATTCGACATTGCTGATATCGATATTTTGTTGTGATAATATCGCTGTATCGATATCAAGCTGAATATCGGTATCGATATCATATATCGGAAGATCCCCAATAGGTATCGGAACAACCCTAAGGTTGAGCCGATATGAATTTGTCAACACGATCGTAAATCAAACGGTTGAAATACAGGCCAATTGTTCATACAATCTTTGTTCATATAGGCAGGCGTTCCTGCAAGAGTATGTAGGGAAGTACTTACACGGGTACCTGCAACAAAAAAACGCATATGTTCCGCAAGTGTATGTTTTGACTTAGCCTTATAGGCAGGTCTTCCTTTAAATGCGGATAGAAATCATGTTCCGTCCGAAGTGTTAAAGTCAAAATATAGTTGAGAGAAGAAGTTCATTATAAATTTGAGAAATATATTACGTACTTACTACAATGTAGAAGTTTTTCTGATAAAATCCAGTGTTAACTTTAAAAGTGACGGCAGTTCTAGTGGAAGGCACAGTGGAGCTTAGGTTGGTATGGCTAAACAGTTCGATAAACCATTAGACACGATTCAGTTAAGCAAATATGGTCGATATTACCAACCAAATATATTTCATTTCAAAGGCCACTGGTAGATGAAGATCTTTTAGCCGAAAGTCACTCTGGTTAGTAGCGACTGGAATGTATGTATAATATCCCTCAGACTATTGTTCGCTCAATGCCTCATTTGTGAAACGCCAAATACATTTCATTTCGACGTTCTGAACGTCTCTAATGATGTCGCTATTCGGATATGAAAGTTCACCGAAGGAAACCTAATGGAGTCGGTTCTCCCATCAACATAATGCGATATCGGCCTGCAGACTCACTCCCTGAGTGAATTCAGTCTCTCCCTCAAGCCATCGTATTAACTCTGATCCGGTCTCATTCGAGATTTCATTCCGACTCAAAGGGCGGGTACTAGTTCGCAAATCAATAACGCTAAGATGTTATCAATGGAAAAAAAAGCTGCAAACTCATGGACAATGGTTTATTATCTTCTGTAAATCCTTCTGTCAGGATCAATGTTCTGTTTTATTTTAAATAATAATTTAATTCATTTATAAATATTAGTACACATACCTAACTAATAATGACATTATTTATAAATCTGAAATCTTGTTTGTGTTACTTCATCTTTTCCCCTTCAACTCCTACCAACCAAGCCACAATAACAATAACAGTAAAATTTTTCATTTACATTGGGCCAGCGATCCTGTTAATACCGTGGTGCCAGTGAACATTAGGGATTCTCCGTCTTTAGACTCGTTTAAAATTTCAGTCAAAAGAATGTTTGCCTCTAAAGTATCGGAATCATAAACTCTTTCGAAAAGAAAAATTATTATGTATTAGCTATACTAATAGGTACCAGTGTAATCTGAATCTGTAGTATTTTCAATATTGTACCCATACAGTGGATGTGAGACTTTTCCCCCAAGCATGAGGTTTTCCTCAAACGGGGGTGTAACATTCATAAGTTGCATTGTTGGTTATTTTCAAGAGTAGTAAAGTAATAGTAATAATAATGTAATGTTCTGTGATTATAGAACAAGAAGTACCTCGGACGATCCCATGACTCAAACATGACAAAGTTGTCATTTGACAATACGAAATGTAATGTTGAAAAACTTTCGTCTGATGCTGAGACCGCTCACTGAGACCGCGAGAGAGTTTGAAGGGGACATTATCGTTCCGTCGGTAAAACCGCAGGAGACTCTGATGTGGTCTTATTCTTCTTCAGTGGAAAAGATGAAAGACGATTTCCATTCCGAGCGGACCTCACCGGCAGTCGGAAAAGAAAATCCCGAGTCAAATATCGGGATTCACTACTAACCATCCAATTTTTAGTAGATGTTACAATTGACGGTAGTTTCCAAAGAGTTCTCCAATTCCTATTGGAGTTCACCTATTTGACAGTCCTTAGGGTTTACCTGATTGGCTCTTAATTTGAAGGATCGGGCATTCGTATCTTAGAATTCTTGTTATACAATGAGATGAAATTAAAATCGCTAAAACACATTCTATGTGTTTTACCCCCCCCCCCCCTCCTCCACCGGTTGATTCTTTTTCCTTATTACTCCGTATGAAATTGAAATGCTATAGCTTTTCCGAGACAAATTGAAGGTTTTCCGAAACAAAATAAAGGTTTTCCATTTCAAAATATAGGTATTCCATTTCAAAATAAAGATAGTTAAGATAAGTTCACTGTAGTGGATTGAAACACTTAATGAAAACAAGACAAGGACAGCCTGCCTGTCCATTCTCTATTGAATTTGACATTGACTATTCCTTATGCATGATCAGGGAGATTTCTGCCGCATGCGTGCATTCCTTCATTATGTAATCCTTATCGCCCGCGTGCATCCCTTCTTTACGTAGCGTATTCTAGCAATCGATTCTCCCCCTTTGTCACACCTAACGTTTCGATGTTTTTTAGGTTATGTTTTTTTAGTTTATACGAGGAAGGATGCGGCAACTGTTGCTGGTACACACGTAGAGTCAGCTTACTTCATGGTCACAGTAAGGTTGTTAGCAATCATGGATTCGCTGTCACTATCCATGTTCAAATTTCTCAAGATTTTTGCACCGTAGCAACAGTAGTTACGGCTCTTGAGCTTTGGCTCGTTTCACAAATTGCAAATTGAAAACATCTTCGTTGGTTGCAGTTCGCGATTTTCAACTATTGTGACCTCTCGAGGGTCTATAATCTTTATTCCGGCTATTTTGAGCTTCCTCCTACAAAGACCCTATCGGCCAAACGGAATTTTCGGAAAACTTTCATTTACAAACTGTTCGAAAGAATAACTTTTGTCTAACAGTATTGCAGTCAAAACAGAATAAGGAATCCAAATTACTCGCGGCATTTTACACATTTTACACATTTTACATAATACAGATATATTCACAAGTACAAATTATGAATGCAACGTTCGTTTGTTTAATATCTAAGCCTAAGGTCAGTGACCTGTCCAGGCTCGTTCTCTCCCAGCTCAGCTTGGATGTGCGTACGTTCAGTAATGCATTTTAGTTTATAAACAGTTTATAAATAATGCATTTTAGTTTATTATAAGAACAATTCTTATAATAATTATAATTATTATAAGAATTGTTCTTATATATTACTTCCTAAATATCCTACTTTTAACAAACTAAAAGGTACTTATACCTACTTAACGTCTAGCAAAGGTCGTTGTGGTAGTACATTTCTGTTATTCAAATTTGACATATAGGGATATTGGATTTTTGTGGGTCACTATGAATTCAAAATTTAAATTTAAGGATGATGGATTTTGCATTTATTTGATTCATCAAGTGTTGAAATGTTAGCTTTTTGAATACAGCTACAGAATTAGTTGTTTTAATTGCTGATGGCAAAGTTTCGAAAACTGAGGGGGCCAGCCAAGGCAACTGCCTAGTGTAGAAGTCATTGCTTGGGCGTGCTATTGATAAAATACTTTGTGAGTTCAACCTGGTAGGTCTCACATCACTTCTATTTTCGAATAAGCCGAGGGACTTATGCACATATAAGGCCAATCGATAAACATACGTCATTCTTGGAGAAAGTACTTCAAAATCCTCGTAAAGGTTCACCATTTGGGTGCGCCTGTGTGATTTCGTGGCTATACGCAAGACAGTATTCACAACCACATTTAGGTTACCAAAACTACTTGCGTACGCACCTCCCCAAATGGGTATACCGTAGATCAATATGCTATAAACATAGGCATAGAAAACCATACGTAGATTTTTACGGCTAAGCCAGCCTCTCAGTAAGACGAAGAGGTGGAATGTTTTCCTAATCCTTGCTACTAGACTTTGTATATGTTCCTTCCACTTCATGTGCTGATCAAGCAACAGCCCTAAATATCTGATGGAGTTTACTTTTTCCAGCCTTTCGCAATTAAGCGTAGCATGTTCAGAGCCGCAATTTCCCTGTTGTATTTCTATGTTTGAAACTACTGGTTGTCCAACTAAATTGATCGAAAATGATATATATTTTGTTTTGGAGATGTTAACTGTTAAACTGTTCGTGGCAAACCATTTTGTTACTTTGTCCATAATTAATTCAGCACTTGAATGAGCTTGCTGCCACGTCTTCTCTTTCACTATTATGGCCACGTCATCAGCGAATGCAACAAATCTACCTCCAGTGTTTATTGAAAATAGGTCGTTTATGTGTATGAGGAATAAGATTGGGCCAAGAACTGACCCTTGAGGGACTCCATAATTTATTGGTTTCATGGTACTTTCTACATCCTGAAATCTGACAAATTGTTGCGTATCTGATAGATATGTGGTGAACCATCTAATGGCCACCTCATCGAGTCCCATCTGCCTGAGTTTGAGAATTAACCTGCAGGTTTCAATCGAATCAAACGCCTTTGTTAAATCAATAAATAATCCTATAATCTTGTTGTTGTTATGTAAACCGTTTGATATTTCTCTCCCTACATCCGCTAGGGCGTCTTGGGTGCTCATATTTTGTCTGAATCCATATTGCGAGGATGACAGAAGATTATTTGTTTCCACAACTACAAGTTATTGGGAAATCAAGTTTCGGTCTCCAGTTCAATCATAGACATGTTTCACCTGTTGTGAACCACTTGTTACATATGGGTTTGAGTTGTTGTAAAAATATAATTATTCATTCGTGTCTGTTCCATCAACAGTGTTGTTTGTCTTAAAACTATAATGTGATTCATTTTTTTTGTGAACACCACTGCAGATAAGCAGTACTCTGCAACAGGTTATGGGCCCAGCACTTAAAGAAAGACAATGGCAAGCACTGACCTGAAGATTAACCCTTTGGGACGAAATAATTTTGAGACATGGGTAATCCACATGGAGGCACTCCTTACCCGAAGTGAACTACTTGAATACGTTGACGGAACAATCAAGAAACCAGTTGTGTCAGAAGGAGCCGGAGATAGAGATCACGAACGAGTAAGATATTGGGAAAAGAATGACAAGAAGGCAAAATCTGATATAATACTAGCAATTGCGGCTACAGAACTGAGGGTTGTCAAAGGATGCAAAACTTCTCATGAAGTTTGGAAGAAGCTGCACGACCATTTTCAATCCCGTGGTCCATCAAGAACGGCGACTCTACTAAAACGTCTTGTGCTGTGCAAAATGAAACCAGGGAGCGATGTTCGCAACCACGTAGCTGAATTCTTTGATATCGCAAATGACCTATTGGATATGGGAACTGAGATCCCTGATAACCTTCTTACGACAATGTTATTGTACAGTTTATCCGAGGAATTCGAAAGTTTTCGTGTAGCTATTGAATCAAGAGATAATTTACCAAACTCCGAGCAACTGAGAACCAAGATATTGGGAGAAACTGATGCTAGAAACCATCTTGGAAGAAAAGAAGAACAAAATGCGTTACTTGCGAAGAAAAATTACAGGAATTTCAATAAGAACAATCAGCCAAAGAAGTGGAATAATCAAACAAGTTCAATAAATAGTAAGAAAGCCAAGTTGAAGTGTCATAATTGTGGAGGAATTGGACACTTTGCGGCAAAGTGCGCATCCCCGTCAAAGGAGATTGCAAGAACTGTTAGAGACGACGAAGAATACTCTGATGAATATGTCGGGATCAATATGTCGCAGCGCCAACAAAGATTGAAAAAAACTTCTTCATCCGAGAAGCAATAGAAGAAAAAATGGTAAAACTGGAGTATATGCCATCTGAAAGTATGCCAGCGGATTTCCTAACTAAATCGACTCCAAGAGTGAAGCATGAAGCTTGTTCTCAAGCGTTAGGTCTTCAGACGCTCACTTGAGGGGGCGTATTGGGAAATCAAGTTTCGGTCTCCAGTTCAATCATAGACATGTTTCACCTGTTGTGAACCACTTGTTACATATGGGTTTGAGTTGTTGTAAAAATATAATTATTCATTCGTGTCTGTTCCATCAACAGTGTTGTTTGTCTTAAAACTATAATGTGATTCATTTTTTTTGTGAACACCACTGCAGATAAGCAGTACTCTGCAACACAAGTACTATAATGTAAACACGAATAGCTCTCATGCTGTTTCGCCTTTGAAAAGGAAAGTCATTAAACAGGTAGAATTGAAAATCAAGTAAACAAGGTTATATTTACAAGGGGTCAGAAACAACCACAACAAACCGTCTATTGGCTCGGGCGATTGTCTTGAGAAAATGGTCAACTACGGTTACAGACGATGATGAACCCTGGCGTTCTTTATAGGAAATTATTAGGGCCTTGTCCCCCCCCCTCCACTAGGCATTCGAGAACACAAAAATAAATTGTGCTGAACTTATTTAAAAGAAACACTAGAATGTCGAATGTTAAACCCAGTTGTTAATGATTTGAATTCAGTCGTCGAAATCCACAATAGGTAAAAGAGATTGCCAACTTTTTCCAACTTTTTCTGCTTCCAACTTGCAGTGCTGCAGAGGAAGCACATTCCTAACATACCTGGATTTTGTGAGACCAGATGGTCCAAAAAATATCCATGCATTTCTGTTTTCATGAAGCATTTCGTGGAAATAGTTCAGGCATTGGAAAAGCTCACTACAGAGGAAAACAGTAATACAAGAAACAAAGCGTTTCTGCTTTTCAGTTCCGTAGCACGACCATATTTCATCATTTGTGCCTTCATTATATCCAAATACTCGGCTCTGTTGCAACCAGTCGTAAATATTTTGCAGGGAAAACAGCTGAAAGTTGCTTCAATGCAACAATCATATTGAAACTGTGTTGTCGACTGTGAGGAATCACCGTGAGCCTGCTGAATCTGTGATGGGAGATATTTATGCATCGGCAAAAAAAAAAATGTCAGACGGATTGGGGGTAGATCTTTTGACGCCAAGAGTGGTTGGACGTCAGCACTACGGTTCGAATACCCCAAGTGACTCTCCAGAGGAATATTGGAAATGATCAGTCTTGATTCCTTACCTAGACTCGTTTTCTTCAGCGCTGACTGACAGATTTTCTCATAATAATGAACCGGCGTTTTCCCTTCTTTCTCTTCACCCCCACGTCATGATGGCTTCAAAATTAGTCCATTTGAAACTCCAAGCCGAGAAAAATAGCCAAGTTTTATGATTTTGAACTCCACTTATGGCACAATAAGTGGGCGGAGAAAATGGACAAGAACGACACTGGAATGAGACCGAAAAACCTTCAACACTTCAAAATGTGGAAAGGATCGATTTGATCAAGGAAGCTGACCCCTTCTATCCTTCCATTAAGAAGGCCCTGATGATTGCGGTAACGTAACGTTACTAACGTTACCGTGCACGACCTGCTCGGTGGAAAGAACTTTTAGCACCCTGAGGCGAGTAAAAACATGGACACGGTCTACAACGGGGGAGGATAGGCTAAATGGTCTGTGTATGCTCAGCTTCCACCCAGATTTGGTGAAATCGAAGAAGGTGAATTGTAGAAGAGGTTGATCAATTTACCAGCAACCCCAGAATACTGATGCTGTCTTAAAAATTGTCCATTGCTGTTTTTTAGTACCTATGTTGTATACTGAAATAATTTAAAATATATAAATAAAGATATGTCATGAAAATTCATTCTTCAGACTTTGTACCTTTTGTTTGCCACGCATACTTTATATATAATAGCTCTTAGACCCCCCCCCCCCCCTTGGTTAAATCCTGCCTACACCCATGGCCAAGTTTAGCTGGTGTCCCAAACTCTATAGTGATTTTTTTTTTTATTGACATAGGTATAGGTATGTCAATAAAAAAATCAAAAAAAAAAAAATCACATCAGTGTATTGAAACACACCAATACAATTAGAGTGCCTACTTACTCAAGTTTGGAATTTTTAAAAAATGTTACATGTATGACGTTTAATTGTAGAAGTCCCTTGATGGATAGAAGTCATCAAAAAACTTGAAAAAAAAAAATCAGACTTCAATATCCCCAAAGATCATTTCCATACAGAAAATCATGTGGAATCAGAGTACCTGGTTGACACTACGTTTGGACCCGTTTTTATTGCCTTACGAATTCGTATTTTAAAAAAGATTTTGCGAGGAGAAACTATGGAATGTAGCATTAAAAGTTAAAAATAATCATTCAAAAAAATATTGAAATGTTAGGTTTTTTCCAAGTATGTATTCTGAAAAGTTTAGTCTGGACCGCCCTATCGAAATTCTGACACTTTAGTCAAATTTAGTCACTGATTATTGAAGACAATAAATCAAATTTGGATAGTTTTTATAATTGTGGAATAGTCACTGGTGATGAATGGTCGAAAAAAGGATTGAAGCTTGTCGAATTCACCCTGTTAACTTGTAAGTTGTTCAAATTTTCAGTGCTTTACAAGTTTACACGACGAATTCTACAACTTGTAGAGACAAATCTTCGTGTAACTAAAATTTTATGAAATAGACCTCCTGATGCCCGCGTGCCTACGAAATTCATTTCACCGATTTCTCTTATCTCCATCGAACAGCTGAGAAAACCAAAGCCACCTCCCCCCTCCCTCATCCCGTAATCCCCGTTTAATACGTCACTGACGATCTTCCACGAGGGGAGAAAATCGGCTTGGGAGGGAGAAAATCGTCTGGTGCGGGCGGCGAAGGGGTGATTAGGGGGAGGAGGGATCGAAGGCTGATGAGTCGAGGGAGAGAACGTAATATGTACAACTCAATACCCCCTCCCTCCCTCCCACCCTCCCGCCAACCACCACCTCCCACGCAATCGAAACGCACCCTAAAGGGACGTAAACAACGAGTCACGAAGGGCTGCCATTAGCTAACAAGCTCCGTGCGCCTCCTCGATTATCATTTCACCGGTTGCTGCCGGTTGATTAATTTCAATGTCGCGGTCCACATCTCCACCGAAAAATATCAATTAACATGGAACATGTTTTAGCCTTGAGAGAACTTGCCAATATGGTCGCAAAATTGCGTTACGAAAATAGTGACCCGCCCCCCCTTCGACCATCGTATTCAACCTTCTGTCCAAGTCCACCGAAAAAGCTGATATTTGAAGGTTAGGTTCTGTGGGGCATCTGAAATCGTTTACTACTCATTGAAAAGCTAAATAGATTGATTTATCCAACAATAAATCAATAATTGATTTATCCAACAATAAATCAATAATTGATTTATCCAACATTTTATTCTAACTCACTTTGCCAATTTTTCGTCCCTTACCCAATTAATAAGGGCTGGAAAATGCGCTTTGTTAAACGACAACAAACAATTATTGAGAAATTATTATTCACATATTATTATTGTTAACCGGTAAATAAGGAAAGAAAGGTGGGTATTTTTCTGTTAATTGGTTAGGTTGGTTTTATTGTAATAATTACAATAAAGTAATAGCAATTATTGCTCCATGCTTGCTATGGAGAGTGCAAAACAACTTGTCCGCGAAGTTTATTGTCAGACATCGTATAGGTAGTACCTAGTAGAAATAACCCAGATAAATAGACCTGCATGAAAGCTTTATCAGATTCAGTCAGTTTGCATAAATTCAGACCATTCCAGCGAGTGTTGAACGATTGTTAAGCGATAATAATTCACGGAAATACTTTTGCCTAGAGACGAAAATTTTTCCAGTGGTTGATAAGTAGGCTTTATTTTGTTATCACCTTATTCTGGCTCTTGGTCGTTATTTGAACCACTCTGTATAATTTATTTATACTAGCTGTCGGGCCCGTCGCTGGCGGGCACAACTCGGTGTGTGTCCATCTACCTCAGTTACCTGTCCCGGACGGGCAGAAATCGGGATGGATCCATCTGCCACTCTTACCTGTCGCTTTACGCTCTTACATGTCCCTTTACAAACCCTTATAGGTAATCTTAAGTACCAAAAATAATATTCACCTGTCTCACGGGAAGGAAGACTTTAGGATTTCGGCTTACCTATAAACCCCCCACCCCTATGGATCCGGAAGTGAACCCCCCCCTATGTCCTTCCCCGATCACGGAAACATTTAAATACGGGAGAAGGGTTCGAACCATTGACCCGTGATTGAAGGACAGTGATTGCGTGATTGAAGGACAAACAAACAGACAGACAGACACCAAATTCAAAATCGGCATGGTTCGACTCCATTTCACGCGAAACGAATTACTGTAGCGAAATATTTCGGAAACGTTTCAAGGATCATCGTGAGAGTTGTCCGAACCAGTGACCAACTTTCGTAATTTTTGCTCAACGCTAACTGGGCAAAATGCCGAGAAACGGCGGACAGACGGAATTTTTAATTCGATTTTTGGAATTGTAGTGTAGTAACAGTTATGTTTGGGGTTGCTATAACAAATCTAATAAAAAGTTTAGTCTTTGCTTGATCATATCCGAGTACGGTGTTCTATTCATCCGATATTAGACTGGCGACGAGTAATGGCTTCAAGACGACGAAATAGAAGGTCGTCGAATCTAGAGGTGGCTGAAGGGACAATGGACGATGCGACTCAGGAGCGCAGGAAGAGAATTAGAGAAATGATGGCCAAATTCACACATCCAGCCTATGACAAAGAAGACGACTGGCTCCAGTATATTGGAAGGTTTGAGAGAGTTTGTAAGGTGAAAGGCTTGTGGGAGGATAACGAGGAAGACGAAGAATTAGGAATTGCAAAGCGCGATTTGTTACTGGCATACGTGGGTGTTGAACCGTTAAGAAAGTTAGAAATTGAGGTAATGCCACAATCCGTTGATGAGTTAACGTATGAGCAGGTCAAGAGAAACTTTCAAGCGATATACAAACCAAAAGGTACCATTTTCGGGGCTCGGATGGACTTTGAAAGGATGTGTCGGAAAGCTGGAGAATCGATCACTGAGTTTGTGAATAGGCTGAACGATCTCAGTATTGCGTGCCAATATGAAAACTCAGTTGTGGATGAGCGTCTCCGAGATAAATTTGTGGCCTCAGTTGATGGCGAAAAGGTGGAGATTGAAGTGCGGATGAGATGGCCTGATGGAAGGAAGGGTCATGGAGAGAAAGTGACTTTCAAAGAAGTTCTGGAGGTAGCCAGAGCAATTGAAACGGCGACATTAGAAGTGAGTAAGAAGAACACTCAGTGTTCAGCGGTGAAGAAGGCGCCTCGGGAAAACGAGTATAGAGTACAGGAACATGTCCAAGACAACAATCGAAGGTTTAGTGAGTGTGGACGTTGCGGCCGTAGACATCACCCTAGGAGGTGCCCAGCGTGTAATACACGTTGTGCCAAATGTGGGGGAGAGGGACACTGGGCTCGGAAGTGTCAGAAGAAGAGTGCGAAGAAGCTGGAAGCTGGGGGATACAGCGATCAAGACTCGTCCGAGGAGGTTGAAGAATTCAGTGGGGGGCTGAAGCAAGTCAACAAGGTGGGGTCGGTCAGGGCGACGATTGATGTAAAAATCAACGGGAAGAAGGTTCGGATGGAGTTTGACTCAGCAGCTGGAGTGTCCACGATTACGAAGGGAGTATGGAGAACAATAGGGTCACCAGACCTGAAGGCCACCAAAGAACTTAGAGGATATGGGAAGATCCCGTTGAGGACTCTAGGAGAAGTAAAAGTGACTGTAACAGCAAGAGGGAAGGAAAGGCTGTTGGACGTAGTAGTGGTCGAGGAAAATGACACACCACTTTTTGGTTTACCATGGATCCTCGAGTTTGGGTTTGATCTTCCATCTGAGGTGGTACTTAGGAAGGTGGCAGGTTTGGGTTTTTCCCAGGTAGCGAAGGAATTGGATGGCTGGAAGGAAGATGAAATCAAAAGATTATTGAAGAAGTATGCTGTGCTTTTTGATGGTACTCTGGGAAGGATAAAAGGGAGAAAAGCGGTGGTACATTTGAAGGAGGACGCCAAGCCGGTGGCATTCACAGCAAGGAGAGTACCATTTCCTCTGAAAGCAGCTGTCGAAAGTGAAATTCAAAGGTTATTGCGGGAAGGAATCATTGAGAAGGTGGACCCAGCTAAAGTACCTATTGAATGGGCCACCCCAACTGTGAATGTGGATAAGGGCAATGGAAAAATCAGAATTTGTGGAGATTTTAGGGTAACGGTCAACAAAAACATGATTCCAGATTTGCACTTGATGCCAACGTTTGATGAGCACATGGCGAGGCTGAGGGATGGCAAGGAGTTCTCAGTAATCGACTTGAAAGACGCATATTTACAGTACGAGGTCGAAGAAAAGTCGAGAAACTTGTTGACGATTGTGACTCACAATGGATACTATAGGTATGTTCGACTACCGTTTGGATTGGCGTCAAGCCCAGCAATTTTTCAACGAGTGATGGAAGAGGTGCTGGCGGGGGTACCAAACATCAGCATCAATATGGATGACATTATCATAACAGGCCCAGATAGGAGAACACATTTAAATAATTTGGAAAGGACGATGGAACGGTTGAAGGAGGCAGGGATGAAGTTGAGGGAGTACAAATGCAGATTTTTGCAATCATCCGTCGTCTACTTAGGACACCGGATTGACGAAAAGGGAGTGCATCCAATGGAGGAAAAAGTGGAAGCAATGAGGAAAACCCCTACTCCAACTAACAAGAAGGAGCTTCGGTCATTTCTAGGCGCTATAAATTTCTATGAAAAATTCTTGCCCAATCTGCACGGTGTGTGTGCACACCTCCATAAGCTAACGGGGTTGAATATGAAATGGAAGTGGGGGAACTTGGAGGATCAGGTTTTCAAGGAGGTGAAGGAGTTGCTCTGCCACACGAAAACTTTGGCTCGGTATGACCCAAGAAAACCAATTTTGATACGGGCGGATGCATCGGAGAAGGGCCTCGGAGCAGTTCTGCTGCACAGGTTTCCAGGAGGGGAAGAACGGCCGGTGGCGTACGCTTCAAGGAAGTTGAGGGCAGCAGAAGAACATTATGCAGTGATCGATAGAGAAGCGTTGGCTCTGGTATTTGCGGTGGGAAAATTTCACCAGTATGTCTGCGGTACTCATTTCACGCTAGTAACAGACCACAGGCCACTAGAAAGAATTTTTGGGACTGGTAGAGAATTGAATAAGGTTACGAGCAATCGGCTGATACGGTGGGCGCTCTTGTTAGGGAGATATGACTATGAGGTGAGGTATGAGAAAGGCATTGAGAATGCGTGTGCAGATGCTCTCTCAAGACTACCAATGGACTCATGGGAACAAACATCAATGGAAAAGGACGCAGTCAAAAGGATATCGTTCATAGCAACAGGAAAGGAAGTTAAGCAGAAGACAGCAGAAGATCCAGAGCTGGGTAAGGTAGAGCGGTGGCTGTCTGGAGTAGAGGGGACACCAAATGACGAGGTTGTGAAACCCTACAGGTCTCGTAGAAGTTCTACGAGTCTACGGTAGAACAGAGCTCGCTAGCGTGGATGGAGTGGTTTTATGGCAGAATCGGGTGGTTGTACCTGAAGCGCTCAGAGAAAAAACCATAAAAGTGTTGCACAATGGACACCCTGGGATGAGTGCCATGAAGAGCGTGGCTCGATATTATGTCTGGTGGCCAAACATTGATGCTGACATTGAGAGGTACGTGCGGTGCTGTAATGCATGCCAGGAGAACAGACCGAACGTGGCCGAGGTCCCGCTTTATCCTTGGAACATACCAATGACGCCTTGGGAGAGGATACATGTGGATTTCGCCGAGGTGGATGGACATCATTGGTTCGTCGCTGTGGACGCATATTCAAAATGGGCTGAGGTTGAGCTAATGGAAAAAAGTACAGCGGTGAAGGTAATACATACCTTTGGCGAATGGTTTTCAAGGTATGGGTACCCAAGGCAAGTTGTTTCGGACAATGGACCTCAGTTTCGTTCACAGCAGTTGAAAGATTTCTTCCAGGAGAAGGGGATACGGTTTATAAACTCCACCCCTTACCACCCAAAGACAAACGGAGCGGCAGAAAGGTTAATAAGAACTCTCAAGGATAGGTACAAAGCATGTAAGAGGGATGGTGGAACACCTAGAGAGGTTCTTTGGAGAGTTCTGTTGGCTTATAGGGGAAGCCCCCATGCAACCACGAAATGCTCACCGGCAGAACTATTTTTGGGCAGAAAACTTCCATCAACACTTGCTTTGCTTCGGCCGGATGTCAGGGCGTCGGCAGAGGAAGCGATATGGAAGCAGAAGATACACCACGATGCCAAGGCTTCAAATCGGGAGTTCGAAGAAGGAGAAGAGGTGTGGGTGAAGGAAGAGCGAGCGAAGGGTTGGAGACCAGGGGTAGTGTGTCGAGGGACAGGAGAACATTCCTACGAAGTCGAGACGGCAGGAGTCACTGCAAAGAAACATGCAGACCAACTTTGGAGGCGACAGGGGGCTGTTCAAGACGAGATGGTGAGGGGGGAGTAATGTAGTGTAGTAACAGTTATGTTTGGGGTTGCTATAACAAATCTAATAAAAAGTTTAGTCTTTGCTTGATCATATCCGAGTACGGTGTTCTATTCATCCGATATTAGAGGAATCTATTTATCTTGTAGGCTCGTACGCACAGGTCACGGCAACAGGCACCATGCAGCCTGCTTTACTACCAGCAAGAGTCCAATTGGCTCCTCAACCAACTGATTCAGATATGAACACTATTCTTCTCACCTTGCAGAACCTCACGACCTCCATCACAAGAATTGAGTCAAACATGCACTCATTTGATCAAAGAATTACGGCCTTGGAAACTAAGACTAAGGCTGAACGCCCTACTAAGAAATCACCAAACCCATGGCGCAAAACCTAAGGATTATGACCTGGAATGCGAACGGGCTCACTCAACGAAGATCGGAGCTCGAGATAGCTTTAAACATCAACAAAATTGATGTGTGTCTCGTGTCAGAGACTCATTTCACAAAGGAATCCTACGTCAAATTAAAGGGCTACAGGTGCTACCATGCTCTACATCCGGATAACAAAGCACACGGGGGTAGCGCTGTGCTGATTAAAGACAACCTCCAACATCACGAATGGGCAAAGATTGAAACAGAGAAATGCCAGATTTGTGCAATCGCAGTCGGAACTAGGTGTTATGAAACAACTATTGCTAGCATCTACTGCCCACCCAAGCACGCCATAACAGATGAGGATTTCACCCAGATGTTTGATCAGCTAGGGAATCGATTCATCATCGGTGGAGATTTTAATGCAAAGCACACGTACTGGGGCTCGCGAGTTTGTCTAACACGTGGCTCAGCCCTTTACAGATATGTACAGTCAAACAATTGCATTACCTTATCAACTGGTAAACCAACATACTGGCCTACTGACATTAAGAAAAAACCTGATTTACTTGATTTCTTTATAATGAGAAATATATCAGCTAATTATGCGCTTGTGGATGAGTGCCTGGACCTCAGTTCAGACCACTCACCAATAATCCTCACGCTAAGCGAGCAGATCATCCGAAAACCACACAATCCGGTCCTGGTCAACAAAAAAACAGACTGGGTTCAATTCAAAATTGACGTCAACCAGCGTATCAACCTTAGCGTGGCTTTGAATTCAGTAGAAGAAGTCGATAGTCAACTCGAACAACTTGTACATGCTATACAAGATGCAGCATGGCAGAACACCCCTGAAATTACTAAAACGCTGAACGGGGTGAATTACCCACATGAAATTGTAGAAATCATAAAGAAAAAGCGCAAAGCAAGACGGATCTGGCAAACCACACGCATCCCAGCTTACAAGACTAAATGGTATAAAATTGCCAATGAGCTGCGGGCAACGATGAAGGAAATCCAAGAAGAAACTCAAGAAGAATCCCTCATGTCACTTACCAGCCATCGAGACACCAATTACTCCTTGTGGAAGGCAACGAAACACTTGAAGAGACCCGTCATACAAGCATCACCCATCCTGGACACTGAGAGCAACACATGGATCAAAACCAACCAAGAAAAGGCTGATACATTTGCTCGACATTTGGAAAAAACATTCACGCCATGGTAGCCCTGATGAAGAACCGCTCGAAGATGTTCCGTTATGTGATCAAAAGACCGATATACAGCGGGTCACCGTCAAAGAAGTGCAGCAGACAATAAAAAAAGAAATAAGTGCGAAAAAGGCACCTGGATATGATCTAATCACAGGCCAAGTCCTTAAAAACCTTCCCCGGAAAATGGTTGTTAAAATTACGCAGATCATCAACGCTGCCATCAATCTATGCTATGTTCCACAGCTGTGGAAGCTTGCTGAGGTCATCATGATTCCAAAACCTGGTAAGCCAGCTGAACAGTTGACTTCCTACCGACCAATATCTCTCTTACCAATCCTCTCAAAGCTCTCTGAGAAACTTATCAACAATCGACTGATAAAAATTGTACAAGAACGAAACCTCATCCCATCTCACCAATTCGGGTTTCGACGGCAGCACTCTACAATTGATCAGGTGCACCGAATAACGCATATCATCGAGCAAGCGCTCGAACACAGAAAAGTCTGCTCGGCCGTTTTTCTGGACGTCACTCAGGCGTTCGATAAAGTTTGGCATGAAGGACTCAATCATAAGCTCCGCAAAATGCTTCCAGCCTCATACGCCAAGCTGTTACAATCTTATCTTTCAAATCGCTACTTCCGAATCAAGCAAGAAGATGCATATTCGGAGGCCAAAATAATTCAGGCTGGTGTTCCACAAGGAAGTGTACTTGGCCCTCTCCTGTACCTGCTTTTTACCAGTGATCAAACCAGAACGAGAAGAAAATACTCTGGCAACATTTGCGGATGACACCGCAGTCCTTGCCGTTGGTGAAAACACTAGAGAATCCACATCAAAACTATGCAGATCTATCAACCGACTACACAACTGGACTACGAAGTGGAGGATCAGAATGAACGAGACTAAATCTGTACATGTCGACTTTACGAATCGTAGGCGTGAGTACATACCGATACTCCTCAATGACAAAGTTATACCATATGCTAACGAAGCTAAGTATCTGGGTATGACCCTAGATGCTAAACTTCGATGGAAAGCGCATGTCAAAAAGAAGAAAGAGGAACTCACTATCAAATTCAGGAAAATGTATTGGCTGATGGGACGACGATCACCCATGTCGATCCAAAACAAGCTAACACTCTACAATCAGCTCCTCAAGCCAGTCTGGACGTATGGTGCACAACTGTGGGGCTGCACCGCTCCGAGCAACCGCTTGATCATCCAGCGCTTCCAGAATAACGTACTACGCGCGTGTGTAGACGCGTACCGTTACACAAGAAATGATCGACTACATTTGGAACTTCAAATTCCCACAGTCGAAGAAGTTATCAAAAAGCAAGCATTAGCCCATCAATAGAGGCTTCGTCCCCACATCAATGACGAGGTTGTCCAGCTCCTTGATGTTGATGGCCTACTCAGAAGGCTTAAAAGAACAAAACCTCATGACGTGTGGGAGTGGAGTGTTTTGTGAAAAGTTTTGTGAAATCATGTTGTGAAATGAAGTGTGTTCAGTGGGATCAGTGAACCCATACCAGTGCATCAGCTGCACAAAACTTGAAGCCTTTTAGAAGCCATGTTACGTATCTTAGCTTCTTAACAATCAATTAACAATGCATATCAAATTTAAATTGCTAATAAGTTGTAAACTTGGTGCAATAAAAATTTTCACAAGAAAAAAAAAATTTATCTTGAAACTATTATGCCCATTGGAACATCGCATTCAACCATTTCACAGAACATGATGGTGAAGTCAGAATTGCGATATCGCATTCCGTTATCAGATTAGAGCAGATGAACCGTGAAGAACATCTCAAGTAACAACCACGTTTCTTCATCTTCAAAGTGCTCCAGTTTGAGAACGGAATGAGATATCGCGATTCTGACGTCACCATCGTGTTCAACGAAATGATTGAATGAGATGTTCCGAGCATCAAATTTTACATAGAACCAGTATTTCTTCGAAAAGTCACACGTATAGCCATGCTGCATGAATATTCGAAGAACGGTTTGAGAACGGAATAATACATCGCAATTCTGACTCCACAACCATCTTCAGCGTTAAAAAACCTTTAAAACGAGATTTCAATTGTCCGACTGTTTCCTTTTTGGAATTGATGGGTAATTTTCTCCCCTTAAACTATCCAAAACCCCCTCTGAGTGGCCCGGTTCTGCCTATCTACGAACTTAGCCTTTCGATTGACAGGAAAGATCTGTCGTGCAAATTTTAATTTTATATCTCAATTCTATCGAGAGTTATCGTCTTGCATAAGTGTACTCGTATATTCCAATATCATTAATAATTTCGGTGTCTCAATAAGCCAAAAGTTGTTAGATTTTCTAAGAAAGTTGTAACAAAAAGAAGAAAACGTCTTTAAAAAAAAAAAAAAAAAACTCCACGGACTGGTAGAGTTTTGTATTAATATTCATTTTTTGTGAGTGAATTTTGAATTGAATACTGAAAGGTTGTGAGGGGGAATGTTATGGAATGAGGAGGTCGAGCTGAATACTGAGGGTTGATCAAAGTAATGAGCACTGATGAAGATGGTGATGGAGGGGTCATGAGGAGGGGGGGGGGGGTCCATAAGGTTCATGAAGAGGGGAGTATGATGATTGTAGGGTGATGGTGGTGATGAGGGGGGGGGGGGAAGTTCCTAATAGACGGACTGAAACTAATTGTGATGTGAATGAGGCCTGTTACCCGGTGACGGGCGATTGTTTATTTATTCATGAGACGACTGAATTATGTATTAGGGAGCTCCGAGGGGGTCGAAGGGGGGGGGGGGAGCGGTAACTCGGAGAAGGAGGACCTCCGACTGTGGTAACTCGGGAACCACCCCCCCCCCCCCCTCCAACAACCGCCCTCCCTTCAACCTCTTTCAACGGGTATCAGCTTTTCCGCGTCGGGCCTTTTCCCCCTTTCAACTTTATTCACCACCACCACCCAGTCACCCACATCCACAGCACCCTTTTTATGTTGGTGTTGGGTGGTGATGGGGGGTGTAGTGGCCGTGAAGGGGGGGGGGGAGGGTTGCTCTGGGCTCTCGGTCAAAACGATGGTGGCGGTAAGACGAGAGGGATGATGGAAAATATTGATGAAAAGTTACAGTCAAGCACCATGGAATAACGTGCCAATTTTCATATTTTGATTTTAATATTTCCAATAATAAACCATTACAATCGAACAAGAAAAACTCTGCAACGAGTGATGTTGTGAGTATTGAGGGTTGATCCATAGGTACTCAATACTCACAACATCACTCCTTAGAATACCAGTGGTCAAGAACCTTTAACCTAAACTCTGCAACTTCGTGGTTTTATTACCTTCTGTACAGATCAACTCTTCAGTCCAGATCACTGTTCCGCTTTATTTTACACAGTGTGGTACCTGGCCCATTATTTTAGACAAGGAATTCAAATATTACATTTTCGCGCGCAATCTTTGTTGGTTTCTAGATACGTAGATTTAGAAAATCGAATAAAGAAAACTCTGCAAATCCTTGACACAACGGTTTATCATCTTCTTTGTACACAACGGTTTATCACCCTTCTGTCTCGATTACTGAATGATAGATTCATTATTATTACGAATGATCATTAATTATTAATCATTATTATCAAGTAGTGTAAATTATTAATATTTATTGTTGGTTATTATTAATTTTTATGCTTCATTATTGATAATTATTATTAAATATTATTCATAAACTCGATATTTGAATCAATTGGGTCAGTTTGAAAATCGACCCGACAGGCTGCCCTACGATTCACTCTCATGTTGACGATTAACGATCTGATCCAACTTTGAGCCGCCATTGTGAACGAACGGCTGGTCATACAAAGCTGTGGATGGTCTTAACAAATTCTAATAAATAAACTCTATCTAAAAATGAAATAAAAAACATACCGTTTGATGGGAATTTTTCGAGTTGTGAAATTTTCAAAATTTCAAAATTCGTTTTGAACCCCTTCCCCTTGACCTAGGGTTATGAAAAGTTTCGAGGATCATTGTGGGGTTGGTCGGAACCCGTAACAAAAATTTCGAAATTTTAGCTCAAACCTGACTGGGCGGACGGACGGATTTTTGGTTTCGTATCTTCGATAATGAACCATTGGAATCGCCCAATGAAAACAATCACTCTCATACCGCAGCTTGTCGGCCACGCACTCCGCAGTGGTTAACGTAATATGGTTAGGTAAATCGAGAGCTATCCAACGAGTGGTGAACGATTTTTGTACGATGATAACTGGCGAAGTTAAAGTTCCGTAGCAACGAATCGGTTGTACGTGAAAATCATTAGAAATTTTTTATAACGGCTTCTTCGTCACACCGTCACCGTCACACTTTTTGAGTTATGTGCCATTGTAAAGACATAAAATTCGGGCTGTTCCGAGTCAAATTCAATGATGTCGTACGACAAAGAGAGTCAAACGTACGTCGTCGAACGCCAATGTAAACGCTTGCATACGAGTCTGCAACACATTGAGACACACGACCATAATGTTGTGTGCAAACAAACTTCGTATCAAGTCATGCGCATATCTCAGCTTTACGAAGGGCGACCACCGAGTGAGAGGAATGTATTCTAGTTCTATAAATTGATAGGTTTCCAACGAATGGTGAACGGTTTTTGTCCGATGACAAATGACGAAGTACTATTCCCCTAGCAACGACTCGGTTGTACGCGGAAATCGTCAGAATCTCATTTGGGACCATTCTCGTAGTCAATTTTCGTAACGGGACCAATTTTCGTAACGGTTTTTGAGTTATGTGCCATATGAAAGATATAAAAAGGTCAAAAATTTGTTAACCCCATGTCAAAATTTGTTGGTTTACGTTTCAAGATACGTAGATTCAGAAAAGAGCTAATATTTCGAAATTTTTGTTCCGACCAACCCCACAATGATCCTCCAAACTTTTCATAACCCTAGGTCAAGGGGAAGGGGTTCAAAACGAATTTTGAAATTTTGAAAATTTCATATCTCGAAAAATTCATACAGAAAACGGTGTAATTTTTAGTTCGCATTCAGTTAGAGTTTATTGTTAAGAATATTTTCAGACCATCCGCAGCTTCGTACGACAACCTGTTCGTTCACAATGAGGGCTCATAGGTTGAGCCGATATGAGCCTGTCAACACAGTTGTGAATCAAACGGTTGAAATACAGGCCAATTTTCATACTAACGAGCTGTTTGGAACATCATATGGTTTTAGTGATGTCGACTTTATTGTTCTGAGGTACGTATCGTGCTACGGAAATGAAGTTAATTTCGAAAGTTTGTTGGTAGGTACTTCTTTTATAGAAAAATTATTACTGATATAGTATTGATTCATCATCATTCAGGTTCTGCACAAAGGAACCCAGAGTCGATATGAAGTCAACTTTTTTTCGTTTTTACGAAGTATTTGAGTCGACAATTGCTCTTCTTGAAGGTCCATTCGAACTCGAATAAACACCTTGAGTCGATATGAAGTCTACTTTTTTTCGTTTTCACGATGTATTTGAGTCGACAATTGTTCTTCTTGAAGGTCCATTCGAACTCGAATAAACACCTCGAGTCGATATGAAGTAAACTTTTTTCGAGTTTTCACGATGTACTTGAGTCGACAATTGCTCTTCTTGAAGGTCCCTTCGAACTCAAATAAACACCTCGAGTCGATATGAAGTCAACTTTTTTTCGTTTTCACGATGTATTTGAGTCGACAATTGCTCTTCTTGAAGGTCCATTCGAACTCAAATAAACACCTCGAGTCGATATGAAGTCAACGTTTTTTCATTTTCACGACGTATTTGAGTCGACAATTGCTCTTCTTGAAGGTCCATTCGAACTCGAATAAACACCTTGAGTCGATATGAAGTCAACTTTTTTCGAGTTTTCACGATGTATTTGAGTCGACAATTGCTCTTCTTGCAGGTCCATTCGAATTCAAATAAACACCTCGAGTCGATATGAAGTCAATTTTTTTCGAGTTTTCACGATGTATTTGATTCGACAATTGCTCTTCTTGAAGGTCCAATCAAATTCAAATAAACACCTCGAGTCGATATGAAGTCAATTTTTTTCGAGTTTTACGACGTATTTGAATTGACAATTGCTCTTCTTGAAGGTCCATTCGAACTCAAATAAACACCTCGAGTCGATATGAAGTCAACTTTTTTTCGTTTTTACGAAGTATTTTGAGTCGACAATTGCTCTTCTTGAAGGTCCATTCGAACTCAAATAAACACCTCGAGTCGATATGAAGTAAACTTTTTTCGAGTTTTCACGATGTATTTGAGTCGACAATTGCTCTTCTTGAAGGTCCATTCGAACTCGAATAAACACCTCGAGTCGATATGAAGTCTACTTTTTTTCGTTTTCACGATGTATTTGAGTCGACAATTGTTCTTCTTGAAGGTCCATCCGAACACAAATAAACACCTCGAGTCGATATGAAGTCAACTTTTTTTCATTTTCACGACGTATTTGAGTCGACAATTGCTCTTCTTGAAGGTCCATTCGAATTCAAATAAACACCTCGAGTCGATATGAAGTCAACTTTTTTCGAGTTTTCACGATGTATTTGAGTCGACAATTGCTCTTCTTGAAGGTCCATTCGAACTCAAATAAACACCTCGAGTCGATATGAAGTCAACTTTTTTTCGTTTTTACGAAGTATTTGAGTCGACAATTGCTCTTCTTGAAGGTCCATTCGAACTCGAATAAACACCTCGAGTCGATATGAAGTCTACTTTTTTTCGTTTTCACGATGTATTTGAGTCGACAATTGCTCTTCTTGAAGGTCCATTCGAACTCAAATAAACACCTCGAGTCGATATGAAGTCAACTTTTTTTCGTTTTCACGATGTATTTGAGTCGACAATTGTTCTTCTTGAAGGTCCATTCGAACTCAAATAAACACCTCGAGTCGATATGAAGTCAACTTTTTTCGAGTTTTCACGATGTATTTGAGTCGACAATTGCTCTTCTTGAAGGTCCATTCGAACTCAAATAAACACCTCGAGTCGATATGAAGTCAACTTTTTTTCATTTTCACGACGTATTTGAGTCGACAATTGCTCTTCTTGAAGGTCCAATCGAACTCAAATAAACACCTCGAGTCGATATGAAGTCAACTTTTTTCGAGTTTTCACGATGTATTTGAGTCGACAATTGCTCTTCTTGAAGGTCCATTCGAACTCAAATAAACACCGCGAGTCGATATGAAGTCAACTTTTTTTCATTTTCACGACGTATTTGAGTCGACAATTGCTCTTCTTGAAGGTCCATTCGAACTCAAATAAACACCTCGAGTCGACATGAAGTCA
The DNA here is from genome assembly GCA_963920205.1 of Stenodema calcarata. Lineage (NCBI taxonomy): Eukaryota > Metazoa > Arthropoda > Insecta > Hemiptera > Miridae > Stenodema > Stenodema calcarata. The sequence continues at coordinate 32,948,172 of OY986053.1, read as the reverse complement.
ACATTTTTTCGTTTTCACGATGTATTTGAGTCGACAATTGCTTTTCTTATAGGGTCGATTCGAACTCAAATAAACACCTCGAGTCGATATGAAGTAAACTTTTTTTCGTTTTCACGATGTATTTGAGTCGACAATTGCTCTTCTTGAAGGTCCATTCGAACTCAAATAAACACCTCGAGTCGATATGAAGTCCACTTTTTTTCGTTTTTACGAAGTATTTGAGTCGACAATTGCTCTTCTTGAAGGTCCATTCGAACTCGAATAAACACCTCGAGTCGATATGAAGTCTACTTTTTTTCGTTTTCACGATGTATTTGAGTCGACAATTGCTCTTCTTGAAGGTCCATTCGAACTCAAATAAACACCTCGAGTCGATATGAAGTCAACTTTTTTTCGTTTTCACGATGTATTTGAGTCGACAATTGTTCTTCTTGAAGGTCCATTCGAACTCGAATAAACACCTCGAGTCGATATGAAGTCTACTTTTTTTCGTTTTCACGATGTATTTGAGTCGACAATTGCTCTTCTTGAAGGTCCATTCGAACTCAAATAAACACCTCGAGTCGATATGAAGTCAACTTTTTTTCGTTTTCACGATGTATTTGAGTCGACAATTGTTCTTCTTGAAGGTCCATTCGAACTCAAATAAACACCTCGAGTCGATATGAAGTCAACTTTTTTCGAGTTTTCACGATGTATTTGAGTCGACAATTGCTCTTCTAGCAGGTCCATTCGAATTCAAATAAACACCTCGAGTCGATATGAAGTCAACATTTTTCGAGTTTTCACGATGTATTTGATTCGACAATTGCTCTTCTTGAAGGTCCAATCAAATTCAAATAAACACCTCGAGTCGATATGAAGTCTACTTTTTTCGAGTTTTACGACGTATTTGAATTGACAATTGCTCTTCTTGAAGGTCCATTCGTACTCAAATATGCACCTCGAGTCGATATGAAGTCAACTTTTTTTCGTTTTCACGATGTATTTGAGTCGACAATTGTTCTTCTTGAAGGTCCATTCGAACTCAAATAAACACCTCGAGTCGATATGAAGTCAACTTTTTTCGAGTTTTCACGATGTATTTGAGTCGACAATTGCTCTTCTTGCAGGTCCATTCGAATTCAAATAAACACCTCGAGTCGATATGAAGTCAATTTTTTTCGAGTTTTCACGATGTATTTGATTCGACAATTGCTCTTCTTGAAGGTCCAATCAAATTCAAATAAACACCTCGAGTCGATATGAAGTCAATTTTTTTCGAGTTTTACGACGTATTTGAATTGACAATTGCTCTTCTTGAAGGTCCATTCGAACTCAAATAAACACCTCGAGTCGATATGAAGTCAACTTTTTTTCGTTTTCACGATGTATTTGAGTCGAAAATTGCTCTTCTTGAAGGTCCATTCGAACTCAAATAAACACCTCGAGTCGATATGAAGTAAACTTTTTTTCGTTTTCACGATGTATTTGAGTCGACAATTGCTCTTCTTGAAGGTCCATTCGAACTCAAATAAACACCTCGAGTCGATATGAAGTCCACTTTTTTTCGTTTTTACGAAGTATTTGAGTCGACAATTGCTCTTCTTGAAGGTCCATTCGAACTCGAATAAACACCTCGAGTCGATATGAAGTCTACTTTTTTTCGTTTTCACGATGTATTTGAGTCGACAATTGCTCTTCTTGAAGGTCCATTCGAACTCAAATAAACACCTCGAGTCGATATGAAGTAAACTTTTTTTCGTTTTCACGATGTATTTGAGTCGACAATTGTTCTTCTTGAAGGTCCATTCGAACTCAAATAAACACCTCGAGTCGATATGAAGTCAACTTTTTTCGAGTTTTCACGATGTATTTGAGTCGACAATTGCTCTTCTTGCAGGTCCATTCGAATTCAAATAAACACCTCGAGTCGATATGAAGTCAACTTTTTTCGAGTTTTCACGATGTATTTGATTCGACAATTGCTCTTCTTGAAGGTCCAATCAAATTCAAATAAACACCTCGAGTCGATATGAAGTCTACTTTTTTCGAGTTTTACGACGTATTTGAATTGACAATTGCTCTTCTTGAAGGTCCATTCGAACTCAAATAAACACCTCGAGTCGATATGAAGTCAACTTTTTTTCGTTTTCACGATGTATTTGAGTCGACAATTGCTCTTCTTGAAGGTCCATTCGAACTCAAATAAACACCTCGAGTCGATATGAAGTCAACTTTTTTCGAGTTTTCACGATGTATTTGAGTCGACAATTGAGAGAGAGAGAGAGAGAGAAAGCGTTTATTACAAAAAATTAATAGAATTTTCTATAAACAGTTATTCACGCTTATACTGCTAATCCTTTAGGATTGTCGCAGGGCGTTTGTTCGGCCTTTACTCTGTTTACTAGCTCTATACCTTACTTAACATGTCACATAAATACCTTTTCAATAATTTAACACAATACAAAATAATACTTAGTACAATACCATACAATACAATACAATAACCATTGAATTTGACAATATAAATGATAAACAATTCAATCTATCCCTATTCCTACCAAATTACTCATAATTAAACTCTTCCACCAAAAACTTTCTATATTTTCCCGCTTTCTTCAAGTATAGCACAAGGCCAGACCATCCCCCAATTCCATCCAAAATGTCCCTCAGCTCCAGAGTTGTCAATCGGGGCCTTCTCATGCACGCCACACGGAACTCTCTCAGCACCGGACAAACAGCCATAAAGTTAAAACATGTCTCTGGCTCATCCAAATTGCACATTGAACATTTGTTTGCTGTTCCCTCCCTCCACCACCTGTAATTTACATTTACCATCTCAGCTCTGGCCCTAAACACAGCGCGTGTAATATCCAAGGACGTGCACGCCAGATACTTTCGTCCACCTCCCGCCGTTCTGTCCAGTTGTGCATACAGTTTGTGATGCTGCGACTCATTTACCGAGTCGACAATTGCTCTACTTGAAGGTCCATTCGAACTCAAATAAACACCTCGAGTCGATATGAAGTCAACTTTTTTTTCATTTTCACGACGTATTTGAGTCGACAATTGCTCTTCTTGAAGGTCCATTCGAACTCAAATAAACACCTCGAGTCGATATGAAGTCAACATTTTTTGGTTTTCACGATGTATTTGAGTCGACAATTGCTCTTCTGATAGGGTCGATTCGAACACAAATAAACACCTCGAGTCGATATGAAGTCTACTTTTTTTCGTTTTCACGATGTATTTGAGTCGACAATTGCTCTTCTTGAAGGTCCATTCGAACTCAAATAAACACCTCGAGTCGATATGAAGTAAACTTTTTTTCGTTTTCACGATGTATTTGAGTCGACAATTGTTCTTCTTGAAGGTCCATTCGAACTCAAATAAACACCTCGAGTCGATATGAAGTCAACTTTTTTCGAGTTTTCACGATGTATTTGAGTCGACAATTGCTCTTCTTGCAGGTCCATTCGAATTCAAATAAACACCTCGAGTCGATATGAAGTCAACTTTTTTCGAGTTTTCACGATGTATTTGATTCGACAATTGCTCTTCTTGAAGGTCCAATCAAATTCAAATAAACACCTCGAGTCGATATGAAGTCTACTTTTTTCGAGTTTTACGACGTATTTGAATTGACAATTGCTCTTCTTGAAGGTCCATTCGAACTCAAATAAACACCTCGAGTCGATATGAAGTACACTTTTTTTCGTTTTCACGATGTATTTGAGTCGACAATTGCTCTTCTTGAAGGTCCATTCGAACTCAAATAAACACCTCGAGTCGATATGAAGTCAACTTTTTTCGAGTTTTCACGATGTATTTGAGTCGACAATTGCTCTTCTTGAAGGTCCATTCGAACTCAAATAAACACCTCGAGTCGATGTGAAGTCAACTTTTTTTCTTTTTCGCGACGTATTTGAGTCGACATTGCTCTTCTTGAAGGTCCATTCGAACTCAAATAAACACCTCGAGTCGATGTGAAGTCAACTTTTTTCGAGTTTTCACGATGTATTTGAGTCGACAATTGCTCTTCTTGAAGGTCCATTCGAACTCAAATAAACACCTCGAGTCGATATGAAGTCAACATTTTTTCGTTTTCACGATGTATTTGAGTCGACAATTGTTCTTCTTGAAGGTCCATTCGAACTCAAATAAACACCTCGAGTCGATATGAAGTCAACTTTTTTTCATTTTCACGACGTATTTGAGTCGACAATTGCTCTTCTTGAAGGTCCATTCGAACTCAAATAAACACCTCGAGTCGATATGAAGTCAACTTTTTTTCGTTTTCACGATGTATTTGAGTCGACAATTGCTCTTCTTGAAGGTCCATTCGAACTCAAATAAACACCTCGAGTCGATATGAAGTCAACTTTATTTCATTTTCACGACGTATTCGAGTCGACAATTGCTCTTCTTATAGGGTCGATTCGAATTCAAATAAACACCTCGAGTCGATATGAAGTCAACATTTTTCGAGTTTTCACGATGTATTTGATTCGACAATTGCTCTTCTTGAAGGTCCAATCAAATTCAAATAAACACCTCGAGTCGATATGAAGTCTACTTTTTTCGAGTTTTACGACGTATTTGAATTGACAATTGCTCTTCTTGAAGGTCCATTCGTACTCAAATATGCACCTCGAGTCGATATGAAGTCAACTTTTTTTCGTTTTCACGATGTATTTGAGTCGACAATTGTTCTTCTTGAAGGTCCATTCGAACTCAAATAAACACCTCGAGTCGATATGAAGTCAACTTTTTTCGAGTTTTCACGATGTATTTGAGTCGACAATTGCTCTTCTTGCAGGTCCATTCGAATTCAAATAAACACCTCGAGTCGATATGAAGTCAATTTTTTTCGAGTTTTCACGATGTATTTGATTCGACAATTGCTCTTCTTGAAGGTCCAATCAAATTCAAATAAACACCTCGAGTCGATATGAAGTCAATTTTTTTCGAGTTTTACGACGTATTTGAATTGACAATTGCTCTTCTTGAAGGTCCATTCGTACTCAAATATGCACCTCGAGTCGATATGAAGTCAACTTTCTTTCGTTTTCACGATGTATTTGAGTCGACAATTGTTCTTCTTGAAGGTCCATTCGAACTCAAATAAACACCTCGAGTCGATATGAAGTCAACTTTTTTCGAGTTTTCACGATGTATTTGAGTCGACAATTGCTCTTCTTGCAGGTCCATTCGAATTCAAATAAACACCTCGAGTCGATATGAAGTCAATTTTTTTCGAGTTTTCACGATGTATTTGATTCGACAATTGCTCTTCTTGAAGGTCCAATCAAATTCAAATAAACACCTCGAGTCGATATGAAGTCAATTTTTTTCGAGTTTTACGACGTATTTGAATTGACAATTGCTCTTCTTGAAGGTCCATTCGAACTCAAATAAACACCTCGAGTCGATATGAAGTCAACATTTTTTGGTTTTCACGATGTATTTGAGTCGACAATTGCTCTTCTGATAGGGTCGATTCGAACACAAATAAACACCTCGAGTCGATATGAAGTCTACTTTTTTTCGTTTTCACGATGTATTTGAGTCGACAATTGCTCTTCTTGAAGGTCCATTCGAACTCAAATAAACACCTCGAGTCGATATGAAGTAAACTTTTTTTCGTTTTCACGATGTATTTGAGTCGACAATTGTTCTTCTTGAAGGTCCATTCGAACTCAAATAAACACCTCGAGTCGATATGAAGTCAACTTTTTTCGAGTTTTCACGATGTATTTGAGTCGACAATTGCTCTTCTTGCAGGTCCATTCGAATTCAAATAAACACCTCGAGTCGATATGAAGTCAACTTTTTTCGAGTTTTCACGATGTATTTGATTCGACAATTGCTCTTCTTGAAGGTCCAATCAAATTCAAATAAACACCTCGAGTCGATATGAAGTCTACTTTTTTCGAGTTTTACGACGTATTTGAATTGACAATTGCTCTTCTTGAAGGTCCATTCGAACTCAAATAAACACCTCGAGTCGATATGAAGTCAACTTTTTTTCGTTTTCACGATGTATTTGAGTCGACAATTGCTCTTCTTGAAGGTCCATTCGAACTCAAATAAACACCTCGAGTCGATATGAAGTCAACTTTTTTCGAGTTTTCACGATGTATTTGAGTCGACAATTGCTCTTCTTGAAGGTCCATTCGAACTCAAATAAACACCTCGAGTCGATGTGAAGTCAACTTTTTTTCTTTTTCACGACGTATTTGAGTCGACATTGCTCTTCTTGAAGGTCCATTCGAACTCAAATAAACACCTCGAGTCGATATGAAGTCAACTTTTTTCGAGTTTTCACGATGTATTTGAGTCGACAATTGCTCTTCTTGAAGGTCCATTCGAACTCAAATAAACACCTCGAGTCGATATGAAGTCAACATTTTTTCGTTTTCACGATGTATTTGAGTCGACAATTGTTCTTCTTGAAGGTCCATTCGAACTCAAATAAACACCTCGAGTCGATATGAAGTCAACTTTTTTTCATTTTCACGACGTATTTGAGTCGACAATTGCTCTTCTTGAAGGTCCATTCGAACTCAAATAAACACCTCGAGTCGATATGAAGTCAACTTTTTTTCGTTTTCACGATGTATTTGAGTCGACAATTGCTCTTCTTGAAGGTCCATTCGAACTCAAATATGCACCTCGAGTCGATATGAAGTCAACTTTTTTTCGTTTTCACGACGTATTCGAGTCGACAATTGCTCTTCTTATAGGGTCGATTCGAATTCAAATAAACACCTCGAGTCGATATGAAGTCAACATTTTTCGAGTTTTCACGATGTATTTGATTCGACAATTGCTCTTCTTGAAGGTCCAATCAAATTCAAATAAACACCTCGAGTCGATATGAAGTCTACTTTTTTCGAGTTTTACGACGTATTTGAATTGACAATTGCTCTTCTTGAAGGTCCATTCGTACTCAAATATGCACCTCGAGTCGATATGAAGTCAACTTTTTTTCGTTTTCACGATGTATTTGAGTCGACAATTGTTCTTCTTGAAGGTCCATTCGAACTCAAATAAACACCTCGAGTCGATATGAAGTCAACTTTTTTCGAGTTTTCACGATGTATTTGAGTCGACAATTGCTCTTCTTGCAGGTCCATTCGAATTCAAATAAACACCTCGAGTCGATATGAAGTCAATTTTTTTCGAGTTTTCACGATGTATTTGATTCGACAATTGCTCTTCTTGAAGGTCCAATCAAATTCAAATAAACACCTCGAGTCGATATGAAGTCAATTTTTTTCGAGTTTTACGACGTATTTGAATTGACAATTGCTCTTCTTGAAGGTCCATTCGTACTCAAATATGCACCTCGAGTCGATATGAAGTCAACTTTCTTTCGTTTTCACGATGTATTTGAGTCGACAATTGTTCTTCTTGAAGGTCCATTCGAACTCAAATAAACACCTCGAGTCGATATGAAGTCAACTTTTTTCGAGTTTTCACGATGTATTTGAGTCGACAATTGCTCTTCTTGCAGGTCCATTCGAATTCAAATAAACACCTCGAGTCGATATGAAGTCAATTTTTTTCGAGTTTTCACGATGTATTTGATTCGACAATTGCTCTTCTTGAAGGTCCAATCAAATTCAAATAAACACCTCGAGTCGATATGAAGTCAATTTTTTTCGAGTTTTACGACGTATTTGAATTGACAATTGCTCTTCTTGAAGGTCCATTCGAACTCAAATAAACACCTCGAGTCGATATGAAGTCAACATTTTTTGGTTTTCACGATGTATTTGAGTCGACAATTGCTCTTCTGATAGGGTCGATTCGAACACAAATAAACACCTCGAGTCGATATGAAGTCTACTTTTTTTCGTTTTCACGATGTATTTGAGTCGACAATTGCTCTTCTTGAAGGTCCATTCGAACTCAAATAAACACCTCGAGTCGATATGAAGTAAACTTTTTTTCGTTTTCACGATGTATTTGAGTCGACAATTGTTCTTCTTGAAGGTCCATTCGAACTCAAATAAACACCTCGAGTCGATATGAAGTCAACTTTTTTCGAGTTTTCACGATGTATTTGAGTCGACAATTGCTTTTCTTGCAGGTCCATTCGAATTCAAATAAACACCTCGAGTCGATATGAAGTCAACTTTTTTCGAGTTTTCACGATGTATTTGATTCGACAATTGCTCTTCTTGAAGGTCCAATCAAATTCAAATAAACACCTCGAGTCGATATGAAGTCTACTTTTTTCGAGTTTTACGACGTATTTGAATTGACAATTGCTCTTCTTGAAGGTCCATTCGAACTCAAATAAACACCTCGAGTCGATATGAAGTCAACTTTTTTTCGTTTTCACGATGTATTTGAGTCGACAATTGCTCTTCTTGAAGGTCCATTCGAACTCAAATAAACACCTCGAGTCGATATGAAGTCAACTTTTTTCGAGTTTTCACGATGTATTTGAGTCGACAATTGCTCTTCTTGAAGGTCCATTCGAACTCAAATAAACACCTCGAGTCGATGTGAAGTCAACTTTTTTTCTTTTTCACGACGTATTTGAGTCGACATTGCTCTTCTTGAAGGTCCATTCGAACTCAAATAAACACCTCGAGTCGATATGAAGTCAACTTTTTTCGAGTTTTCACGATGTATTTGAGTCGACAATTGCTCTTCTTGAAGGTCCATTCGAACTCAAATAAACACCTCGAGTCGATATGAAGTCAACATTTTTTCGTTTTCACGATGTATTTGAGTCGACAATTGTTCTTCTTGAAGGTCCATTCGAACTCAAATAAACACCTCGAGTCGATATGAAGTCAACTTTTTTTCATTTTCACGACGTATTTGAGTCGACAATTGCTCTTCTTGAAGGTCCATTCGAACTCAAATAAACACCTCGAGTCGATATGAAGTCAACTTTTTTTCGTTTTCACGATGTATTTGAGTCGACAATTGCTCTTCTTGAAGGTCCATTCGAACTCAAATAAACACCTCGAGTCGATATGAAGTCAACTTTATTTCATTTTCACGACGTATTCGAGTCGACAATTGCTCTTCTTATAGGGTCGATTCGAATTCAAATAAACACCTCGAGTCGATATGAAGTCAACATTTTTCGAGTTTTCACGATGTATTTGATTCGACAATTGCTCTTCTTGAAGGTCCAATCAAATTCAAATAAACACCTCGAGTCGATATGAAGTCTACTTTTTTCGAGTTTTACGACGTATTTGAATTGACAATTGCTCTTCTTGAAGGTCCATTCGTACTCAAATATGCACCTCGAGTCGATATGAAGTCAACTTTTTTTCGTTTTCACGATGTATTTGAGTCGACAATTGTTCTTCTTGAAGGTCCATTCGAACTCAAATAAACACCTCGAGTCGATATGAAGTCAACTTTTTTTCGTTTTCACGATGTATTTGAGTCGACAATTGCTCTTCTTGAAGGTCCATTCGAACTCGAATAAACACCTCGAGTCGATATGAAGTCTACTTTTTTTCGTTTTCACGATGTATTTGAGTCGACATTTGCTCTTCTTGAAGGTCCATTCGAACTCAAATAAACACCTCGAGTCGATATGAAGTAAACTTTTTTTCGTTTTCACGATGTATTTGAGTCGACAATTGTTCTTCTTGAAGGTCCATTCGAACTCAAATAAACACCTCGAGTCGATATGAAGTCAACTTTTTTCGAGTTTTCACGATGTATTTGAGTCGACAATTGCTTTTCTTGCAGGTCCATTCGAATTCAAATAAACACCTCGAGTCGATATGAAGTCAACTTTTTTCGAGTTTTCACGATGTATTTGATTCGACAATTGCTCTTCTTGAAGGTCCAATCAAATTCAAATAAACACCTCGAGTCGATATGAAGTCTACTTTTTTCGAGTTTTACGACGTATTTGAATTGACAATTGCTCTTCTTGAAGGTCCATTCGAACTCAAATAAACACCTCGAGTCGATATGAAGTCAACTTTTTTTCGTTTTCACGATGTATTTGAGTCGACAATTGCTCTTCTTGAAGGTCCATTCGAACTCAAATAAACACCTCGAGTCGATATGAAGTCAACTTTTTTCGAGTTTTCACGATGTATTTGAGTCGACAATTGCTCTACTTGAAGGTCCATTCGAACTCAAATAAACACCTCGAGTCGATATGAAGTCAACTTTTTTTTCATTTTCACGACGTATTTGAGTCGACAATTGCTCTTCTTGAAGGTCCATTCGAACTCAAATAAACACCTCGAGTCGATATGAAGTCAACATTTTTTGGTTTTCACGATGTATTTGAGTCGACAATTGCTCTTCTGATAGGGTCGATTCGAACTCAAATAAACACCTCGAGTCGATATGAAGTCTACTTTTTTTCGTTTTCACGATGTATTTGAGTCGACAATTGCTCTTCTTGAAGGTCCATTCGAACTCAAATAAACACCTCGAGTCGATATGAAGTCAACTTTTTTTCGTTTTCACGATGTATTTGAGTCGACAATTGTTCTTCTTGAAGGTCCATTCGAACTCAAATAAACACCTCGAGTCGATATGAAGTCAACTTTTTTCGAGTTTTCACGATGTATTTGAGTCGACAATTGCTCTTCTTGCAGGTCCATTCGAATTCAAATAAACACCTCGAGTCGATATGAAGTCAACTTTTTTCGAGTTTTCACGATGTATTTGATTCGACAATTGCTCTTCTTGAAGGTCCAATCAAATTCAAATAAACACCTCGAGTCGATATGAAGTCTACTTTTTTCGAGTTTTACGACGTATTTGAATTGACAATTGCTCTTCTTGAAGGTCCATTCGAACTCAAATAAACACCTCGAGTCGATATGAAGTCAACTTTTTTTCGTTTTCACGATGTATTTGAGTCGACAATTGCTCTTCTTGAAGGTCCATTCGAACTCAAATAAACACCTCGAGTCGATATGAAGTCAACTTTTTTCGAGTTTTCACGATGTATTTGAGTCGACAATTGCTCTTCTTGAAGGTCCATTCGAACTCAAATAAACACCTCGAGTCGATGTGAAGTCAACTTTTTTTCATTTTCACGACGTATTTGAGTCGACATTGCTCTTCTTGAAGGTCCATTCGAACTCAAATAAACACCTCGAGTCGATATGAAGTCAACTTTTTTCGAGTTTTCACGATGTATTTGAGTCGACAATTGCTCTTCTTGAAGGTCCATTCGAACTCAAATAAACACCTCGAGTCGATATGAAGTCAACTTTTTTTCGTTTTCACGATGTATTTGAGTCGACAATTGCTCTTCTTGAAGGTCCATTCGAACTCAAATAAACACCTCGAGTCGATATGAAGTCAACTTTATTTCATTTTCACGACGTATTCGAGTCGACAATTGCTCTTCTTATAGGGTCGATTCGAATTCAAATAAACACCTCGAGTCGATATGAAGTCAACATTTTTCGAGTTTTCACGATGTATTTGATTCGACAATTGCTCTTCTTGAAGGTCCAATCAAATTCAAATAAACACCTCGAGTCGATATGAAGTCTACTTTTTTCGAGTTTTACGACGTATTTGAATTGACAATTGCTCTTCTTGAAGGTCCATTCGTACTCAAATATGCACCTCGAGTCGATATGAAGTCAACTTTTTTTCGTTTTCACGATGTATTTGAGTCGACAATTGTTCTTCTTGAAGGTCCATTCGAACTCAAATAAACACCTCGAGTCGATATGAAGTCAACTTTTTTCGAGTTTTCACGATGTATTTGAGTCGACAATTGCTCTTCTTGCAGGTCCATTCGAATTCAAATAAACACCTCGAGTCGATATGAAGTCAATTTTTTTCGAGTTTTCACGATGTATTTGATTCGACAATTGCTCTTCTTGAAGGTCCAATCAAATTCAAATAAACACCTCGAGTCGATATGAAGTCAATTTTTTTCGAGTTTTACGACGTATTTGAATTGACAATTGCTCTTCTTGAAGGTCCATTCGAACTCAAATAAACACCTCGAGTCGATATGAAGTCAACTTTTTTTCGTTTTCACGATGTATTTGAGTCGAAAATTGCTCTTCTTGAAGGTCCATTCGAACTCAAATAAACACCTCGAGTCGATATGAAGTAAACTTTTTTTCGTTTTCACGATGTATTTGAGTCGACAATTGCTCTTCTTGAAGGTCCATTCGAACTCAAATAAACACCTCGAGTCGATATGAAGTCCACTTTTTTTCGTTTTTACGAAGTATTTGAGTCGACAATTGCTCTTCTTGAAGGTCCATTCGAACTCGAATAAACACCTCGAGTCGATATGAAGTCTACTTTTTTTCGTTTTCACGATGTATTTGAGTCGACAATTGCTCTTCTTGAAGGTCCATTCGAACTCAAATAAACACCTCGAGTCGATATGAAGTAAACTTTTTTTCGTTTTCACGATGTATTTGAGTCGACAATTGTTCTTCTTGAAGGTCCATTCGAACTCAAATAAACACCTCGAGTCGATATGAAGTCAACTTTTTTCGAGTTTTCACGATGTATTTGAGTCGACAATTGCTCTTCTTGCAGGTCCATTCGAATTCAAATAAACACCTCGAGTCGATATGAAGTCAACTTTTTTCGAGTTTTCACGATGTATTTGATTCGACAATTGCTCTTCTTGAAGGTCCAATCAAATTCAAATAAACACCTCGAGTCGATATGAAGTCTACTTTTTTCGAGTTTTACGACGTATTTGAATTGACAATTGCTCTTCTTGAAGGTCCATTCGAACTCAAATAAACACCTCGAGTCGATATGAAGTCAACTTTTTTCGTTTTCACGATGTATTTGAGTCGACAATTGCTCTTCTTGAAGGTCCATTCGAACTCAAATAAACACCTCGAGTCGATATGAAGTCAACTTTTTTTCATTTTCACGACGTATTTGAGTCGACAATTGCTCTTCTTGAAGGTCCATTCGAACTCAAATAAACACCTCGAGTCGATATGAAGTCAACTTTTTTCGAGTTTTCACGATGTATTTGAGTCGACAATTGCTCTACTTGAAGGTCCATTCGAACTCAAATAAACACCTCGAGTCGATATGAAGTCAACTTTTTTTTCATTTTCACGACGTATTTGAGTCGACAATTGCTCTTCTTGAAGGTCCATTCGAACTCAAATAAACACCTCGAGTCGATATGAAGTCAACATTTTTTGGTTTTCACGATGTATTTGAGTCGACAATTGCTCTTCTGATAGGGTCGATTCGAACTCAAATAAACACCTCGAGTCGATATGAAGTCTACTTTTTTTCGTTTTCACGATGTATTTGAGTCGACAATTGCTCTTCTTGAAGGTCCATTCGAACTCAAATAAACACCTCGAGTCGATATGAAGTCAACTTTTTTTCGTTTTCACGATGTATTTGAGTCGACAATTGTTCTTCTTGAAGGTCCATTCGAACTCAAATAAACACCTCGAGTCGATATGAAGTCAACTTTTTTCGAGTTTTCACGATGTATTTGAGTCGACAATTGCTCTTCTTGCAGGTCCATTCGAATTCAAATAAACACCTCGAGTCGATATGAAGTCAACTTTTTTCGAGTTTTCACGATGTATTTGATTCGACAATTGCTCTTCTTGAAGGTCCAATCAAATTCAAATAAACACCTCGAGTCGATATGAAGTCTACATTTTTCGAGTTTTACGACGTATTTGAATTGACAATTGCTCTTCTTGAAGGTCCATTCGAACTCAAATAAACACCTCGAGTCGATATGAAGTCAACTTTTTTTCGTTTTCACGATGTATTTGAGTCGACAATTGCTCTTCTTGAAGGTCCATTCGAACTCAAATAAACACCTCGAGTCGATATGAAGTCAACTTTTTTCGAGTTTTCACGATGTATTTGAGTCGACAATTGCTCTTCTTGAAGGTCCATTCGAACTCAAATAAACACCTCGAGTCGATGTGAAGTCAACTTTTTTTCATTTTCACGATGTATTTGAGTCGACAATTGTTCTTCTTGAAGGTCCATTCGAACTCAAATAAACACCTCGAGTCGATATGAAGTCAACTTTTTTTCATTTTCACGACGTATTTGAGTCGACAATTGCTCTTCTTGAAGGTCCATTCGAACTCAAATAAACACCTCGAGTCGATATGAAGTCAACTTTTTTTCGTTTTCACGATGTATTTGAGTCGACAATTGCTCTTCTTGAAGGTCCATTCGAACTCAAATAAACACCTCGAGTCGATATGAAGTCAACTTTATTTCATTTTCACGACGTATTCGAGTCGACAATTGCTCTTCTTATAGGGTCGATTCGAACTCAAATAAACACCTCGAGCCGATATGAAGTCAACTTTTTTCGAGTTTTCACGATGTATTTGAGTCAACAATTGCTCTTCTTGAAGGTCCATTCGAACTCAAATAAACACCTCGAGTCGATATGAAGTCCACTTTTTTTCGTTTTTACGAAGTATTTGAGTCGACAATTGCTCTTCTTGAAGGTCCATTCGAACTCGAATAAACACCTCGAGTCGATATGAAGTCTACTTTTTTTCGTTTTCACGATGTATTTGAGTCGACAATTGCTCTTCTTGAAGGTCCATTCGAACTCAAATAAACACCTCGAGTCGATATGAAGTCAACTTTTTTTCGTTTTCACGATGTATTTGAGTCGACAATTGTTCTTCTTGAAGGTCCATTCGAACTCAAATAAACACCTCGAGTCGATATGAAGTCAACTTTTTTCGAGTTTTCACGATGTATTTGAGTCGACAATTGCTCTTCTTGCAGGTCCATTCGAATTCAAATAAACACCTCGAGTCGATATGAAGTCAACTTTTTTCGAGTTTTCACGATGTATTTGATTCGACAATTGCTCTTCTTGAAGGTCCAATCAAATTCAAATAAACACCTCGAGTCGATATGAAGTCTACTTTTTTCGAGTTTTACGACGTATTTGAATTGACAATTGCTCTTCTTGAAGGTCCATTCGAACTCAAATAAACACCTCGAGTCGATATGAAGTCAACTTTTTTTCGTTTTCACGATGTATTTGAGTCGACAATTGCTCTTCTTGAAGGTCCATTCGAACTCAAATAAACACCTCGAGTCGATATGAAGTCAACTTTTTTTCGTTTTCACGATGTATTTGAGTCGACAATTGTTCTTCTTGATGGTCCATTCGAACTCAAATAAACACCTCGAGTCGATATGAAGTCAACTTTTTTTCATTTTCACGACGTATTTGAGTCGACAATTGCTCTTCTTGAAGGTCCATTCGAACTCAAATAAACACCTCGAGTCGATATGAAGTCAACTTTTTTTCGTTTTCACGATGTATTTGAGTCGACAATTGCTCTTCTTGAAGGTCCATTCGAACTCAAATAAACACCTCGAGTCGATATGAAGTCAACTTTTTTTCATTTTCACGACGTATTTGAGTCGACAATTGCTCTTCTTGAAGGTCCATTCGAACTCAAATAAACACCTCGAGTCGATATGAAGTCAACATTTTTTCGTTTTCACGATGTATTTGAGTCGACAATTGCTCTTCTCATAGGGTCGATTCGAACTCAAATAAACACCTCGAGTCGATATGAAGTAAACTTTTTTTCGTTTTCACGATGTATTTGAGTCGACAATTGTTCTTCTTGAAGGTCCATTCGAACTCAAATAAACACGTCGAGTCGATATGAAGTCAACTTTTTTCGTTTTCACGAAGTATTTGAGTCGACAATTGCTCTTCTTGAAGGTCCATTCGAACTCGAATAAACACCTCGAGTCGATATGAAGTCAACTTTTTTCGATTTTTCACGATGTATTTGAGTCGACAATTGCTCTTCTTGAAGGTCCATTCGAACTCAAATAAACACCTCGAGTCGATATGAAGTCAACTTTTTTTCGTTTTTACGAAGTATTTGAGTCGACAATTGCTCTTCTTGAAGGTCCATTCGAACTCGAATAAACACCTCGAGTCGATATGAAGTCTACTTTTTTTCGTTTTCACGATGTATTTGAGTCGACAATTGCTCTTCTTGAAGGTCTATTCGAACTCAAATAAACACGTCGAGTCGATATGAAGTCAACTTTTTTTCGTTTTCACGAAGTATTTGAGTCGACAATTGCTCTTCTTGAAGGTCCATTCGAACTCGAATAAACACCTCGAGTCGATATGAAGTCAACTTTTTTCGAGTTTTCACGATGTATTTGAGTCGACAATAGCTCTTCTTGAAGGTCCATTCGAACTCAAATAAACACCTCGAGTCGATATGAAGTCAACTTTTTTTCGTTTTTACGAAGTATTTGAGTCGACAATTGCTCTTCTTGAAGGTCCATTCCGATGAAACAATACATTTGTAGGTGGTAAACAGTCAACATGAAATTCACAGAACACACTTTTTCTTTTTATTAAACTTTTCACACAATGACATCAGTCAACACAATCATATGGTTTACAAAACACTTGACAAAATCATTAATGAAGTGAAGACTGCATCAATAACCTCCCTCATTAATTATTTTGCCAACCCCCATTTTCTTCATTAGTTCAGAATGTCGAGGCTGGTGAAGAGGCTTTGTAAGAATGTCCGCCACTTGCGACACAGTCTCAACTTTGTTGACTTCAATCTTGTTTCCCATTACAAGCTCACGCACAAAGAAATGACGAATTTTTATGTGCTTGGTTCGCCTATGGTATTCTGGATTGTTGGCGAGTTTCAAAGCAGCTTCATTGTCGATATGGAGCTGTGGCATTCCAATTTCGGCCGTCAAACTCTTCAAAAGGCGTTTCAGCCATACGAGTTCGCGCGCTGCCTCACTAGCAGCAACAATCTCTGCCTCAGTTGTGGAGATCGCAACTGATGTTTGCCTCTGACTCAACCAGTTCACTGCTCCTCCTGAGTAAAGGCAAACGACTCCCGATGTCGATCTTCCCGTTTCTTCATCCCCTCCATGGTCTGCATCACTGTAGCTCTCGAGTACTCCCTGTTTATACCCCCTAGAGTATGTTAACCCATAGTCAACGGTTCCTTTGAGGTATCTGAAAATCCTCTTCACTCGCACACAGTCCTCTTGTGTTGGCTTTTCTAGTTTTCGAGATACTACTCCAACTGCATATGCGATATCCGGTCTGGTCCCGACCATCAGGTACATGAGTGCGCCAACTGCTTGACGATAAGGAAATTTAATTTCTTTAGTAGAGTCTTCGCTACATATCCTGCTGTCTTTCACGATTGGAGTAGATGCAGGCTTACAGTCTTGCATTCCAAACTTCTCCAAAATCTTCCGAGTATAAGCAGCCTGATTTACTTTAATCACTCCATCTCCTTGATGAACTTCAATGCCGAGAAAATACGTCGCTGATTTCGAAGTTATTTTGAATTCATCTTTCAGCTCTTTCAAAAATGTGTTCTTCAACTCCTCCGAACTTGCTGCTACAAGCCCATCATCTACATAAAGGGCCAGCAATATTCGATCAGCTCCTCTGTTCCTAGTAAAAAGACATGGATCTGCACAACTTTCCTGAAATCCAAGCTTCTTCAGATAATCCACGAATCTTTTATTCCAACATCGTGGAGCCTGTTTTAGGCCATAAAGGCTCTTCTTCAAATGACAAACATTATTTGACCCATCTTCAAACCCCTCCGGTTGTATCATATAGATATCTTCATCAAGATATCCATACAGGAACGCGGTAGAAACATCAAATTGTGCTAAAACCATATTCTCATTTGCCGCCACACTCAAGAGAGTTCTTATGGTACCCGTTTTGGCAACAGGGCTAAATGTTTGATCATAGTCAATTCCTTTTCTCTGTGAAAAACCTTTGATTACCAGACGAGCCTTGTACTTCTCAACTGATCCATCGGGATTAGTTTTAACACGAAATACCCATTTTGATGGTATCGGTTTCTTCCCTGTTGGTAAAGGCTTCATTTCCCATACCTTGTTTTCATCCAAAGATTTCAATTCATCCAACATAGCTCTTTTCCATTTCTCTTTCTCAGGACTTTCATTAGCTTCAGTGAATGTTTTTGGCTCTGTAACAATGCAAATGTCTGTATACGCAGTCATGACGAAATCTTGAAACCTTTCAGGTCGTCTCAGGGTTGATCTGTCTCGCAGAACCCTCCCTTCAGTCTCATCTTCTTCCTGACTTTCTTCGTCTCCATTTTCTTGATCATCTTCCCTTGAATCAGAACTGTTCTGCTCAGTTTCTAGATTCTCATGCAGGATCTGAGGTTCAGAGTTCTCAAGAGGTTTCTCTTCAAATATTACATCCCTTGACCGAATGATTTTATTATTGGATTTGCACCAAATACGATAACCTTCATCATTATCATACCCAACCAGTATACCCTTAACAGCTTTCCTGTTGAACTTTGTCCTTAACTGCTTCGGAACATGGGCATAGCAAGAGCTTCCAATAATTCTTAGGTGCTTTACTCCTGGCCTTTTTCCCGTCCACAATTCATATGGGGATTTCCCATCTACTGGTGTTGGCCCTGTCCTGTTCAAGATGTACGCAGCCGAGTTGATGATTTCTGCCCACAATCCTTGAGGAAGACCCTCATGGGCATGCATCAGCGATCTAGCCGTCTCAACTAGAGTACGATTCTCACGCTCACTACACCCGTTCTGTTCCGGGGTGTAAGGCATTGTCAATCTATGTTTAATTCCATTTTTTTGCAAGGATTGTTTTAACAGCATTACTATCAAATTCACCTCCATTGTCACTCAGGAACTCTCTCACAGTGTGACCTGCTACTTTCGCATCAATTAGCATCTGTACCAACTTCTGTGGTACTTCAGATTTCTCCTTCATTGGATACACGAATCTGCATTTGCTGAAATCATCCTTGAAGACCACGTAGTACTTGTTGCCAGCTAATGATGATAGAAAGGGTCCACCAACATCTGAGTGAATCAGCTCACCTGGTTTGGTAGCTCTCGGTCTTTTACCAAACTTCAGACGATGAGCTTTTCCATAAATGCATGCTTCGCACAGCTCACTATCTAACTTGACCCGGACTCCCAACTCATTCTCAATAAACGACTTGACATGCCTCTTGTTTTGATGTCCTAGACGTTCATGGTACAGCTGGAGTAGATTGTGGTTTGCGACAGCATTTATTTCTCCTTTCGATGAATCCTGTTTTGCTCTGAATGCCAGTTTATACAACCCTCCACAGCGATTTCGCACCCCTTCTACAATGCACTGATCCTTTACTTTCAGCTTGCATGATCTTTGAGTGGATGTAAATATGCTGTCGGGCAATTTATCTTGGGCTGAAAGAGGCGAGAACAGATTTTTCTTTATTTCAGGCACTAGCCATACGTCTGTAAGTAGAACCTTGTACCTCTTTCCATTTCCAGTAGCCTCAACTTCTACCACACCTTTACCAACAGCCCCTACAGATTGGCCATTAGCGGTGGTAACTGAGCATGAATTTTTGAATGGTTCGAACGATGTAAACAAGTCTCTTCTAGGCGTGATATGGTGTGTAGCACCATTATCCACAAACCAACTATCACGATCACATTCACTGTAAAGCACGTCATTGCTTTCTGCAGACAACGTGAATGATGATACGGAATTTGTCATGTCTTTCTGTTGGCTCTTTGGTCGACCGTCGGCTATCCATTTCTGACATTTACGAATTACGTGTCCCTTTTCGTGACAGTAGTAGCATACAACGTCCCTTTGTTTTTTCATTCTATAGTTATTTCCTCCTTTAGACGAGTCCGTTGCAGCTAAAACGTCGAGACTACCACCATTGTTCTTATTGGCTAAAGCTCTCTCAAAAGCGCACAGTTGAGTGGTGAGAGCCTCTATAGTTCGATCCGCTTTTGCAACCATCATCCAACTGGACTTGAACGGAAAAAACTCCTCTGGAAGCGTCCCCAATATCTTACATATAATGAATATCTCTGGAAGTTCACTATTTCCGGCTCTGTCCTTGGAGATTTCCAGCTTCAGGCTATTCCAAATATTCTTCAACTTGCTCATGTGCGTTGCCATGTCATCTTCTGTTTCCTTCTGATACCCAAAGAAATGCATACACAACTCAAAAGCCTTGTCCTCAGACATTCCATCAAACAGTCTGTGCAATTCTTCCCAAACTTCACGTGCACTTGAAAAACGCATGACCTTCTGGATTGTCTCCTCCGTCATATTGGTCGTTAGAGCAAGAAGAGCATTGCAATCAGCCATAGTATACATATTTAGTTGCCTTTCGTATTCTTTGGTTGCTTCATTGGAAACGGCACTTGGCTCAGTAGGCTTTAGGAACCTTCCTTCAACTATATCCCAAGCGTGAGGTATCCCTCGAAGTAGTACCGAGACTTTGTACTTCCAAGTGGCCCAATTGCTTTTCCCTTCAAGCAATCCAATGTGCATTCCCTTCGCGAATTCCATTCTTCCACTGTCACCACTAGGTCAGATCACTTTTACTAACCCAATTTCAGCGTCCCTGGGCCCATAACCCGATGAAACAATACATTTGTAGGTGGTAAACAGTCAACATGAAATTCACAGAACACACTTTTTCTTTTTATTAAACTTTTCACACAATGACATCAGTCAACACAATCATATGGTTTACAAAACACTTGACAAAATCATTAATGAAGTGAAGACTGCATCAATAACAGAGGACTCGAATAAACACCTCGAGTCGATATGAAGTCTACTTTTTTTCGTTTTCACGATGTATTTGAGTCGACAATTGCTCTTCATGAAGGTCCATTCGAACTCGAATAAATACCTCGAGTCGATATGAAGTCAACTTTTTTTCGTTTTCACGATGTATTTGAGTCGACAATTGTTCTTCTTGAAGGTCCATTCGAACTCAAATAAACACCTCGAGTCGATATGAAGTCAACTTTTTTCGAGTTTTCACGATGTATTTGAGTCGACAATTGCTCTTCTTGCAGGTCCATTCGAATTCAAATAAACACCTCGAGTCGATATGAAGTCAACTTTTTTCGAGTTTTCACGATGTATTTGATTCGACAATTGCTCTTCTTGAAGGTCCAATCAAATTCAAATAAACACCTCGAGTCGATATGAAGTCTACTTTTTTCGAGTTTTACGACGTATTTGAATTGACAATTGCTCTTCTTGAAGGTCCATTCGAACTCAAATAAACACCTCGAGTCGATATGAAGTCAACTTTTTTTCGTTTTCACGATGTATTTGAGTCGACAATTGCTCTTCTTGAAGGTCCATTCGAACTCAAATCAACACCTCGAGTCGATATGAAGTAAACTTTTTTTCGTTTTCACGATGTATTTGAGTCGACAATTGTTCTTCTGGAAGGTCCATTCGAACTCAAATAAACACCTCGAGTCGATATGAAGTCAACTTTTTTCGAGTTTTCACGATGTATTTGAGTCGACAATTGCTCTACTTGAAGGTCCATTCAAATACAAATAAACACCTCGAGTCGTTTATTTGTAAAGAAAGAGCACAACATGTGAACGAAAAGAAAATTATCACTGTATAAATCAAGACTGTAAGGAACGTTATGATTGGCCGATGGCGCAAGATGGCCGACCAATAGAATGAGGCGTTACAGGTTCAGATCAGTTTCAATTTTTGATAAACATGAATCCATTTCTTAATTTTTCGAATATAGCAGGTGTCAGTGATTTCGTGAAAATGTCTGCCAATTGTGATTCTGTAGGGCAGTATTTTAGGTGAAATTTAAACTGATTTACTTTTTCATTTATGAATTTAAACTTTATGTCAATATGTTTCGATAAACAAAATAAATTTCAAATAAACATGAAAGATAAGAAAAAATCTTCAGATCAGTTTCAATTTTTGATAAACATGAATCCATTTCTTAATTTTTCGAATATAGCAGGTGTCAGTGATTTCGTGAAAATGTCTGCCAATTGTGATTCTGTAGGGCAGTATTTTAAGTGAAATTTAAACTGATTTACTTTTTCATTTATGAATTTAAACTTTATGTCAATATGTTTCGATCTTTTGCTGTCACAGCCATTCTTAATCATCGTTATCGTACTTTGATTGTCAATATGTAGATTCACTTTTAAATTTTGATCAGTAAGCTCTTTAAAAAAATTTCTTAGAAACAACACTTCCTTCACACATTCGCTAGCACTCACGAATTCGGCTTCGGCGGTGTTCGTTGCAATCACTGTCTGACGCCTTGTAGACCAGGAAATAGCTCCACCACAGTAGAGCAGGATGAACCCGCTTGTGCTGCGTCTAGACTGTTCATCGTTAGCATAGTCCGAATCGCAATACGCTTCAATTTGCGTGATGTCAGTACTGGTAGATGGCACTGCGTATCTGATGGCAAGGTTTTTTGTACCATGAAGGTATCTGAATATTCTCTTGACCTTCAGTACATCTTCGGCCGTAGGGTTTTCTACTTTTCTGGAAGCGGCGTTTACTGCATAAGTTAAATCTGGTCTGGTACGGTTTGACAGGTACAAGAGACTACCGACGGCTTCACGATATGGGTAGGTTTCATCTGGTGTCGGGTTATCCATTGAGTTAGGAGTCGACGGAGTTCGAACACTTTTTGCATTCTCCATTCCAAACTCATTTAGGATTTTTTCTGTGTATTTTGTTTGATGCAGAAGTAGTTCTTCTCGTCCATTTTTCAGCTCCATACCAAGATAGACTGTAGGGTTCTTGTCGAATGTGATGTCGAATTGATTTTTCAGTTCTGATAGGAATTTCATGATGATTTCTGGTTTGTTCCCAAAACTAGACCATCATCTACATGAAGAGCCATTATGAGGGAATTGTCACGATTTTTGAATACTGATTTGTCAGTGATGAGTTGATTTAATCCTTTTTTCTTCAAAAATTCAACAAGTGTTCGATTCCAATTCAACGGGGCCTGTTTTAAACCATATAATGATTTCTGAAGATGGCAAATTTGTCCGTTTTCTTCTTCAAAACCTTCTGGAAGTTTCATGTATAATTCCTCAGACAATCCTCCGTACAAAAAGGCACTTGAAACATCAAATGTCATAATGGTTTTATCTGTAGCTTTGGCATGGGCAATCAAAAATCTCAGTATGCTTGTATTCACGACTGGGCAAAAAGTTTCATGGTAATCACCCTCGCGTTGTTCGCATCCACGCGCGACTAGGCGCGCTTTGAATTGTCCATTCTCTTTTCTTTTGAGCACCCATTTGCTACTTATTAGTTTCTTGGTTTTCACTGATTCGGCGGGCACAAACTTGAAAACTTGATTTTTCTTCAGTGAATTTTTTTCGCAGTCGATGGCCTTCTTCCAGCTGTTTGATTCGGGGCTGTTGATAGCTTCCTGGTATGTGAGTAAAGCGTAGTCCCTGAGATGTTCTGGAAGTCTTCTGGTTCTAGAACCTTTACCGAGCATTTCTTCTTCTTCCTCTTCTGCAGCTTTGTCTTCATTATCTTCAATCGTTGATTCGTCGTCTGGAGAGCTGTCTTGAGTCGAAGTTTCATTTCCTACACTGGATTCAATATATTCAACTGATGAACTTGCATTTTCTTCAATGGAATCTTCGGGAAGTTGTTCATTATCCAGCACAATTGTGATGTCATTACTGATGATATCATTTGCTTTTTCGGGAGTACCATTTTCATCAAAGATGACATCTCTTGCACAAATGATTTTGCGGTGATTTTCATCCCATAGACGAAATCCATTCAGTGTAAATCCAATAAGGCGATATTTTTTGCTTCGACTTCCTAGTTTCTTGAGTTTTGTGAGAATCTTCGCATGGGCAATGCATCCAAAAAGGTGTAGTCTTGAATATTCTGGTTTCTTCCCATACCACATCTCGTAAGGTGTTTTAGACTCTGGAAGACCTTTAGTGGTGCATCGGTTCAGAATATAGCAGCTAAATCGTACAGCTTCTCCCCACATTTCAGCAGGCAATCTTGATTCGAAGAGAAGCGCTCTTGTTTTGTCCAAAAGTGATCGATTTAGTCTTTCTGATTTAGCGTTTAGTTGAGGTGTATGGCTGATTGTAAAATCCATGATAATGCCCTTGGATTTAGCCCAATTCAAGACATTTTCACTGCTATTTTCTCCAGCGTTGTCACACCTGATTTTGTGAACTGGTGTGTTCCATTTTGATTCCACTTCAGCCACGTATTCCTTGATTGTTTCTGCTGCGTCTGATTTCTTTTTCAGTAGATAAACTTGCTTGAAACATGTAAAATCATCTAGGAACGTCAAAATGTAGGTATAATTGTCCCATGTTGGTTTATCAATCTGGCAGATATCAGTGTGTATTATTTCCAGGGGTCGTTTGGCGCGAGTTCTCTCAGTAGAAAATGGAAACCGAGTCTGTTTGGACTTGATACAAATTTCGCAGATTTTGTTTTCCTCAATTAAAAAATCAGTGGATGGAATACCCAAGTTGTTGTTGTTGTTTAGGTTCTTGACGGTCTTGTAGCTTACGTGTCCTAAGACTCTGTGCCAGAATTCAGCTGTCCTCTTGAGGTTTGTGACCTTGAAACAAGATTGAAAAACTTTTTCATCTGGGGTAAGTTTTAGAGCGTACAATCCGTTTGATTGTTTTTCCCCCTCAAGCACATGGTCATTTTTGGAAATGACAACTTTTGCTTTGGTGAAAAGGACTTGTCCACCATTTTCTGTAATTGCTCCAACGGATATCAGGTTGCTGTCGAGATTAGGAGCCAGTATTACTTCTTTGAGAACGCACTCTTTGGCATCCAAATTTCCAACTCCCTTGGTAAACAGAGACAGGTTTTTCTTGGCGACTTTTACTTCATCTCGTTCGTTTTTGAAATTCGTGAGTATAGAAGGATCATTTGTCATGTGAAAAGTTGAACCACTGTCCACGTAAAATTTCAGTTCTTTTGAAGGCGAATTTTCTGACTTGTGGGCCATGTACGCCACTTTATCCTAGTTTTTGGCGCGATTTTCGTGCAGCTCTCTAAAATAACAATTTTCTGATTTGTGGTTTGTCTTTTTGCAATATTTACATTTTCCGTGAGATTCGTCTTTTTTATTTTTATTTTTGTGTGGACATTTATCTGCCCAATGTCCAGGCTGGTTGCATGAAAAACAATTGTTTGAGTTACTTTTGTCGTATGAGTTTTTATATTGTTTTTTAGATGCTTGAAAAGCTACATTTTCGCCGGTTTTATTTTTCCCACCAATTTTCGATTCTTCAACAAAAAGTCGAGTCATAAGGTTGTCGACAGTTCGATCATCCTTAGCAGTTGACATCCAGGCTTTACCGAAATGGCTATATTCCGGGGGTAAAATGGCGAGAATTTTGGAGATTATCATTTCATCTGATATTTTTTGATCTATGGCATTCAGGCGGAAGGCGATATTCTGTAATGAGCTTATATTGAAAGCCATACCTTGTGTACGATCGTATTGGTAACCGAAAAATGTTTGTAGAAGTTGGTTGACTTGGTCGTCGTTTACGCGATCATAAACTTTCTTGATTTTGTCCATCATTTCCTTAGATGTTGCACAATGTAGTATATGGTTCAAAACCGTTTTACTTACCGAGGATAGTATTGTTTTTTTCGCGCGAGCATCCTGACGCGTGACGTTTTTTTTCTCTTTGTCTTCAACCAAGGTTTCTAGTTTTGTTACTCCGTTCACGATGTCGTCGAGTCCTGACGATTGAAAAGCGACGTCTATCTGCAATTTCCATATGTGGAAATTGTTGTCTACAGTTAGTTTTTCAATGTACGAGAATTCATCTACTTGATTTGAATTTGAAGTCATTTTTCCAAGCTGCCGGGGAAATCTGGCTTCACACGGACACTTGAGTTTAAACTGTAAACGAACTTTTCGACTCACTTCTTCACTTCTACGCGTAATCTGGGCACATCACCTGTGGAAGTTTGAAATATTCAAGCGCAGATTTGGTTTTAATTAGGTTTTTATTTGAAAAGAAAATTATCACTGTATAAATCAAGACTGTAAGGAACGTTATGATTGGCCGATGGCGCAAAATGGCCGACCAATAGAATGAGGCGTTACAGGTTCAGATTCAAATTTATCCGCCAACACTTTTTTCGAGTTTTACGACGTATTTGAATTGACAATTGCTCTTCTTGAAGGTCCATTCGAACTCAAATAAACACCTCGAGTCGATATGAAGTCAACTTTTTTCGAGTTTTCACGATGTATTTGATTCGACAATTGCTCTTCTTGAAGGTCCAATCAAATTCAAATAAACACCTCGAGTCGATATGAAGTCTACTTTTTTCGAGTTTTACGACGTATTTGAATTGACAATAATTGTCAATTCTTGCAATTATTGCTCTTCTTGAAGGTCCATTCGAACTCAAATAAACACCTCGAGTCGATATGAAGTCAACTTTTTTCGAGTTTCACGACTTATTTGAGTCGACAATTGCTCTTCTTGAAGGTCCATTCGAACTCAAATAAACACCTCGAGTCGATATGAAGTCATATTTTTTTCGTTTTCGCGATGTATTTGAGTCGACAATTGCTCTTCTTGAAGGTCCGTTCGAACTCAAATAAACACCTCGAGTCGATATGAAGTCAACTTTTTTCGAGTTTTCACGATGTATTTGAGTCGACAATTGCTCTTCTTGAAGGTCCATTCGAACTCAGATAAACACCTCGAGTCGATATGAAGTCAACTTTTTTTCGTTTTCACGATGTATTTGAGTCGACAATTGCTCGTCTTGAAGGTCCATTCGAACTCAAATAAACACCTCGAGTCGATATGAAGTCAACTTTTTTTCGTTTTCACGATGTATTTGAGTCTACAATTGCTCTTCTTGAAGGTCCAGTCGAACTCAAATAAACACCTCGAGTCGATATGAAGTCAACTTTTTTCGAGTTTTCACGATGTATTTGAGTCGACAATTGCTCTTCTTGAAGGTCCATTCGAACTCAAATAAACACCTCGAGTCGATATGAAGTCAACTTTTTTTCGTTTTTACGAAGTATTTGAGTCGACAATTGCTCTTCTTGAAGGTCCATTCGAACTCAAATAAACACCTCGAGTCGATATGAAGTCATATTTTTTTCGTTTTCGCGATGTATTTGAGTCGACAATTGCTCTTCTTGAAGGTCCGTTCGAACTCAAATAAACACCTCGAGTCGATATGAAGTCAACTTTTTTCGAGTTTTCACGATGTATTTGAGTCGACAATTGCTCTTCTTGAAGGTCCATTCGAACTCAGATAAACACCTCGAGTCGATATGAAGTCAACTTTTTTTCGTTTTCACGATGTATTTGAGTCGACAATTGCTCTTCTTGAAGGTCCATTCGAACTCAAATAAACACCTCGAGTCGATATGAAGTCAACTTTTTTTCGTTTTCACGATGTATTTGAGTCGACAATTGCTCTTCTTGAAGGTCCATTCGAACTCGAATAAACACCTCGAGTCGATATGAAGTCAACTTTTTTTCGTTTTCACGATGTATTTGAGTCGACAATTGCTCTTCTTGAAGGTCCATTCGAACTCAAATAAACACCTCGAGTCGATATGAAGTCAACTTTTTTTCGTTTTCGCGATGTATTTGAGTCGACAATTGCTCTTCTTGAAGGTCCATTCGAACTCAAATAAACACCTCGAGTCGATATGAAGTCAACTTTTTTTCGTTTTCACGATGTATTTGAGTCGACAATTGCTCGTCTTGAAGGTCCATTCGAACTCAAATAAACACCTCGAGTCGATATGAAGTCAACTTTTTTTCGTTTTCACGATGTATTTGAGTCTACAATTGCTCTTCTTGAAGGTCCAGTCGAACTCAAATAAACACCTCGAGTCGATATGAAGTCAACTTTTTTCGAGTTTTCACGATGTATTTGAGTCGACAATTGCTCTTCTTGCAGGTCCATTCGAATTCAAATAAACACCTCGAGTCGATATGAAGTCAACTTTTTTTCGTTTTCACGACGTATTTGAGTCGACAATTGCTCTTCTTGAAGGTCCATTCGAACTCAAATAAACACCTCGAGTCGATATGAAGTCAACTTTTTTTCGATTTTACGAAGTATTTGAGTCGACAATTGCTCTTCTTGAAGGTCCATTCGAACTCCAATAAACACCTCGAGTCGATATGAAGTCTACTTTTTTTCGTTTTCACGATGTATTTGAGTCGACAATTGCTCTTCTTGAAGGTCCATTCGAACTCAAATAAACACCTCGAGTCGATATGAAGTCAACTTTTTTTCGTTTTCACGATGTATTTGAGTCGACAATTGTTCTTCTTGAAGGTCCATTCGAACTCAAATAAACACCTCGAGTCGATATGAAGTCAACTTTTTTTCGTTTTTACGAAGTATTTGAGTCGACAATTGCTCTTCTTGAAGGTCCATTTGAACTCCAATAAACACCTCGAGTCGATAAGAAGTCAACTTTTTTTCGTTTTCACGATGTATTTGAGTCGACAATTGCTCTTCTTGAAGGTCCATTCGAACTCAAATAAACACCTCGAGTCGATATGAAGTCAACTTTTTTTTCGTTTTCACGATGTATTTGAGTCGACAATTGCTCTTCTTGAAGGTCCATTCGAACTCAAATAAACACCTCGAGTCGATATGAAGTAAACTTTTTTTCGTTTTCACGAAGTATTTAGTGGAGAATTGCTCTTCTTGAAGGTCCATTCGAACTCAAATAAACACCTCGAGTCGATATGAAGTGTACTTTTTTCGCGATAAATTCTTGTAGCTGCAGATTTCTATATGACATAGCTCATAATATACCAACCAAGTTCCTTCCAATCCCTACCATTTATTTATTCACATGCTTCCTCATCCGTCAAATATAGTGCACCAAGGTGCGCCTTCCTTATTCCTCTCAAAGTACGAGCCAAGACAGCGAGCCAAGAATTGGAAAATGGTCTCATCCTGACCCGAAATACAATTGGTACATGTGAACTTCATGTCCGTTATCCAAGGTTTGAAATTTAGGTTCAACATTTCACATCGAGCCCTACATATATTTCTGACTAACAATTGTCCAAGATCCAGGTCCTTCATGTAGTCCGGTGGGCCCGAAAGCTAGTAAACCTTGTTAAACCGAGCCCCAACGGCTCTTGCTTCACATTTCGGCGTCAACTCTGACTTCATTTCATCGAGGACAAGACTCAATTGCACCAGAATATTCTTCGGATCATCGGGGTCAATGTTAAATTCTACATTGTGCTTACGGGCTAAATCACTCCACTCGGCCTTCAGGAAGTTTTCCTACGATTAAACTCTCGGGCCATCACATGAGCGAGTCTGCACCGCGGTCCTTCCAGGATTTTTACAACATAATTAGCACAAATACCAAACGTATAAGCGTTCATTTGCTCAACACCAGCCTCAAGATATACCATGTAATCAGGTGTATTATTGGGTAGCGAGAATAATGTTTTTACAAAAAATTTTAATAACATTTCAACTTGAGCGTGCTCCCCATAACCCCAAACCTGCGGTCCGTATCACATACTAGTTCTACTCACTGACTTGAACACCACGAATTTTGCACTCAAGGGGACGTCACAGCTTCCCATGAGTTTAGACCACATAGAGTTCAGCCCAAGCTTAGCACTTGACTGCTTAGATTTCAAATGTTTTTTTTTTTTCAAGTTTAGCCGTGGTGTGAGGGTCACCCCTAGATATGTATAGCTTTTTAAAAATTACGACTTCTATTTCTTCTCCATTGAGCTTCCATCGTTCTCTTTTCGAAAGTCTACCACCCTTTCTTCTAAAAATCATAATTTTGGATTTATTTGAATTTATGGACATATATTATTAAATAATATTTTTATTGTGTATTCATGGAGTCGATCAATCATGCTTTGCAAGACGGTTGGGTTTGTTGCTAACAACATACCTATCATCTGCAAAACTGAGCAGATTGAAGCGGATTCCATCCACGAGAATGCCGCCTCCCAACTCTTTACCCAATTCCCACAAAAATAATACGAATAGGCATGGTGACAATCTGCAATGAAGATAATAAACTGTTGTGTCAAGATTTTGCAGAGTTTTTCAATCAAATTTGTTTAGTTTGTGGGTAGCTACGAGGACCATAAACGTAAACAGCAACAATTTTACACATTGTAATAATAACGCTCACGTCTGCTACTCTATCACCATTATGTTACGACCACATGCAAAAGCCTGTAATACTATGTTCAAAAACAAAATATGTTCAGGAACCGATAGAAATGTTTTTCCAACAGTATACGTGTAATTAAACTACAGGTTACTAGGAACCCTCGTTGAGAAGAAATGAAGCGATGTAGCTCGATTCTGTCCTTTTAGCGCGTGCACAAGGCCCAAATTTACCAGTGAAGCTCAAAACCTTATTTTCGGAAAGAAAGGCTTTCGCAGATTCTGCTGTTTCATGTTTTTTCTATCTGTCGGTTTGTGAATAATATAATATAATACGTGTTATGTAAAACCCGAACACGGTTCAACGGAACGGTTCAAGTTATTCCAAAATTTAATATTTAATATTAAATTTACTAAAGAATTAGGAGGAGACGAGATGTAAAAATGTTGTAGATATACGCCGTTTTAATGGAACGTAGGAATTTGTTCGTCGAAAGCCTTCGACTTTCTAATAATTTTTACACCTTTGAATACAAAAAATAATGAACTTTTTTTGGTCAAATTTGCAGCGTTTTTCATCTTGCGAATGAATAAATGAATTATTAATTGTGTTAGTGAAAACCTACAGCAATTCACTCTTGTTGATATTCAATTATAACGTGAATTATATTGAGAGGAGATTCTTATAAAGGAGGAGGATTCCATTAGGAGGGGGGTGTTACGGGGGGGACGGGGGAGGGAGGAGGCGGTGATTAAAATTGAGTAGCAATTAGAAGATGAAACTCGAAGAAGGGCGCGATTGAAAGCCGCGTAAGTGTGCGGGGGAGGAGGAGGAGGAGGAGAAGGAGGAGGAGGAGGAGGAGAAGGAGGAGGAGGTGGTGGTGGTGGTGGTGGAGCGGTTGGGGGTGGAGGACTGTTAAGAAACGAAGGTGTCCGTGGGGGGCGGAAGGGGGGGGGCTGGTGGAGGGGGGATGGAGGGATGCAACACGAAGTGAAGAAGGTGTTGAGGGGTCGGAAAGTGTTGACGTCTCCGAGAAATAGTCGTGGGGGGGAGGGTGAGTGTTGGGGGAGGAGATGGTGTTGTAGTGGTGGTGGTGGGGGGGGGGGCTCTAAGAAACGGAGGAGGAAGTCACACTGAGAGAAGATTTAACTGAGCGGGACAATGTTTCAGCGACTGTAATCTCAATTATTTGGCCTCCCTCCCCCTTCACCACCTCCCTCAGTACTACTCCCTCTCATCCCCGTCATCCCCCCCCCTCCCCAAAAGATGTTTCTCCTACGCCCGTTTTTCGGGAAAGCGCCTAATGGATTGTTTCAAATCATTAAGGATAATAGCGGTAATGTAATAAAAAATTTAACGGTGACCTACTCGTAGTATTTTCTACTCTGCCGTTTTAAAGTAAAACCACTTATCTCCGAAATCGTCAAAATTTGTGAAATTGTATAAACTACTTATCTTTTGGTTCATCCATCTAATTTGGAGGCAGAACAACGTATCTGTGGTAGTTTGCAAGCAAAACCACTTGTGTTCGTCAATTTCACTCATCGACATTTTACGTCATCCAATTTGCAGGGAAAACCACTTATCTGCCTCAATACCTCGAAACTCATAAGCGTTTTTCCATAGCAAGTAATTTTTCGCTTCACACCCAAGTGGTTTCTCCTGCAAATTACTTAACTCGAAACTCAGCTGTTTTGTAAATAGGTTTCGTCGCTTAAGGGGCATCATGACATACCTATTTCATTTTTTTCCCAACTTTTCAGGAGACCAAAAAAAAACCGTTTCCCTATACCTAAACAAAAAACATGTACGCGGTCGTTGAGATAGTTTTAGCGTCATTTCCCATCCCAGTAACCCAGTTCAATAGTTATTTTCCCGCGGAATTAATTATTCATAAAAAACGGGGTTTTTTTCGATGTGACTATTCGCCCGAATCGGCCTTCGCGATATCCAGGCTATTCGCCCGAATTTGCAATATATTATACAATATGAAAATTTGGGCGAGCAGCAATGGCAAGGGTACTAATCTGTTGTTTGGGGTGTTACGTGAACGATATTAAGATATCGATATATCGATATACCATGTCATCGATACCATGTATAATCGACATGAATAAAACCCATTCGTTATCACGTCAGCTCGTCTCTCATTTCGCTCTCCCTTTTCGATTAAATACTAACAAGTATATAGACACGAAACATGGTGTCAGGTGTTTTTGATTAGCAATTTGGGCTTTCCTAAGTGTTCTCTATAAATAGACATCGAGGAACACTTCGTCGTCTTTCGTCCCGACTGCAAAAAAAAAGTTCGAGTCGGATACGGCAGGTTATCAGCTTTTATCGCGCATAGCCCGAGGTGAGTAAGTACAGCTCCGATCATTAGTTTTAATAAGAAAACTATTGAAAATGTCAAATTCGCACATTCCGTTCCCTGAGAAGATGACTCTGAAAGATAATCCTACAGAAAATTGGGATTATTTCAAGTCCGAGTGGACATTCTACTCAACAGCGTCCGGTCTCAAAGACAAGGCTGCAGATGTACAATTGGCAACCTTTATGGTGCTCCTGGGTCGAGATACATGGCAGGTATTGGGAAACATGAAGTTATCAGCAGATAAGAAGGACACGGTTGCCAAAGTTATTACAGAATTAGATAAATTCTTCATTCCCCAAACCAATGTTATATATGAGCGTTATGTATTTGGCTCAGCAGTACAGGTAGCAGCAGAGTCCGTAGATAGCTATGTATCTAGGCTACGCAAGCTGAGCACTGACTGCGACTACAGGGCTTTAGAGTCAGAGATGATAAGAGACAGGCTTGTGTTGGGTATACGCGATGACGCAACTACAAAGCAATTAATCAGCGATGCTAAACTTACACTGGAAACTGCCATCAACATACCAACGAGCTGGCCAACGAGCTGGCAGACAAGCAGATGAAATCCATTAAAGGAGCCGAAGCAGCTGACGATGTAAACCGGATAGATTTTCAGAGAACAAAGAAAGTTCATCAAAAAAACAAGCCAATCCCGTGCAAATATTGTGGCAGAATTCATGCTCACGACAAAAAGATGTGCCCAGCATACCACAAGATTTGTGGCATATGCAAGATGCCAAATCACTTTGCGTCTGTGTGCCAAAGCAAGGGGCAAAGGAACTTGCACAAAAGCTCATCACAGAGGAGAAGCAGAGGGCACCCTAGATACAACCAAAGTGCAGATGTGAGGCATCTCGGGGAGGAGACCGAATCCGACGGCTCTTATTCAGATGAAAGCAATCAAGCATTTGCCATTGAAGAAATCCGGAAATTTGGTGGCTCCAAGCAAAAGACTATTTGGACTGCTGTATTAGACTTCATAGTCGGAGAGCTAGACACAACTTACAACACAAGGAAAATCAAATGCCAATTAGACAGCGGGTCTGGTGTGGATGCGATTGAAGAGAGCAATCTAAAAGATATATATGGAGGCCTCATGCCCAAACTCGACCCTCCTACGACAAAACTTCGAAGCTATGGTGGGGCAATATTGAAGCCAATGGGCGAGATAAGCTTGACTGTCGAGAAGAGAGGACAAAGGCACTCCCTTCGATTTGTGATTGTTCACGACTTTGATCATCCAGGTCCGAAGATGCCACTACTGTCGTCTGTCACCACTGAAGAATTAGGCTTTGTTGAGCTTCAGAATGGAGCCAAAGCTGAAGTTGTCGAAGTGGCCAAGCTAGAAGAGGCAAGTCAGGCAGAAAGCATCCTAGCTAAATACGATGATGTGTTCAGAGGAGTAGGCTGTTTGCAGGGCGAATGCAAACTAAGCGTAGATTCTACTTTCCCGCCAGTGAAACAAGCGCCTCGCCGCATACCTGTGCCGCTCAGGAAAGAACTCAAGCTCAAGCTAGCTGACATGGAAAAGAGCAAAATCATCAAGAAGGAAACTGGTCCCAGCGAGTGGATCAGCAATTTAGTGCTAGTAAAGACTCCTAAGAAGCTACGAATCTGCATAGATCCTAGGGATTTGAATCAAGCTTTGAAGCGAACAGAGTATGAGATACCTACAATTGAGAGCATAGTCCCGAAACTGAACAATTCACGATTTTTCTCTGTTCTAGACACAAAGGACGGATTTTGGAATCTCAAGTTGGACGATCAAAGTTCAAGATTAACCACTTTCTGGACTCCATTTGGGAGGTACAGATGGCTGCGTCTTCCATTTGGCTTAAAAGTATCAACTGACATCTACCAATGTCGGCTTCACGAAATCTTTGACGGTATTCCAGACATTGTGATTGTTCAAGATGACATTCTGGTTTTGGGAAGAGGGGCATCAGACCAAGAAGCTTCTGCCAACCATGACAAGGCGCTTGAACGGCTTCTAGCCACAGCCAAAGCAGCAAATTTGAAATTTAACAAAAGCAAAGTATGCCTCAAAAAGCGCCAAGTTAAATACATGGGCCACATCATCACAAAAGATGGCTTAAGAGCTGACCCAGACAAGGTCAGAGCTGTACGGGAAATGCCAGACCCCACAGATGTTTTTGAGCTTAAAAGCTTTATTGGGTGGGCAACGTACATGGCAAAGTTTGTACCAAATCTGTCATCAATTTGTAAGCCGCTCCACGATCTCACAAAGAAGGGCCAGCTGTGGATGTGGACCAACGAACACAAACAAGCAGTTGAAGATGTCAAAAAAACGGATATCAGATACTCCAGTGCTCGCGTTCTTTAACCAGGAAATCCCTGTGGTTGTCCAAGCTGACGCTTCATCCAAAGGTCTTGGCGGTGTCGTCATACAAAAGGGTCGACCTGTCGCTTTCGCGTCAAGGAGTCTTTCGCCAAACGAAAAAAACTGGGCTCAGATAGAACGCGAATGTCTGAGCATCTTGTTCGCCTGCCAGCGGTTTGAGCAGTATATTGTTGGATGCAGAGAAGTCATTGTTCAGACGGATCATCGCCCCCTTGAAACTATATTCAGGCGGTCCATTCTTCAAGCACCTACAAGACTACAACGTATGTTATTACGCTTACAGCGATACAATCTCAAGATCCACTTCATAAAAGGAAAAGATATGCTGATTGCTGATGCGTTGTCTCGCATGCAGCTACCAGAAGACAATGAACAGCAGCTTGATGAAATATTTCAGTGTGACCAAATCTATCCAGAACTCGAGTCCATCAGGATGGCAGATAACCTGAACATGGTGCCCGAAAGCCTTCGCCGAATCCGGGAAGAGACCAGCATCGACAATACTCTCTGCATTCTGCTATCAGTGATCAAGTCGGGTTGGCCAGAGAATAAGGAGAGGCTGCCGTCATGTATGCACGAGTTTTGGAATTACAAACATGAACTCATGGTCCAAGATGGTGTGATCTATTGTGATCTATAAAGGAAACCAGGTTGTTGTGCCAAAGTCACTACGTGCTGAGTTCATCACCAAAATACATCTGTGCCATCTAGGACAGAATGCGTCACTCAGAAGAGCCCGTGACACACTATTCTGGCCATTTATGAGCAGCAAGATCAAAGATGTTATCAAGGGCTGTCAGACATGTCAAGAACTAGCTGCTGCACAACCCAAGCAACCCATGACGTCACATCAAATACCCTCACTCCCGTGGGAAAGAGTAAATCTGGACACATTTGAGTTCAATTCCAAACAATACGTTGTGATGGTTGACTCGTACTCTGACTACTTTGAGGTTGAACAAATTCTAAACACTAAAGCAGAAACCATCATTGCCTTTTGTAAACGCAACTTTGCACGCCATGGAATTCCGTTGGTTCTAGTCTCAGACAATGCAACACCACTTGTTGGAAAGGAGTTTGCCGCCTTTTCCAAAAAATGGGAATTCCATCACTCAAATTCAGCGCCACACAACAGCCGAGGAAATGGGAAGGCCGAGTCCGCTGTCAAAATAGCCAAAAGCTTACTCAAGAAATGCACTCGTGACAACACAGACTTCCAGGCTGCATTTCTTGAATGGAGAAACACTCCCTCAGAAAACATGGACTCCAGCCCAGTCCAGCGCCTGATGTCAAGGAGAACAAGGAGCATGGTGCCGGCTGCGCGTCAACTTCTCGTCCCTCAAGCAATGAGGGATGTGCAGGAAAGAATTGAGCAGAAGAGGAAAAGGTCAAAGTTTCACCATGACCAAAGAACTAGGGCGTTACCAGAACTTCAAATTGGACAAAACGTATATGTGAAACCCAAAGACGCTGGCAAGGGATGGCAGCTTGGACACGTTATAGATCAGCACGGT
Source organism: Stenodema calcarata (assembly GCA_963920205.1). Taxonomy (NCBI): domain Eukaryota; kingdom Metazoa; phylum Arthropoda; class Insecta; order Hemiptera; family Miridae; genus Stenodema; species Stenodema calcarata. Next base: position 32,911,923 of record OY986053.1, on the reverse strand, counting down.
TCGTCATACAACGTCTCTGTCAACTCCAAGCTCTACCGAAGAGATCGCAGTTGGCTAAAACCAGCACACAGACCCAGATCGCCGCCTCCAGGAAAGCGCATCTCAATTCGACCATCAACTCCAAGACCGCCCTCACCACCATCAATACCAAGATCACCTATTCCTCCAGCATCTCAGCCTAGATCACCTAGGAAGTCGCCCAAGACAGGTCCAAAGCCGACTTCCCCTAGAAGACCAGTTGGTTCCGAAAATCCCCCCTCTGCTTTGTCAACAGGCAAAATACAAAAGGAGGCTGGAGCCCCAAAGCTCAACATAATCACAACGCAAATGACAAAAACACAGAGCCCAACTGCCGGAAGGACAAAGGCGAATGCGCCAATGGTCCCATCTCAACAGAATGCATCATCACCAAAAGTTTCCTCATTTGGCAGAACAATAAAACCAACTTGACGCTTCACTTTAACCAAACCCACCACTTCTCAAGGTGATGGAAGTAACTAATTCATTTCAAAAAAAAAAAAAAAAAAAAAAACATTTATTTCCAAAAGAAGAACATTTATTTCAAAAAGAAGAACATTAAATAAATGAAATAAATGTATTATGTAAATAAATAAATAAATTTTATTTCAAAAAAAAAGAAATTACTTTTACAAAAACGATATTATTAAAACAAATTTATATATAAAAAAAAGAGGAATTGTTACGTGAACGATATTAAGATATCGATATACCATGTCATCGATACCATGTATAATCGACAAGAATAAAACCCATTCGTTATCACGTCAGCTCGTCTCTCATTTCGCTCTCCCTTTTCGATTAAATACTAACAAGTATATAGACACGAAACAGGGGCGTGCTTTTATTCAGCAACCCCGTCCGCTTGATATATCAAACTGGATATTTGCCCAAATTATATATCTCTTATTACTGCACCAGTATCAACTCCCAAATGATAACTAGTGAAAAAACTCTGCAAATTCTTGACACAACGGTTTATTATCTTCCTTGTGCAGATCACCCTTCTGTCTATACCAGACTGTGTTGCAAATCAGCACCATACCATATTCTCACCGTACTCATACCATACCATTCGAATTTCTTTCCTATCATACCATACTGTACTATACCAAATCATACATACAATAATATACCATACCATGTTCATAATAATCATACCATGTTCTACAAACCGAGTGAATATTGAAGTGTCATCCATTTCTGACGTATATTTAAAATTTCAAGTATCTAGCTCATCATCAAAATTTAATTTGTTTAAACAAACAGGTAGGTATTATTTAAACAATTTTACAGACAAGAAACCGAGTGAATATTGCATTGTGATCCAGTTCTGAACTATTTTTAAAATTTCAAGTCAATAGCTCATCATCAAAATTTAATTTGTATTATTACAAAAAGGTATTATTTAAACAATTTTACAGATGAGAAACCGAGTGAATATTGCAATGTGGTCTATCCCCGACTCACGGTTAAAATTTCTAGACTGTAGTTTACCGGGAAGATGAAAAAAGGTAGTTTTGGGCGTCTGGGGGTTGGGTCACATAACGGCCGTTTTCGACGCGAAAGTTTAGTGTTTTTCCTAAACCTTTGCGCGCTCACTGTGAACGAACGGCTGGTCGCACAAAAATCCAATTGGTCTTAAAAGATTCGTAATTTTTCAGGTCATTCAAAAGTGAACTAAAAATTACACCGTTTAATGAGAGTTTTTAGAGATATGACATTGTCGAAATTTCAAAGTTCGCTTTGAACCCCTTCCCCTTGACCTAGGGTTATGAAAAGTTTCGAGGATCATTGTGGGGCTGGTCCAAACCCAGAAACCAAATTTTGTAATTTTAGCTCAACGCTAACTGGGCAAAGTGCCACGGACGGCGGACGGGGGACGGCGGACGGCGTACGGCGTACGGGTGACGGACGGATTTTTTTTTATTCGATTTTCTGAATCTACGTATCTTGAAACGTAAACCAACAAATTTTGAGGGGGGGTTAAAATTTTTTTTTTCTTTGGGCGATTCCAATGGTTCATTATCGAAGATAATAAACCAAAAGAGAAGTGTGGCGATGAAGGACAAATGAGAACCTTTTTCATTTATCATAGCGCGTCAGCAATTATTCAATTTATTCCCTATTCCCAAGAAATATTTTATCAAATAATTGTCCAAAATAAACTAAAAACTCCATGCTCGTCGTAAATAAGTGGTAAACGGGTTGACTCCACACAGGTTTTTTTTTTTTTTTTTTTCAACAGGGCAGCATTGTGTTGAATTGTACATTGTTCTTCCTGGAACCAACTTTCAATTTTCGAGGGATTAACTCATTCTGAAAATTGAAAAATGGCCGGCCCTAACCCCAAACGATTAAATTTTGTTTTAATCGTTCGTAGAAATTTGGAATATAACTGTGTTCCGTTCATCTGTGTATATCATTTCCCGTTAGTGTTTTACACACCCCAGATAAACAGTAACACCATTCTAATCGTCCTTCTCTCCTATTCCTACGCAGTACGATTAGGCATTAGGTAAACTTCTTTTTTGAATGGAACATCAATATATCCATCGAAATAGAACAACACTTTTTCACTGTCTGAGCATCACCGTCATCGTCCGTGTTCATGCCATGAACTTAAAGGACATTGTTTTAATAAAATTTATTACATTTAATGTATCTAACCGAAATTAGGTACTGGTACTGATAACTACTCTAGTATTCTTCAGATCGTCTCAAACTGGTTTAAAACTGTTTTATACATCATAATATTAAAAGCTGAGCTGATGGCGGTTTGTTTATAGCAACAACAAAATCGGTTTTGAACGAGTAAAACTTTTTTTTTTTTTTAGAAAAGACATGCTTTTTGCTAATCCAGGTTCGGACGGTTGTCGAAAATTCTGTAGAATTCACGTATAATGGCTTTTAGTTGATGCATTGATAAAAAGCTTTTCTCCCTTCAGTGAAGAGAAGGTCGAATATTGGGGTGAAGTTGGTATCTCGAGAAAGTGAATGTTGGAAAATTAAAGTTGGACGGCGGTGGGTTATGACTATTTAATGTGGGAATAACCCACCGGTGGAGACTAAACAGATGGTCCGTAGAACCGAAGAAAGAGCGAGGTAGAGTTGATCAAATGCCAAATTGCTGTTGATGTGCTGAAAAATTTGTTTGTTTGAACAGAAAGAAACGAGGGGGCAAGTACAAGAAGTTGGCGTACTCAACTTTTGTTTAATCTCTGAAACATTTTCCTTGGCTGAACCAACAACTTTTTTGTGTGAACTAACGTGAACTAACGACAGAAATTAAGAAATCGTTATTATCTATTTTTAAAGTGGGTAGGCTACATTTTCAAAGTTATGCTAGCTTACCCGAAATATATTTCCCGTTAAAAATGAGGAATTTTCCAAAACTGGTGAAGCAAACGTGAGCAAACGATGCACTAACTACCAACATAATAAATTTTGATTTATCTTCAAAAAAGTGGGTAAGCTATTTTTGGGTTTCGCTTATTATTGGTGAACAAACGATTTTTTTGTGTGAACTACCGATGAACTAACGACAGACACCAACAAATGTGTGTGAGCTGATTTTTGTACGTCAACTTCCCAGACCACTTTTTACACGGAGTGTTTTTTATGGGGATGTGATTGTGCTACTAACTGCAGCGGATGGTCAACCTCTCCATTGAGTCCTTCAATTTCATTTCTATATTACATTACAATATTTGAATGTTTATTGAGTATGTTGTCATTTATTGGGTTTATATTAAATATAATAAATTTTATTACAATTGGAATATTTATTGGTTCTCTCCGTAAATTACATTTTTAGGTATACTTGAAAACATCGTACCTACTAATTTATCTCTAAAATACGATATGACATAATATGTAGGTACTACCTATATTGTAGGTACATTGTATACTCGCGAATTCGTCAAAATTACCAAAGTTAAGTGTAATTCTTACCCCTCGAATTACTTATGCGCCAAATTTACTCCAATTCATATGTTTTCCTATTCACTTTATGAACCCTTTCTTCTAGGACCTGAGTTGATTTTTTTGTTTAATCATTAATGTAAGTTTTATGTACTCGAAATTTGTAATTGCAACTCCTGATCTCCGGACAACTTCTTTAAATTTTGGAGATCGGAAATTGCCTTACCTACATAAATTTGTAGTAGAATAATTTGACTTCAAGTATCCAATACTTTTCTTTATGGACTATGCGTATTATGTTAACCCTTTTCGGACCACGGTGTCCATTTGGACACCAATTGTTTCGCGAGTTTTCTGGCAATTCCACCATGACCCCGACCGGGAGTAAGCAATTTTTACAACCAACAACATCAACCGAACGCGAAGAAGAAGTTTTTTCCAATCTATAACCCTTTTGAAACCTTTTCCGTGCAGTTTCTTAGCGTGACACCGACGATCTTTTCCAAGTCACGTCCAGCTGCGCGAGGGGTAAGTTTCTACGTTTTCCATGTTGTTATTTTTCGGATTATAGTCAAACCATTAACGAAATATCATTAAATAAGCTTTATTCAATGCATTTCAGCAATAAGTTTGCAAAAATCCATCTTCACAGTGGCTGGAAGTCGTTTTCAAATGTGTGTCCATTTGTACACCTTGGTATACGCTTACACTAGAGGTCAAAAAGGTGTACATTTGGCACCTTTGGTACAGGTGTGTCTTACAAAACGGTGTGCGTTTGTACACCGTGGTATAGGTTGTATAACCAGTGGGTCAGCTCACCAGGTACCTCTCATAATATTTTTGGAATTATTAGTGTTCACACGACGTTGTGATGTCACTTGTAGGTCTGCTGACCAGGAAGCCTTACTCGAGATGGGAAATTTTGAGGTGTGAAAAGGCACTGAGGAGCCCATCATCGACGATATTGTCGTTGCATTATTTTCTGATCGATTAGGTACCCACTTCAGTGTAAACAAGTCGCATCGTATGTATTATAATTCTGGCCTCTTTTTTACAGCCACAACGCCCGTGTACACGTCAAGAGGGGCGCTATTGTTATCTCTCATTCCTAAATGTCCCGGAGGCTGGGCTGCAAGAAGCTACACACCTTCTGATCAAGGAGACAAAGGGAAAATGTCGCCTGTGCCATACTAACCAAAGCAGGATCGCCTGCAGTAAGTGCAACGTGAGGCTTTGTGTCACAAATGAAAGGAACTGCTTCCGAGCATACCATACCGAAGTGGACTTGCCAAAGAGGAAATACTCAAGGAAGACGAAGTCTGAGGACTAGGAAAAGCTATAACAGGATGAGGAAAATGAAGTCGGAGTTGGTGAAGGAGTTTCATGATGTTTTTAGCATTTATGCTGTTAGAGGTACCTAGTGTAGAGGTACCATTCTAGAAGGAGACAAAATCTAATGAGTTACCTACCAATGATTGTTCCTTAGTAAGGTATTACGGTTACCTACTTGGTTTCTGATGAGGAATAAAAAGCTCTCAATATACAATTAGTAATTAGTAAAATGCTACAAGTATTTTTGGACAGAATGTTTTTCAACGATTTTACAATAGTTTATTGAAAATGTGTTTTTTTTTTTTTCATGAATAAATGGTTACAAAACATTACTTTATTACAATTTTTTTTGATCTGTTGCCTCGACTGCAAAAAGGTGGATGTGGAACATCCTGGACTTGTATACCAAATTGAGTTAGCGTGTACCAAGGTGTACGTATGGACACCAAATTAAATTAGCCTGTACCAAGGTGTACGTATGGACACCAAATTAAATTAGCCTGTACCAAGGTGCCCATTTGGACACCATATTTTCAAAGGGCTTTATTTTAGTGTAACCAACATACCAAGCGATAAAAACTGTCATTATGGCATAATTGAAGGTAAATCTACAAGAAAAAACAAAAAGTTTTGAAAAATTCCCGCGAAATCGATTCTTGGTCCGAAAAGGGTTAATAGCGGTTTTATTATTAACAAAAAAGTTGAATTTGAAAAAAAGTTTGTGTGGAAAGGGAAAACATTTGTATTCAATGTGAAAAAGGTTGAATTGAATGTGAAATCGGTCGCGCTGAAAGGCAAAGAGGTTGTATTACTTGTGAAAAGTGTTGAAAAATTTTCCGATTTCATGCTACACGTTCATTATTGAAGATAATGAACCAAAAGCGGTTTTTGGAAAAAGCACCACTACATAGCAAATGCGTTTTTCTCGTTGAAAATGAGCCAATAAGAAACTGTCGTTAATTACATTCAAGATCGGGTGAAAAAATCCGATTGAGGAGGGTGAGAAATGATGTAGTGGTCGTGGTGATTGTTGTGGTGAGTGGGAGGGGGGACGTTGTGCACCCACGGGTGTGTATGTGATACCGTCTGGGTGTGTTTATGTGATGGGTTGTGTGTGATTCGATCTTGTTACGCAGTAGCAGCGGCCGTGAGGGTTGGTGAGGGGGGGGGATGATTCCGCTCTCTCAGCCACCCGATCCTCCCTCCCCCCTCCCCCTCCTCCCTTCCCGATCAACACACACACACACAGCTAACCAATCTCTTACGCACCCTCACACACACCGGTTGTACAATCCCCCCCCCGCCCCTCGTCACATAGCTCCTCCGTCCGCACCCCGTCATATTCCTCTAACGGTTGACAGATTACGTGAGTGATCCGCCCCAGCATCTCCTCCCCTCCCCCTCCCCCCCTTACCCACCCGTCCATCGGTGAGGATTTATGGACTCAGCTTCATTCTCTCTCCCTCCTCCCTCCTCCCTCCCTTCACCCCTTCAAACCTCGTAAGACTATCTGTACACGGCCTTGCCGGTATAACGATCCACCCCCTCCCGCTCCACCCTCCCCCCTCCACGAAAACCTCCCCGTCGTCGCTGCTAGTTTTGAGCCGTGTAAATCTGACGGTGGTTCCTCCTCCCCCTTCCCAGTTGTTTGATTCTCTCGTTGATCGTATTTTTCACTTTGCTGGAGTTTTCATTTTCTCTTAACATACAATCGCCCCAAATCTAGTGAACTGTTCACCTGCAGATGTTCATCAACGTATTTGACTACTGTTTGAAACCCTTAAAAAATTAAAAAACCATAATTACTGCCGGCAACGACAAAGTCACTTTGTGCTCTCACTTTGTTTTGTACATGTTTTGACGGGCGCGACTGGCTTTGGAGGAGGTTTTTACCTTTAGATGTGTAAGATGATCCCCGCACCGCCCGCCCGCATTCCAACTAGTTTCATATTGTGGTCAGTTCAGTTCATAAAAGTTTTCTACCACAAATTTATCAACAACCTATAAAACTCTGCAAATTCTTGACACAACGGTTCATTATCTTCTTTGTACAGATCACCCTTCTGTCTAGATCACTAGGTCTAAATGTCTAGATCCTAAATGTTAGATTAATTATAATTATCAATTATCACTAATTATTAACAATTTTATCAAGTACCTAGTGAAAATTATTATAATTTATTGTTAGGTATTAATAATTCGTATTTATTATTAATAATAATTATGATTAATTATGATTAATTAATACGATATAATTCTGGGGTTTTTAATACTACGTCGGTAATAATTTTTCTATAAAAGAAGTACCTACCAACAAACATTCGAAATGACCTTCATTTCCGTAGCACGAAACGCACCTCAGAACAACAAACTCGACATCACATAAGCCATATGATGTTCCAAAGAGGTTGTTAGTATGAAAATGGACCTGTATTTCAACAGTTTGATACACGATCGTGTTGTGAGGCACAATCTTTGAGCCCTCATTGTGAACGAACGGCTGGTCGTACAAAGCTGCGGATGGTCTTAAAAAATTCTACGGAACAAACTCTATCTATATATGAAATAAAAAACATACCGTTCTATATGAATTTTTCGAGATATGGAATTTTCAAAATTTCAAAATTCGTTTTGAACCCCTTCCCCTTGACCTAGGGTTATGAAAAGTTTCGAGGACCATTGTGGGGCTGGTCCAAACCCAGAAACCAAATTTCGTAATTTTAGCTCAACGCTAACTGGGCAAAGTGGCGCGGACGGCGGACGGCGTACGGCGTACGGCGTACGGCGGACGGACGGATTTTTTTTTATTCGATTTTCTGAATCTACGTATCTTGAAACGTAAACCAACAAATTTTGAGGGGGGGTTAAAATTTTTTTTTCTTTGGGCGATTCCAATGGTTCATTATCGAAGATAATAAACCAAAATACCTATGTCGCCCATTTCAGTTATGACTCACAATTTTTGGCAATAACAGTGTTTTTTGTACCAGAGGGGGTACATCCCTCAACATCATCGGTTTTAATAAAGTGTAACAAAACCAATTACCAAAGGCATAAACGAATAATATAATTATCAGGTTGGATTGCGAAAATGATATATAGATATCAAATAAGGAGCTGCTTCTAATATAATATACCTAAAATTGGACCAGTTCTCTTCTGTAGAATGATGATAGGTAGGTACTATTAATTAAAGAAAAGAGTTTCTGACCGTATGGTAGGCGAACGGGGAGCACGCCCAAGTAGGTTGTAGAATATACCGCTGGAAATCCTCACCAACTCGTCTGGTAGTGAGGAAATACGATGAAGTGTGATAAAATGCGTTGTAGAAATCATGGTTATTCAAATTCCATTAAATTTGCTTGATTGAAGGGACAGCGTGGCAGCATGGGATTGGGTGACAGGTTATTAGTGTCTCCTACGAGGTACTTACGTCGAAATGGTCAGAAATCCGTGAGGATGCTTTCCAGATTAGATGGAGACCTTGTGGTGGGATGCTGATGACCCAGGAGTTTGGATGCTCAATGGGAGACCAGAGAGAAAAATGGCGTGTGGAGAGAAACCACGAGGAGAGCCAAATCTGCTTGGGGATGATGATGACGAGGTGGGGGGTATACAGGATTGATCAGAGACGACGCTGTAGAGGATGAACCTTCAAGTGTCAGGGCACAGTTCACTTTCACTTCACATCGGTTTTCACAGTTCTTATCTTATAGCAAATAAAATTATACATACTTATCTGTTGGCGTAAACAAATAGGTAGTTGAAAAAGTGATAATAATAGGAAGACATATCGTCGCTTCAGAAACAACGCAGCCTAACCAATTTTACCCAAATTTTCAGGTGAAATAAAATCGAAGACCAGTCATGCAGCATTGCCGTAAGAAGAAATAAGTAACTGGTTTTATGTAAAATGTCTCCAATTTTCTGATTTTGGTTTATTATCTTCGATAATGAACCATTGGAATCGCCCAAAGAAAAAATCTTTTTAACCCCCCCTCAAAATTTGTTGGTTTACGTTTCAAGATACGTAGATTCAGAAAATCGAATAAAAAAAAATCCGTCCGTCCGCCGTACGCCGTACGCCGTCCGCCGTCCGCCGTCCGCGCCACTTTGCCCAGTTAGCGTTGAGTTAAAATTACGAAATTTTTTTTATGGGTTTCGACCAACCCCACAATGGTCCTCGAAACTTTTCATAACCCTAGGTCAAGGGGAAGGGGTTCAAAACGAATTTTGAAATTTTGAATATTTCATATCTCGAAAAATTCATATAGAACGGTATGTTTTTTATTTCATATTTCGATAGAGTTTGTTCCGTAGATTTTTTTAAGACCATCCGCAGCTGTGTACGACCAGCCGTTCGTTCACAATGACGGCTCAAAGATTGTGCCTCACAACCCGATCGTGTATCAAACTGTTGAAATACAGGTCCATTTTCATACTAACAAGCTCTTTGGAACATCATATGGCTTAAGTGATGTCGAGTTTGTTGTTCTGAGGTGCGTTTCGTGCTACGGAAATGAAGGTAATTTCGAATGTTTGTTGGTAGGTACTTCTTTTATAGAAAAATTATTACCGACGTAGTATTAAAAACCCCCGAATTATATCGTATTAATTAATCATAATTAATAATAATTATTATTAATAATAAATACGAATTATTAATACCTAACAATAAATTATAATAATTTTCACTAGGTACTTGATAAAATTGTTAATAATTAGTGATAATTGATAATAATAATTAATCTAACATTTAGGATCTAGACATTTAGACCTAGTGATCTAGACAGAAGGGTGATCTGTACAAAGAAGATAATGAACCGTTGTGTCAAGAATTTGCAGAGTTTTATAACAAATTTTGCTCCTTTTTTTAACGAGTAACACCTAAGTTTATAGTTTTATTCAATGATGAACATGATGGTGAAGTCAGACTTGCGATACCTCACTCCGTTATCAGATTATAGCAGTTGAACCGTGAAGAACATCTTAAATAATAACCACGTTTCTTCATCTTCAAAGTGCTTCAGTTTGGGAACGGTATGAGACTACACTATCGTGTTCAGCGTTAAAAAATCGTTTGAATATGTGATGTCACTGGTCTTACTTTTTCATTCTGGGAATGCATGGGTAATTCCCCCTCCCCCTTAAAATTCCCCGAACCCCCCTTAGATTGGCCCGATTCTGCCCATTTACGAGTTAAACAAAATCAAAACATTTTATCAGTCGAAAAATGACGATTTTAAATGACAGAACTTACTTGCCGACGTAGTCTTCGGGGTATGGGAGAATGTAGCCATCGGGCGAAGGCCGTGGGGTACTCCCGACCCAGAAATATGCATCTGAAAACCGATTTCAAGGTATTATTTACATTAGTAGGGTCATTGATTGTGCCATCTGAAGGAGAAAACCACTAAGTCAGAAATAAAATTTTCAAAGAAGTCACTTTCTTTTTTTTTAAGTTTTTAGTGCTTTAGATTGGGATAACTTCAGCTTAGAAGCTTGCAGACAGGCCGTGGCCAATTATGATCAACTTTCAAATCATACCCGCAGCAAACACAGCTAAATATCTAGGGTTGACGCTAGATGACAAACTAAAATGGAAAGAGCACATCAAATTTTTAAAAACCGAGCTCAACATGTAGGAAGTTGTGCTGCTTATGGTGTACTTTTTATGAACCTCTACATCTGACCTGTACAAGTACACCAGTACCTATGTAAGTAACCAGTACAACTTCCTATATGTTGAGCACGGTTTTTTAACTAGACTTGTTTTTTTGTTTTTTTTGTTTTTTTTTTTTTGAAAATTTAGAACCAAAATCCCAGCGTGCTATGTATGCAATTTAAGTAGCTAAATGGCTGAGTTTTTATTTCATTCTTTAATAAATATTTTGGGAATAAAAATGAATTCGTCAAATAGCACCAAATCTACTGGGTAAGGAATCACTTATGGAAGATTTGTTCTGCACGGCTTGTGATGATTTGGAGACTTGCGAGATGCTGCAAAAACGGGTGTTTGCAGGGTGTTGCTCCCATTAGTAGGTACGTACCACACAGTTACAGTTTGTGTAACACGGGTAACAAATGCATGAAGAGAGGTAGGTTTATTTAAATCAAGATGTTTGACAGGAATGAATTCGGAAAGAGGTGAATTTTGGTTTTGTAGCATAATACGCTGAGGAGGGATATTACCCGTAGGTAAAGGAGGCAAATTCACCCGAACGAGGAAGTTTGGTTTACTGGTCACCGTGGTTCATAGTACGAGTTTCGGCGGGAAACGCATCTGGTTTCTGTAGAGCAAGAGTATATTATACTCTTGATCTACAGAGTATAATCTTCCAGCTCGGAGCGGAACGAAGCCTGTAGCTCAACACCTTTCGGAGATAGGTCGGTTTTTAGAAAAGTGTGGGATATTCACCCGCACTACCTTATACATATATTACAGAAGTGTACTGCAATTATTTTTCTAAAATTTACGTGAAAAAGATGGTCTTGTTTTCCTGTTTTTGTGGTTTCTAAAAGGCCTAGGCCAGACCAATACGAAACAAAAACTTACCAGGGCCGGTTCCGTCGTAGGAAAAACCTTTGACGAATATAGTGGACTCGTCAACGGCGTAGGCCGTACCTCTGATGCCGTGGGCGTACTCTTGCAAGGTACCTATCAGTCTTCCGTAGTACATACCGCCACGGTCCCTCGCCCGGCATTCTCCTGAAACCAAGACAATCGAATTACGAGTCATATACATGGGAATAGGCGTGTCAAATTGTTGTTTATTATCTTCTGTACAATCAATGAACATGTACGTATGTAAGCAATATTCGTGTAACTCTCACCACTACTACACCAACCTAATTTGAGCAGAGCTATTGAATTCATCGGTTCTCCCTAGTACCCACCCGCGTTGGCAATAACGTAGCAGATCTCACCATAATGCTAATTTCTATGTTCTATGTGCAAACCATTTACAAAAAATACAGTCCACTTATTTAATTTCAAAAGCCGAAGGAGTCAGCTTCTAAGTGCTGATCTGTATCATTCAAAATCGGTCCTTTGAGCCGAATTTTTAAACCTTGTTAAAACAAGCTTTGAGAGTAACCCCCGACTGGATCTTCCACTTAACAGGTTGCCAACTTGGTATTCTCCAGCTGGACTCTCCACAGCGTACTCCAACATTCACTCAGCCAAAGTGGCCACTTGTTGAAGTGTTTGGGACTCATGAGTGTAGGTATTCGAATAGGACAATCCATCAAGATCATCAACATCCACATGTGGAAGTTTAGCTCTCATTCTTTCTTCATTGCAGTTTATAAGGCCAGTAATTATATCCCATTTAAGTTACTTTTTTGCTCATCTACTCATTTAAAAATGAAAATTCATCTTACCTGCAATAGTCACAATTATTTCTATTGATTACTTATTAATTTGTTATACGAAAGAAGACGATTTATTCACCTTTCAGACAGAAAGAAGTGTAGGTGAGATAGGCCTCAAAGCGCAAAGGCGACGTCTTGCAAGAACATACCGCGTTATACAAATTTGCAGGGTTTCTATTGTACGCTATTTTATGATTTGTACATTGGCTGTCGTTCTCCGTTGACTTGCGCGTATGATTGTTCCCGTACCACGGTTATATGAATCATATGAACCTGATGATGAGGTATAATAAATAGGTATGTTGAGTTGATACAGTATTTTGGTAGGAATAATGAGATGAAAAAAGTCAACGATAGGAAACACCACGTCAGATAACCCCGTCTAGACACTTTGTCTGGGGTGATTTTCCCCTGTCCCATAGCCTTGGCTGGCTCTGGCCATCTGCCTCACAGTTAACTCGTAGACTTCCAGCTCCCTCAAGAGGGTCTCGGAGGAAACCTTCGAAAGATAACCAATCCATTAGCTCTGTGTTTCCATGTCATTTCCTGCAGAAAGCAACCGGGTTCGATCGCCTCCTCCCCGCCGCGCCTGAAGGCCGCCGTGGCTGGGGCATCTGCAAATTGAAGTTAAGCCCCTTCTCTGCCGCTCCAACAGCAAATCACCCCATCCCTCTCCACTACATCAAGTCCCTTGTCAGTGCTAATAACTTCGTGTTATCAACTAACGTTCTAACGGCTTCGCCAATCGATCGGCTCCACACTGCAACATCAACAACACCCGAGATTTGCGAGACTCTGTATGAAGAAAATGCTGCCCGTTCTTCCACAACGGTTTATTATCTTCTGTACTGATCACGATACTGTGTTCAATATCCTTGTGAGCTAAAATATTATTCGAATAGTTGACCAGATATTAGTAATACAAGTGATGCGACCGACGTCGACAATAATTTATCCCTCCCCCCCCCCATGCTGTTATCATTCTACAGCAGCCGGAAAAAGGTATGATATCCACTCCCCCCCCCCTTTCCTTTCAACTAAAGAGATGTCCTAACCACTTCGCAAGCACCGTACCCGTTTCGAAATCTCCCCATTATTACTACACATCTATCTACATCATATACAGATGTGTAGTAACAAAACGTCATAAGAAGAAGAAGAAGAAGAAAGAAAAACATGTTTTTATTGAAAAATAAAATAAAATGGTTACACTTCTTTTCCTACAACGATACATGCAATTATCATGGTCATGCGACCGTCCGATGAGTTTGCCTGCGACTGTTCGATTCAATTCCTATTCCTTTAGACTAATCAAGATATTCCTTAATTGAATTGTTTACACCAAAAATAAACAAATCGAAATAAACAAATGAATTAGTGAATGTTAAAGGGGCAGTAGTCCAAGAAAGCTGACTTTCGGAAAAACGAAAAAAACTGTCCTGTTCCGAATATATTGGCAACTTGTTCAATTGGACCTTACCCTACGGTTGAACCAGTGATCAGAGAAATATTTGAAGAGGAAAAGAAATTTTAATAGCATTTCCCTATTTAACAGAATTTTTTGAAGTTGGTGGACTACTGCCCTTTTAACTTGCTATAACGAAATTGAGGATTTTGTGTTGGTGTTTTTCTTAAATTGAGGAAAAGCCAAGGTTCTAATGTCAAAAAATAATTTTTTAAGTGAATCTGAATGTTTATTTATAACTGAATAAAACAAAATTTGCAGAAATACCAAGTAGAAACTTGAAAAAATTGGAAAATACATTTTCCAAGCACTTTCCTCATCTTTTTGGCCTTCCTGTGTGGGCCATTGGAAGGCGATTTCCTCAAAGAGCTCTCGGATTCCCCTGGAATGTAATCCAGAATTTTTTTCAAGTCTTCGAGTTTTTTGGCGTTAATGGGGACTTTTCCCGTGGGGTAAGCAGCTTCGGTAGGAAGGCGTACGGTGTTTCTGGGCGTCCTCTTCGTCAGTATGAACGTTTGTGTCTCCTGGGAGTTGATTGACTCGCGCGCCTCCAAAACACCCTTTAAGTCAGCTCTGTACGACAATTGCGAAAATTTGGATATCAAAAACTTCATCTGATCAGGTTTTTGCTTATTTTTCGTTTCAACAGAAGTGCAGGTTCTTTTGTAGTAGGGTGACCACCACTTTCCCTGCCCAAAATTTTTAACGATCGATGAATCGTGCACTTCAGTGACTGTAAACTTCTGTGATTCACTGCTGCTTACAATCAATTCAGTCACCTCATGGAGTGAAAAAATTCTGTCCCTCTTCTTCATTTTTCTTTTCACCATGGCAAAATAGCGATCACAGGGCAGGAAACTATGGCCCCGGACAGGAAAAAAGTGAACGATTTTTGGAATCTATCCGTATCTGTCAAAGCAAGCAGCAAACGAACCAAATCATTGTTTTGGTTCTGGCCAAAACAGTTGTCTGAATACAGATGAAGTTCGGTAAAGCTTTGGGGAATCTGATCAATGAAATCCATCAAGAAGGAGCATACCTCATTTGGGGATTTTTTCGCTGTCCCCTCGTGGTATACGTAAAAATACCCACGGTTATTTTTTACGTCATGGATGTAGAAAACGTTGACAGTCAATTGCCTCAGATAAAAAAGCTCCTGCACTGGTATTTTAGGGAGAGGAACGTTTTGCATAAAATCAAAACACAAAGCAACGACGTGTTCATCTTTTTTGTCCTCGGCATTTTGTACTTCAGCCGTCAGAGCATTGTAGAATTTTTTGCTCTTTCTCATATGAATCTCAAGTTCTGCGACAGCTGCTCTTTTTACATTCTCGGAAAGATGCGGAGCTTTGATTTTTACCTCAAGTTGTTCGCAAGTGCAGCAGGTGTCAACTTGAGGCTGCCCAAATTTGAAGTTGAAATTATCACGAAAATATGTCAAGTACGATCTGTAGCACACGATTTTCACTTCTGGATGGAGTTTTTTAAACAAGGCAAACATTGTTTTTACGCTTAGCTCAGCATTCAAAAATGTCGAAGTTTTCCCACTGTAGTGAGTTTGTTTGGTGGGGAAACTAGCGATGTGTTGATGAATTTTCACTTTCACTGAAGCAGGTAACGTGTAACTGACATGCTTGCCTCGTCTGTCGATGGGGGATTTTCCTTGCATGCGAAGAATCCTCAAACGTCGGACTTTTTTGTCTGAGATGGCGAAAATGGATAGAAAAGCATTCAAGCATACCTGTACTCGAGAGTCATGTAGCAATACGTGATACTTCCACTGATGAGTCTTTGTGAGGATTGGTTCATCTTTCCTGCTCCGACGTCGCGCAATCTTCTGTGGATCCATCAGGCTTTGGAGGTGGCCATCCTGCTCGTTCTTGGACGCGAAGTTCGTGTGAAAACCTTTCAAAATGATGTCCCGTTCACCCTCACTAATTTTTTCAAAGCAACGTTTCTTGCACCTGAAATAGCCCGAAAGATCCAAATTAGGTAGGTATACAAAATCAATATCACCATCATGTGGTACTAGCTAGAGATTGACCACAAAAAAAAAAATAAATAAATAATAAAATAAAATAAATGAATAAAATAATCATAAGAATAATTTTTTTAAATGTCTTTTTACTTACGAGCATTGAGGTCCGACAGTTTTTGCTGGCACGTGGTGATTTTTCTGGTTGACATACTCTTGGCCACGGAGTATGGCCAGTTTTATTTTTTCCCTGGAATAAGCAGATGGGTTGGCTTTTTTCCGTCCACGAGGAGAGCTACTACATGATGAATCACTTTCAACGGTTGCAGTATCACTCATTTTAAAGTGTGATACACGACGCACACAAAAAAAATGTACAGTAGGAACTTCTGTGGCAAGAGAATCGATGAAACTGATCTTCTAATAATAATGAACCGTAAACACGACGGAGGATGACCGACGAGAGAAAAAGCAATCTGGCACAAACATGCAACAAACTCCACTTGGGTTGTCATCAGCTGATGCCGCACAGCGACCTTGCAGGTCGACGCACGTTAAAAGGGCCATAGTCCGGACTACTGCCCCTTTAACATGCTAACCTCAGAAACTCGTAGTTTCCAACCGTCTCTACGCCTCCAAAATGTGGTGGACAACGGTCCTTATAACATCAAACGATGCGCCAGCCCATATAGGACCCGAAAATGCAAAAAAACGAATATTGACAAAATATGGACAACTGCCCTTTTAACATTCACCGATTCAAATAAAATTAAATAAATAAATTAAATAAATATTTTAATGTGCCGTATTTCTATACATTGGGTTTTTTCCCATTATTATTATGTTGTTTCAATTTTCAATTAAGGTTCTATGCAAGTCCATATTCTACCATCGCTTTACATCTGAGATCTCAAGCCACTGAACAGTATTTGATCAAACTGGGGTTTTCAAATTTTAGCATTCTTAAATAATCCTCCCAGCTGATATTGGTCATACCCAGGAATCTTCTTCTCACCCTGATCAACGCCGTACATGTCCCAATAAAGTAATATGCATTCTCCACATGTCCTCCACTGCACAACTCGCACGCCTGTTCTCTCGTGTCATAAGGCCTATGTTTAAGCGCTAAAAGGTCGCCCCCGGTACCACTTACTGTGCCGAAAACTGCTAAAACTTGTGAGTGGTAGGTACCACTTCTCTTGATAGTCTGAGCGCTCGATACTGAGGATAACAAAACGTCATAACTTTTTCCGGCTGATGTAGTTAAAATGATATAGTGAGGCGGGGGGATTTTTGCAAGGTTTGTCGAGGGGGGAGGGGGATCTCCTCCGTACACCAGTTGCACCAGGGAGAGAAAACTAGTCACCACTATATTAGTAAAATTGTGGGGGTTGATGAAGGAAGGTCATCTTCAGGTCATTTATCTTAAACAGTCTAAACTGAAAAGTAAGTTCTACATTCCAGATGAGGCTGAAGAATTTTCTTTGATGCGGAGTGAGGTTGTTAGGGAGGGAGCTCTCAAAGACAAACGAAACTATTGGATTTTCAAGTCGAGTTTGCTCAGTTTAACGTAAAATAATCAGACATCAATCTCATGCTCTAAATTTGGCTTTCAAGCCATTTCGCTAATGTTTCAGTACTTATAGATTTTCTACGTTCACGCATCTTATTTTCACGTCAAACTCCCCATCTGTCCCAAGCTATAACCGCCGTCCCAAGGTACAAAACTAGGTGTCCCAAGGTGTATGACGGGCTTGCACCTTGGGAAAAAATGGTCTTTGAAAAATTAATTTTTGGAGCACTCAGAGTCTTTGTAAAAATGTGTAAAAAGAATCATGAGACTTTGCGATTACATAATATATTATCTACTCGTAGAAGAGTGCTGCGTTGAAAGATTGGCGAATTTTGTCTTCTGTGCTTCACATGGTGAAAACGAAAAATTTGTCCCAAGGTAGATGACTTTCCCTACTCAACTGATACATACAACGACATTTTAAACGAAAAGAATCTTTTTTTTAAGATTTGATGAATTTTTGAACCCGTTTTGTACTGTATGTAGGTACGCAAATAGTGTACACATAATAATATGTGTGAATATTAATTATCTTTTTCATTGAATTGTCATCCTTCCCCCATTCGATTACTTTTATCTTGGAACCTGGGCAATGTGGAAAAATTTTCTGGCCCCTTGGGATTCCACTATAGACAGGTTTCTCTGTCAAAAAGTCCTCAAAAAGTTATACTATTCAACTTATTCTACATTTCATTTTGTAACATTGTAGCTGAACGTTGTTTTTCTCTCTTTTTCGTCTGCTTCATTAGGTTCTGCCAACGTGTAGTGGGTTCGTTTTACCCAATTTGATGAATTCAATTTAAACTTATTTTTGAGCAACGAACATTGGAGCGAAAGCAGTAGAATGCTGCGGGGCACTTGGCTTGGCAGGTATTCGAGCAAAATTTTTCCGTCGTGACACTTTTTCGGTGTGCGACTAAACCAAAGCGCAATTAGCTCTTGTCTTTTGGTCGAGCCCCCGAAACTCTAATTTGGATGCAAATGACGTGCTTCGGGGCGAGTACATCCTATTAACTTTGTGCGAACCCCATTTTCTCATCCCCCCGGCGATATCAATTGTTCTCGTATAAAGATATGATATTACGTTCTCCTTCAACTAGTTGTGCAGCGGGGAGAAACCTAACGCCCACGACCCTCGTTCCTATTGTGTCGCTTTTTTCATGAAGGGCTTTTCTTTCAGCGGTCTCCTTCTATAACTCCGGGTTACACTCGTGATCTGGTGCGCTTGAAAGGGCTTGATCGATAACTTGATGACGATTTCTTACGACATAGTTTGAGAAATGTTCCAGTTATGGAGATTTCATTGAATGGGTGAATTTCCATCCTAAATTGTTATTACTTTAACGAGCAAACTACGATGGAAGGGGTTCGGCCGGCCCAGCCCCACCACTTTTGGTTTTTCCCCGACGGAACTGTCTCCCAAGGATAACACTTATAAAATAATCAACATGGCCCAGTGCAAAGATTTAAGCAAAATTTTTGATAGATAGGTCCTGTTACTCAGGATGTGGACCCATAAAGTGGCCAAAATTAGCCTAAATATCAGTTTTTTGTTCCGAAACTTTTCTTGGGTTGAGATAATGGGTTAAATCTTTCGAAAGGCTCTGTCTCAAGCTGAAACGAAGCTCTGTGCGAAATTTCAAGCCGATCGGTGAAGGTGGACAGGCTGTAGCCTTGCCTGTCCGAACGAGGAGAAGGTGAAGAACATGGTAAGGGGGGTGTTTTAGCGGTGTTGAACTATCGATAGTTTCGGTATCCGATAGTATCGAAAGATAGTAGGTTTTGATAGTATCGATAGTAACGGCTAATGGTCAAATCTGGCCTCTGTATTGTCACTTGTCGTCAGTCGTCGTCTTTCATTAGTTTTTTAGTGAAGTGAAAGTATTCGCTGAGTTCGGTACAAAAATCAGATGCGTTATTCATGCGAAAGGCTTATTGCTGAATATATTTAATATAAATGTTCCTCGGTAACCAAAAACGACTTATGGTTACCTCACATGTCGATTTTCCCTTGTGATTTTTTAATTGACCTTGTCAGGCTAGATTTTTCTTTTCTAATTATTTTTGGCAAAATACCCAAGTATTTTATAAATAAAGATTGCCATGTCTGATTAAATTTTTTGTTTGTTGGCCATTTTCGCCTGGGAAACAACTGGAAAGGGCAATCAAGAAAGAAGGCTAGAAATGAACGATAGGTAATTGTGTTGAATGAACTGTGTCGAAAATGTTCCTAACTAGTGATAAACTCGTGGGCCCTTGAATTGTACATAAATTTTAAAAAATAACTTGAGGTACGGATCATCTTGGTTCTAATTCTAATACAAATAACTGCTGGAAGATAAAAAATTATCAGACAAAATAATGCTACGAACAAAAAACTAAATGAATACAAAAGTGGCGCTGATCAAGATTAAAGGAAAAACTAGAGGAGTAGATTCTTCCTCTCTGGTAATTTTGTTCAATTTCCACCTGCATTAAGAGCGGGCTGACGTGTCGGCCATGTTGCCTGCTCCCATAAGGAATCAATGTATTCTCCCGACCGTCATAAATCCTCGAATCTTGCACCGATTTCCAAAAAATAGTTTTATAATCTTCAAGTTAGACCAATCTCTAGCGATCGACCTTGGCACATTTGAAGAAAATTTGTCCCTGGAAGCAGCAATTAATTAACAAAGTCATGGCTTAGGGGGGTTGCTCTCTTAAACTGATGTATCTTTTTTGGATGATGAGTTATCGAAAATCTGGCTAGGCGGATTTCATCCCTAGATCCTAAACTTCAATTCAAGCCCTCAAACAATAAAATCGGTTAATTTTTCGCGAAGTGGTCGGGAAATGGGTTAGCTATTCGGCAGCTTTTTGAATGCCCAGAGAAAGGCGCCCGTCCTGGAAGTGTACCGGTTTGCCACTCTTCGATTTCCTCCCACCTTCCCTCCCATGCTTTCCGGTGTTGGTTCCAATAGTATAGTTGTCGATAGTCGGAAACTATCGATAGTCCTATCGATAGTTCAACACCACTAGGGTGTTTGAACTTATATAACACGGCTCCCTTTAGACCCAGCGACTTGAAACTTTCAGGACTTTCTATTATCCACGCCAAGAAGATCAACACGAAATTTCAAGTTGACCGGTCAAATAGGAGCCGAGATATGAATACTTGAAAACAGTGACGTCCTACAAACATACAATTGGTACAGTTTGGTTCCCAACTTGTTTACTTGGCGGGGCGGAATCAGTGAGTATTCTCACTGATTCCGCCCCGCCAAGTAAACAAGTTGGGAACCAAACTGTACCAATTGTATGTTTGTAGGACGTCACTGTTTTCAAGTATTCATATCTCGGCTCCTATTTGACCGGTCAACTTGAAATTTCTATTGAAGGTATCTTGAAATTTCTATTGAAGGAATTTCTATTGAAGGTATCTTCTACCCCCCAAAAAACACTCCGTGTAAAAATCACCCCTCGCAAATATCATTCTACAGAGGCCGGAAAAAGTTATGATATCCACTTTCCCCGCCCGCCCTTTTCCTCATTAAGGAGCTAAGTATAATGAAAAGCTTAACCACTTCACAACCACCGTACCCCTTTCGAAATCTCCCCTTGGCGCTATTGCGAGACGTTTTTATTACTTCCACAAGCAACTAATACTTGATGGTGGTGGTTAGGG
Organism: Stenodema calcarata; assembly: GCA_963920205.1. Lineage (NCBI taxonomy): Eukaryota > Metazoa > Arthropoda > Insecta > Hemiptera > Miridae > Stenodema > Stenodema calcarata. Next base: position 32,890,598 of record OY986053.1, on the reverse strand, counting down.
GAAGGAGGATCAGGTTTGTAGGCAGTGAAAGTAATAACAATACTACAAATACAAACTTTTGATACAAGTATTAGTTGCTTGTGGAAGTAATAAAAACGTCTCGCAATAGCGCCAAGGGGAGATTTCGAAAGGGGTACGGTGCTTGCGAAGTGGTTAAGCTTTTCATTATACTTAGCTCCTTAATGAGGAAAAGGGCGGGCGGGGAAAGTGGATATCATAACTTTTTTCGGCCTCTGTAGAATGATATTTGCGAGGCGGGGTGATTTTTACACGGAGTGTTTTTTGGGGGGATATCACATCTTTTTGTTGTTGAAGTGGGTCATGTTATAAAGAAGGTCTATGCAAAATTTCAAGTCGATTGGTCCTTTTACCCAGGCTGTAGACTCGTCAGAGCGGAATGCGGTAGCGTTCCTAAATAAACTGAGTCCACTATAACCGATATCCATTGTATCTTGAACCGTAAACGCACAAATTTTAAGGGACGCTAATATGTTTTGGTCGACTCTAATGGTTCATTATCGAAGAGCGTTGTACAACCAGCAGTTCCTTCACCATGATGGCTCAAAGGAAGAGCCGATAAAAAATCGTCCACTTTTTGTCATCGGAGGACAATATCACGCTGATCTGTATAGCGGAATTGTTTCGCAGTCTAAAGACCCTTTTTGTCAGAAGGCTGGTAGGACGGACGAGAAGGGGAAAATATGTGGCAATAACCTAAGAAATATCGTCCACTTGCTTCTCACCCCAGTCCTTCCACATTTCCGTGCGAGTGGGGAACGATAAAAGCGTCTGAATCACTTTGTACGCTGACTCTCCTTCTGACGCCCCTTTTCTAGAACAAATGGACTGTTGTATTCGATGTGTGGGGCATCCGTGCGGCTATTCATGAACAGACGCTGGATCGAGTGAATCATGTATAATTGGAAATCACAATCCACTGGCTGCAACACTAAAATTTAGTTATTTAATATAACATGACCGTGCAAATTCTTCCCTAGGCACGGAATATATTGGGCACACCATCACTAAATGCTCCAAGTCGCCTATCGGATGGCCGCGGTCTATGAGGTTGAGATAAGCTGCGCACACCCCGTGGTTTGCTCTGAGTCGGCATATCATTCTGGTATCTCTTTTTGTCATGGTGAAGTTGAGGTTATTTTCTTTATAAAATTTCCCTCTCGCTCCTATGTCATAATATGATTATAATATTATTATAATGCTTGCCATTTTTTGTGAAGCTCTCGTCCAGCTACTGAGTAAAATTCTTCCTCGTGAGGAAGCTCTGCATATCTTAAATGGTGGGATAGGCTGGCCAAAGCTGATTCAATGCTACCTCTTTGCATGGAGATACAGGTCATTCCTTGTTCAGCAGTTTCTAAATCTTTCTAAATTTCTAAATCTGGACCAGAAGAGTCTCTTTGTTTTTTCTTGTTTGATCTTTGGTTTTGAAGTACTAAGTATTTATTTTCCTAAAACTATTACTAATTATTAATTTATGCTGTATTGTTATGGATATTTATGCAAGATGCAAATAATAAAAATATTTCTAATCTACTCTATTCTATTCAGTGATGTAAACAGACAGGTAATCTAGAGAATCGTCGTTGGGCTTTCCTTTCTCGGGGTTCGGATAATACTCAGGGATGGATCATCGAAATTCTTTGATGGATTTAGAATTCCCGGAAAAGGTTCTTCATCGTTGATTTGATTTATCTAAAAGTGATATTTTGAAAATTTGTAGTCGTGTGTTCAAAAGAACAGAGCGTCCGACTTATTACTCGTGATGCGAGGACCTGTATCTGGAGTGAGATGAGAGAACCAAGGACGGGAAGGAGAGGGTAACCTGCGATGGTAACCCTACGGAGGTTACCGGCTATGCAATTTGGGTAAGAGCTTCTTCCCCTCAGGTTTCGTTCTGGAATGAGTTTGAGAAACTCGAGAGCTAATCCCGGCAGGGCGTATATTGTCCTGCTCTCAACCCACTTAAACGGCAAGAAGAGAATGGAAGGGGGGGGTTGGATTTGCCCGCAGCCTCTCTGGACCCCTTGTAAATAATCCTGATCCGTTTTCCGGTCTTTGTTTTCACTTGAAATTCTCCTGAAAAGGCGGTTTCGGTTCGTGGAATATGTTCCGAGGTCTTACAAAGGTGGTAACTCACTTCATAACGAGCAACTAACCATCGCTGTGCAGGAGCAAAAAAACAACATTCAATCATCATTTTGTAGGAAGGTTTGGCGGCTTTCCGATAGAAAATTTGTTCTTTCTATCTTTATCTATCTAAAATCTATTTATCTCTATTTAATAAAGTCCCTACTGCGATGGCATCAGATGATTACAAAACGACTTTTAGAGAGAAACATGCTTTTAAAATAAGTTGGTTCACTGTTTTGATTGAGAGATTATGTATAATACAGAGTAAATGTTAATACTATAATAATATACACACATAACATAACAATACCTGAATATATAGTATTGTTATGTTATGTGTGCATATTATATTAAATATAAATAAATATAAATTTTATAGATTGTTTGCATACAGGTTGGTCCTGTATGAGTGTGCCAAAATAAAATTAGATGTAATTATTATTATTATTATATATATTTTTTTTTAACAATCCCAAATTTCAATTCTTATTTTGCACACCTTCCTATTGCCCTGGAGTTATCAAAAGTCTCCTGTGATTATTGTCAGTCCTGCCGGAGCTCGAAATTTCAAAGTTTTCTGTCAAGAGGAATCAGAGTCCCGTGCATGTTGGTCACATTATTTCTATTGTTACTGCAATTTTATTATCATTGTTTTTATTTCTTCTTACGATGCGCATTTGGTACTAGAAACCCCTTTTAATACGAGGGGACACTGGAGATGTCAATTATACTTGACTTTCAAGGAGACAAAGTGCAGTTTTCCCCCTTATGTCACTTGTATGAGGCCTCGATGTCAACCCTTGGATCGTAAACACAAAGTGGGAGATGTCCGTTCGAATAAACGTCCCCCAGGACTCCGACATCACCCTCACAAGTCACCTCTAATGAACGTTTTTCTCCGTTTCATTCCCTCCTAGAGTTTCACAGTCGACCCATATGGACAACGCATGGTGTTCATCCAACCAGCTAGAAGTCCCATTCGTTGAACAGAAGAGTAAGGGAGTAATACTTACTAAACAATTCTGGAAATTCTTCCACAACAGTTTATTATCATCTGAGCAGATCACACCCTTCTGATCCCTACTCTGATCAAAATATTAATTGGCTGAGTAAACTCTATTTAAAAAAAAAAACTCAAAAGAACAAAATTGAAAAATTACCAAGCTGCTGGTCTGCGTTATTAACTAGTAGATTTACATATGAGATTTTTCCTTATGAGATCTTAGCCGAGCCTTGATTATAAACTGAATCGCAAATTAATGAAAAAAGTGGCGCAGCTTTAGATAAATCTCAAAATGATTCGGCGTCCTCAGAAGGTTTTTAGGACAAACAGGTGATAGGGTAGTGGAAACGATTTCAAATTGATCAGCTGAGTAAACATTTGGAAGATAAACGCCCCCCCCCCCCCCCCCCGACTAAGATGAGACGTAAATCTGAAATATTATTTCAAACTTCGCCCCTGACCATTTCAACCCCTTCTGGCCCGAATTTCGAAATTTTGACTCGACCATCAGAAAAGTGAGGTTGAAATAAGACATGTAAAGGTGAGGGGTACGTTTAAACCCCATTTTGGACAATTTTGAAGTCCGGGCGTTTTTCCTTCACACGGCACTTATACAATATTAGCCCGGTCAAATTACATCTCTCTCTCTCTCTCAATTTATGCATATGAAAATTGAAGTCGAAATTGGATTCAACCCATCAAAAATTGGAGAACACTTAGTTCTTTGATCAAAAGCAGTCAGAAAGTGCCAAATCGAAAAGGCTCTGGATGGTTTTGAGGGTCTGAATGTATAAAATTCACAATTTTTGTTGTTTCTTACCAGTTTGTGAAAAGTGATGGCATTTCTTCTTCAAATAAGCGGTCATTGCAGCAGAAGTTGCATCATCCACGAAAGAATCAAATATAAAACTGAGAGGTACTAAAATTCTTGGCCGATAATATCGATATTATCGGTGTTTCATCGTTGAAAACAACAAACCAAAATGGGTCCTTTCCTGTATAAATGATAAATGGTTTAGATAATGGTTTAATAATAGTTATAATTTGATGGTTTTTAGTAGCACCTACTTAGTTGAAAAAAGATGAAAATTCGCGAAATGAAAATGAAGGAAAACTAGTCACGGATGTACATGATGTAAAGATGCTAGATTTGGTCGGGGTCGAAAATATACGTTTCATGATGATCATTACTAGTATGTTTGAGTAACTGATGTTGATAGTTAGAAAACGCTGTCCAGGTTAACCGACATTTAATGCAACGAGGCAATTAGGCGTCAAGATGCTACTTCATCAGACGCGAAACGTCACACTCCGTCGTATCCATCCGGGGAAGGATTCCGACCAATCGATGGCCCTCCACATTTGAAGGAGGAGTCGATGAGTTTCCAACTCTTGATGGCTGTGGGCCTCTTGAGGGCCGTAGGATTTCCTGAAGATGGCGAGCATTCTGGAGGCGGCGACGGCGTTTTTGGCGGTGAAACCCAAAAGGAAAGAGAGCAAAAGCCAAAACGGCCAAAGAGGTCCTTCCCTTTTGCGGCGCTGAGGTGCTAAATCCGGATCGTTATGTTCTTTACTCTCGGTCATTTGGGATCATCCAAAAACCGACCGGGCGAATTAATTCAAGCGGCGATTCGGGTAATCTTTATCGAGAGCCAGGAAAACAGAAGAAAAAAAGTCGAGGAAGGAAAACCTGTCTAATCCACATAAACTACGGAGTTTTCATGACGTTCCACCTATAACACGTATCATTGATACTACAACCCATGACACTTTTTGATACGCTATCAAAAAGTGTCATGGGTTGTAGTGAGTGAATATTGCGTCTCCAGGGATACTTGAAGATTGTGGTAACAGTACCTCAAATGAAGTTGAAAATAACCATCTCAAATTTTAATTTCCTGAAATATTTGTACCTATCGTATGACTATCATTAAATGATAGTCATACGATAGGTCCCTGATACAATCTAATCTAATCCCATAAATTTTATGGGATTAGATTAGATTGTATCAGGGACTTAGGATGGGGCTGATCCCCATCCGCCGCATTGAACCCTCGGCGTATTGTGCGGATCGGTACCCTGTAGGCCAATCTATAGGTTCTGGGTCAAGTCCATCCACCTGATTGATGATCTTCCATATAAGGTTTATTGTAGACACAATCTCTTCTGGTACCAGAGGCCTGTAGATTCTGTATGACGACACTTTGAGAGGATATGAGGCACAGTCTCCTCCTCCTCTCAGCAAAGTCTGCACGACAGATCTCCGCGTTCTGTGCAGAAGTTTCCAGAAGCACACGTGCCCCCACAGCATCACCACCAAGAGTTTCATCTTCCTCCTTGGCAGCTCCAGTGCTTCTGAGGTTCTTCTCCTACAAAGTGCAGTCAATGCCAACTTCCCGAAACTTTGTGCCTGGATGTAGTCCCAAAGCTTCCTATTACCTGCTCGCTCATTACCTCTTACATCAGGGTGACTTTGTTCTTTTCCCCCAGACAGTTCAGCACCTCCCAGCTCTCCTTTTCCAGTCTTGACCTGGTTTGGGTCGCTGCAAGTGGATTGAATCCAACAATGTTTATTCATTCTCCGAGGGGACCGAGTTGACCGTCACCCAGAGTTTGCAGCGTTTTTCAAATTCGATACTCGTATCTCGATATGAAAGCTAATCAATTTGACGGGACCGGCGAGCTGTGGGATGGGGGGGGGGTGATTTTTCTACCTTCGCCTAAACAAGTGGTTCATTATTTAAAATAATGACTATAAACAATGTATTAGTGTATTAAAGGGTGAGAGAGATGCACGGGACTCCAACGGGTAAGTGTAACAGGGATGAGGCTTTGGTTGTCTGGTGGCTCGGAGTGATAAGGTGAGGGACGTCGAGGGGGGAAGGTCGGCCATGATGCAGGTCGATACGCCCCTCCCACAACCCTGCGTGCGTAGGGCTACTGTTGTAGATTCTGTAGCTTTTCCCCCTCCCCACAAGGTCCTTTTGGATTCCTTCTAGACCTCGAGTCTCCTTATCAGCTACTCCGTTTTCCTCCAACTCCTTCACACCTTTGCCGCTTCCTTTAGCAGGTCTTCATACCCACGTTCTCCTTTATCAGCTTTCCACTGCCGAAGGGACAAGGATTTTCCCGCTGATCCCTCACCCGTTGTTCCAAGCCACGACTGGTTGATCGATCCCTAAATCCACAAATACGTGAAGACGGCATGTTCGTGAGGCAGTCTAACTGGATGACGTGTAATCCCATTCTCAGACTTACGACCTCTTCTCATCACGAGGCTGAATAGTGGTCATAGTAAAATCAGCCAGTACGTTAATGAGATAGACCCCCCTATCATGATCGCTCATGAAGAATCCATGATGTAGAAGCGATCCTTATACAGGGTTAACCAGATGTGACGATATTTTTTTTCTGTTAATCTGCATCAAGAATGTAAAACAATGCCTCCTTAACAATTGTCCTATCTCCATCTGTTCGAGATTTGTGATTTGTTTTTTGTTTTTGGTTTATTATCTTCGATAATGAACCATTGGAATCGCCCAAAGAAAAAAAACCTTGCAAGTTCTTGACACAACGGTTCATTATCTTCTTTGTACAGATCACCCTTCTGACTAGACCACTAGGTCTAAATGTCTAGATCCTAAATGTTAGATTAATTATTATTATCAACTATCACTAATTATTAACAATTTCATCAAGTAGGTACCTACCTAGTGAAAATTATTATAATTTATTGTTAGGTATTAATAATTTGTATTTATTATCAATAATAATTATTATTAATTATGATTAATTAATACGATATAATTCTGGGGTTTTTAATACTACGTCGGTAATAATTTTTCTATAAAAGAAGTACCTACCAACAAACATTCGAAATTACCTTCATTTCCGTAGCACGAAACGCTACTCAGAACAACAAATTTGACATCACTTAAGCCATATGATGTTCCAAAGAGCTTGTTAGTATGAAAATGAACCTTATTTCAACAGTTTGATTCACGACCGTGTTGTGAGGCACAATCTTTGAGCCGTCATTCTGAACGAACGGCTGGTCGTACAAAGCTGCGGATGGTCTTAAAAAATTCTTAGAAATAAACTCTATCTAAATATGAAATAAAAAACATACCGTTTGATAGGAATTTTTCGAGATATGGAATTTTCAAAATTTCAAAATTCGTTTTGAACACCTTCCCCTTGACCTAGGGTTATGAAAAGTTTCGAGGATCATTGTGGGGCTGGTCCAAACCCAGAAACCAAATTTCGTAATTTTAACTCAACGCTAACTGGGCAAAGTGGCACGGACGGCGTACGGCGGACGGACGGATTTTGGTTTATTATCTTCGATAATGAACCATTGGAATCGCCCAAAGAAAAAATTTTTTTAACCCCCCCTCAAAATTTGTTGGTTTACGTTTCAAGATACGTAGATTCAGAAAATCGAATTAAAAAAAATCCGTCCGTCACCCGTACGCCGTACGCCGTCCCCCGTCCGCCGTCCGTGCCACTTTGCCCAGTTAGCGTTGATCTAAAATTACAAAATTTGGTTTCTGGGTTTGGACCAGCCCCACAATGATCCTCGAAACTTTTCATAACCCTAGGTCAAGGGGAAGGGGTTTAAAACGAACTTTGAAATTTCGACAATGTCATATCTCTAAAAATTCTCATGGAACGGTGTAATGTTTAGTTCACTTTTGAATGACCTGAAAAATTACGAATCTTTTAAGACCAATTGGATTTTTGTGCGACCAGCCGTTCGTTCACAGTGACCGCGCAAAGGTTTAGGAAAAACACTAAACTTTCGCGACGAAAACGGCCGTTATGTGACCCAACCCCCAGACGCCCAGAATAAAACTACCTTTTTTCATCTTCCCGGTAAACTACAGTCTAGAAATTTTAACCGTGAGTCGGGGATAGACCACATTGCAATATTCACTCGGTTTCTCATCTGTAAAATTGTTTAAATAATACCTTTTTGTAATAATACAAATCAAATTTTGATGATGAGCTATTGACTTGAAATTTTAAAAATAGGTCAGCACTGGATCACAATGCAATATTCACACGGTTTCTTGTCTGTAAAATTGTTTAAATAATACCTATTTGTTTAAACAAATTAAATTTTGATGATGAGCTAGATACTTGAAATTTTAAATATAGGTCAGAAATGGATGACATTTCAATATTCACTCGGTTTGTATGACATGGAATGAGTATGGTATGGTATATTATTGTATGTATGATTTGGTATAATACAGTATGGTATGATAGGAAAGAAATGCGTATGGTATGGTATGAGTACGGTGAGAATATGGTATGGTGCCGATTTGCAATACAGTCTGGTATAGACAGAAGGGTGATCTGCACAAGGAAGATAATAAACCGTTGTGTCAAGAATTTGCAGTTTTTTTTATTCGATTTTCTGAATCTACGTATCTTGAAACGTAAACCAACAAATTATGTTTTTTATTTCATATTCAGATAGAGTTTGTTCCGTAGAATTTTTTGAGACCATCCGCAGCTTTGTACGACCAGCCGTTCGTTCACAATGACGGCTCAAAGATTGTGCCTCACAACACGATCGTGAATCAAACTGTTGAAATACAGGTCCATTTTCATACTAACAAGCTCTTTGGAACATCACATGGCTTAAGTGATGTCGAGTTTGTTGTTCTGAGGTGCGTATCGTCCTACGGAAATGAAAGTAATTTCGAATGAAGGTACTTCTTTTATAGAAAAATTATTACCGACGTAGTAATTAAAACCCCAGAATTATATCGTATTAATTAATCATAATTAATAATAATAATTATTAATAATAAATACAAATTATTAATACCTAACAATAAATTATAGGTAATAATTTTTACTAGGTACTTGATAAAATTGATAATAATAATTAATCTAACATTTAGGATCTAGACATTTAGACCTAGTGTTTCATCTTCCAGGTAAACTACAGTCTAGAAATTTTAACCGTCAGTCGGGGATAGACCACATTGCAATATTCACTCGGTTTCTCATCTGTAAAATTGTTTAAATAATACCTTTTTGTAATAATACAAATTAAATTTTGATGCTGAGCTATTGACTTGAAATTTTAAAAATAGGTCAGAACTGGATCACAATGCAATATTCACTCGGTTTCTTGTCAGTAAAATTGTTTAAATAATACCTAGGTATTTGTTTAAACAAATTCAATTTTGATGATGAGCTAGATACTTGAAATTTTAAATATAGGTCAGAAATGGATGACATTTCAATATTCACTCGGTTTTTTTCTCATTGCAAACCTGTTCATTGTGTCCCCAAGATCCTTCCCTAAAAGACCTGGCAGCGGGAAATATTATTCAACATGGTTTGAAAAGGGAAAAACAAGTTTTGTAAAAAATTCCCAATGCTCTAGGTACTCGTAGTAGTCGATACCAGTGACCAACATTTTCTTCAGTAGTCGACATGGTTTTGCACTAGTAGTCGACCTACATGTGTTAGAAGTCGACAGTATCACTTGAGTCAGTAGTCGACAGGTTTCGTCATTCCATCGTTTTCGAATTTTACGACATCTAAATAAAATACATTCAACTGTGAATCGGAACTTGAAAATAGATCAATAAGATGTAATAAAGTAGTTATCAGACTTTTTATTTGCAAACAGCTCATTATCAGTCTCAAATTGCAATAAGTACTTAAGTAAAAAGGTATGAAAACTATAGTCGAAAACTCATTGTCAGAAAATTGACATTACAGTTGGGCTTAGGTACCTATTTACACATTTTTTTGACATTTTCATGTCTTTGCTTTGGCACATAAACTGAAACGGGAAAAATTTGTTCCCTTGATTCACCCTTTCCCTCAGATCACGTCAGATCACAAGCGACCGGCGGGCCATTACGTCAGAGCCTATGACGCACGAGCGTATGACGTAAGACGGCTGGCAGGAGGCAAACTAGTACGTCAGAGCCTATGACGCACGAGCGTATGACGTAAGACGGCTGGCAGGAGGCCAACAAGTACGTCAGAGCCTATGACGCACGAGCGTATGACGTAAGACGGCTGGCAGGAGGCCAACAAGTACGTCAGAGCCTATGACGCACGAGCATATGACGTAAGACGGCTGGCAGAAGGCCAACAAGTACGTCAGAGCCTATGACGCACGATTGTATGACGTAAGACGGCTGGCAGGAGCCCAACTAGTGCGTCAGAGCCTATGACGCACGAGCGTATGACGTAAGAGGGCTGGCAGGAGGCTAACTAGTGCGTCAGAGCCTATGACGCACGAGCGTATGACGTGAGACGGCTGGCAGGTGGCCAACAAGTACGTCAGAGCCTATGACGCACGAGCGTAGGTATGACGTAAGACGGCTGGCAGGAGAACAACAAGTGCGTCAGAGCCTATGACGCACGAGCGTATGACGTAAGACGGCTGGCAGTAGGCCGAAAAAGAACGTCAGAGCCTATGACGCACGAGCGTATGACGTAAGACGGCTGGCAGTAGGTCAACAAGTACGTCAGAGCCTATGACGCACGAGCGTATGACGTAATACGGCTGGCAGGAGGCCAACTCGTGCGTCATACGACGAGACCTTCTATGTCTCTGCGCCCCCTCCCACACCCACACCGCGTACCTCGTACTTCATTTTGGTTTATTATCTTCGATAATGAACCATTGGAATCGCCCAAAGAAAAAAAAAATTTAACCCCCCCTCAAAATTTGTTGGTTTATTTTTCAAGATACGTAGATTCAGAAAATCGAAAAAAAAACGTTATTTGTATGAACGAACACTTACACAGACAACAGCACTGAAACCCCATTGACTTTTAACGTCAGTCAGCTGATACGTTTCCCGAGCTCAGCAAATTTGTCTTCAAATACCTCGCAAGCATCTCAACATCAGTACCGTCAGAACGATTATTTTCTCAAACTGGGAACTTTTTAACAGATAGGTACCAGAAACAGGATAAAGGAGGAAATTTTGAAATAAAAAACTGGGTTTTCTCCATTCTCTTGACGAAAACTTTTTTTTTAAATTTAATAGCAAATGTTCATTTTTCCTATTCATTTCTTCTTTTTTTTTGTCGGTAAGTACTTATAAATTTGTAAAAAATGTAAAAATGTTTGTGGAAATGTCAAAGTAATAATAAAGAGCCGTTGTGTAACTTATTTTGTTTGTAGGGCTGTTTGCTCTACCAACGGGAAGATCAGGGATGAAATGAGAAGATAGTCAGTTTAACTTCGATGGCTGATATATATTTACATATGATCGTGCGCGTTATGAAATGTCGATGTGTACAGGTTAATGAATAGATGAACGATTGTAGAAAAATACAGGTTTCGTAGAGTGAATGCACTTGAACACACGAGGGGTTATTACACTCAGGAGACTTGAGTCACAGAGTAGGTCGGGTACAAACAGTTATCAGTTAGATCGAAAGTGATGCGTTTGAACGTGATGCGAGTGAATGTGTTGGTTGACTGAACCGCGTTGGTTGACTCAACCGCGTTGGTTGACTCAACCGCGTTGGTTGACTCAACCGCGTTGGTTGAGTCAACCGCGTTGACTGAATGAAGTTTGTAGACTGCCCGATGACTGAACGGTGGACAGCACGCATTTGGCAGTGCTCAGGGATTTTATAACCTAGGTAGAGGGGAGCAGACGTTTTGGAACTCTTGTGAAAACACAATAAACCGCGAGAAGGGGTAACTTGGAGGGATGGAATGGAAGAGCGAAGTCAGTTATGATACAATGACCTTAGGTCGTTGCCACAGGGGGTTAATGGTATAAGTACACAGATGTAGGATAACTAACCAGGTGTAGGGACTACCCAGGTATGCCAACGGGACGTGACGTTCAACAACCTCAAGGTGGTTGAACTGGCAGTGAAAGGAAATTTTATGAGGAAGCGTATTTTATTTTTGTTATTTTATTATTTGTTTTCGCGGTGTGAGGTTACGGCCGAACATGGTTCGGGGGCCAGCGAAGGATAACGGAAGTCACAAGGGGTATGGTAATGCGGCCTAAGGGCCATCGAAAATGTGGTAGGTCGTCGTCCATGATGAGGACGACCTCCCCAACGGCGGGGGGATTCAGTGAACGCTGTATGAGGAAGTGACCGGGAGTAAGAATTTGTAGGTCGGCTGGGGATGAGGAGAGTGGGGCCTAGAATTTAGGATCCCTTCGGTTTTTGCGATTATTGGAGAGAGTTCGATAAAGTACAACACGCTGTGGGAAGTACAGAATTTTCAGGGATTAATGAGAGAGTTCGATAAAGTACAACACGCTGTGCGAAGTACGGAATTTTCAGGGATTAATGAGAGAGTTCGATAAAGTACAACACGCTGTGGGAAGTACGGAACTTTCAGGGATTAATGAGAGAGTTCGATAAAGTACAACACGCTGTGGGAAGTACAGAATTTTCAGGGATTAATGAGAGAGTTCGATAAAGTACAACACGCTGTGCGAAGTACGGAATTTTCAGGGATTAATGAGAGAGTTCGATAGAATACAACACGCTGTGGGATGTACGGAATTTTCAGGGATTAATGAGAGAGTTCGATGGATTACAACACGCTGTGGGAAGTAAGGAATTTTCAGGGATTAATGAGAGAGTTCGATAAAGTACAACACGCTGTGGGAAGTACGGAATTTTCAGGGATTATGAGAGAGTTCGATAAACGTCTTGAGTTTGATTAGTTTGAGTTTTATTAAAGGAAAGATTATTCGATAATGAGGGCTCCGTCCAGTTTAGTTATCAAGCATTGAGAGCGATATGATCATCGAAGCGTTGGTCTTTAAAATTGTGAAAAGTAAAAAAACGGGGATGGTTGTGATGAGCACTGCCAGTGTTTTCAAATCACTATAAGTATTCAAACTAAAATCTGACTGAGAACTGTTTGTACTTACAGTACGCGACGGTGGGGGCAGAGAGGCGGCGCGTTCGTTGAGGAGCTTTTTCCAGGCAGTGAGGTGTTTGTGTAGACGGCCCGTGATGACTTCGACGATCTCAGGGGACTTTTCAGTTTTCAGTAAGTCCTTGGTGAGGGGTCGGACTTCCGTGCTGATGGTTTGGTAGTCGGAGCACCATGACGAATAGACATTTTGTTTCGTTGACATTTTTTTTCGATGTGGGAGAGCAGTTGGATGATGACGGATGATGTTGGATAAGTTGCATCAAGAGTTGACTTCGATTTCACTGTCAACCCTTGCCTGATTCATTCCCGGGTTTCGGCACCAAAAATGTAGGGCTGTTTGCTCTACCAACGGGAAGATCAGGGATGAAATGACAAGGCAGTCACTTTAACTTTGATGGCTGATATATATATTTACAGAAGATCGTGCGCGTTATGAAATGTCGATATGTACAGCTTAATTAATAGATGAACGATTGTAGAAAAATACAGGTTTCGTAGAGTGAATGCACTTGAACACACGAGGGGTTATTACACTGAGGAGACTTGAGTCACAGAGTAGGTCGGGTACAAACAGTTATCAGTTAGATCGAAAGTGATGCGTTTGAACGTGATGCGAGTGAATGTGTTGGTTGACTGATCGTTGGTTGACTGAACCGCGTTGGTTGAATCAACCGCGTTGGTTGAGTCAACCGCGTTGGTTGACTCAACCGCGTTGACTGAATGAAGTTTGTAGACTGAACGATGACTGAACGGTGGACTGCACGCATTTGGCAGTGCTCAGGGATTTTATAACCTAGGTAGAGGGGAGCAGACGTTTTGGAACTCTTGTGAAAACACAATAAACCGCGAGAAGGGGTAACTTGGAGGGATGGAATGGAAGAGCGAAGTCAGTTATGATACAATGACCTTAGGTCGTTGCCACAGGGGGTTAATGGTATAAGTACACAGATGTAGGATAACTAACCAGGTGTAGGGACTACCCAGGTATGCCAACGGGACGTGACGTTCAACAACCTCAAGGTGGTTGAACTGGCAGTGAAAGGAAATTTTATGAGGAAGCGTATTTTATTTTTGTTATTTTATTATTTGTTTTCGCGGTGTGAGGTTACGGCCGAACATTGTTGTTCCTGAATTTTTGTTGTATCCTGCGAAGAACAAAATTTGTTTTAATAATGTTTTAATAAAAATTTATTTAATAATGTTTTCAGAATTGAGTAATAAATTGGACCGATGTTATCGGAGCATAGCATCGATATATTTCGATGTTATTGAACGCGAAACATCGATAGTGAAACATCGAAATCGACGACAAACATCGATATTTCGATGTTATTGATATCGATGTCCCATCCCTAGTCCAAATCGTACAACTGTCACATAGGTATTTGGCAACTACATGTAGAACGACACAAGGATCAAAGTAGACTGATCAGTAGATTCGCGTGGTGGATTCGCCTCTAGTGGACGGAGTCCGTTCCCTTTGACGACAAAACGACTTTAAATTGCCCCAATTTTTTGCATGTAAACTTGAATGTTTGATTGAAGGAACAAAATAATCTCAATGTTGACCATGCCGTTGAAAAGCTTATTGGATGAAGACGTTTTCATGAGATTTGCCAGTTTCCAGGATTTTTGGGGAAGAGTAGTAACTAACGTTCTAAAGGTTTTCAGTGAGTATTCTGACATTTTATGTCTTTGCTATGGCACACAAACAAAACCATCCTGTTTTTGATAAACTCGAGAATTAAATGTTTGCATACGAGTCTGCAACACATTGGGACATTTTATGTCTTTAAAGAAGTGATTCAAGAACCTTCAAACAGTACTACATCACCTACCCCAGTAGCGTAGTTGTTATACTTAATTGTAGGGTTCATCATAAATTATGAAGCTTGCATTCGTATAGACAATATAAATTATTGAGAATGATCACCTGTGTGTAAACAATTATTTAAACAATCACGCTCATACCGCAGCTTTTCGGCCACGCACTCCGCGGTGGTTAAAGTAATATGGTTAGGTAAATCGAGAGCTATCCAACGAGTGGTGAACGATTTTTGTACGATGATAACTGGCGGAGATAAAGTTCCGTAGCAACGAATCGGTTGTAAGCGAAAATCATCAGAAATTTCGTCAACAATTTTCGTCAACAATTTTCGTCAACAAATTTCGTCAACAAATTTCGTCAACAATTTTCGTGACGATTTTTTTGTTTGTGTGCCATAGCAGACATAAAATGTCAAAAATCGTCACGAAAATTGTTGACGAAAACTGTTGACGAAAACTGTTGACGAAAATTGTTGACGAAAACTGTTGACGAAAACTGTTGGCGAAAATTTCTGATGATTTTCGCTTACAACCGATTCGTTGCCACGGAACTTTATCTTCGCCAGTTATCATCGTACAAAAATCGTTCACCACTCGTTGGATAGCTCTCGATTTACCTAACCATATTACGTTAACCACTGCGGAGTGCGTGGCCGACAAGCTGCGGTATGAGCGTGATTGTTTAAATAATTGTTTACACACAGGTGATCATTCTCAATAATTTATATTGTCTATACGAATGCAAGCTTCATAATGCGTAACGCTACTGGGGTAGGTGATGAAGCATTGTTCGAAGGTTCTTGAATCACTTCTTTAAAGACATAAAATGTCCCAATGTGTTGCAGACTCGTATGCAAGCATTTTCACCTTACATTGAATTCAACATTGAATTTCCTATAATAATAGACAATTTTCGTAGTTTATTTTGTCCATGTTTTTGCTGGTGTTGTGGTCATTAGAAGGAAGTTTCAAGAACCAAAGTACACTAATCCTATAGCAAATTTGACGTTGACTCCAAAAATGTTGTCAAAAATTGAAATTCAATGGAGTAAAGAGGAGACATTTGAGTTTAAAAGAGAAAAATCATGGTTTTCTGAATTAACTTTAAAAAATCGTATCTCGGGAACGGATTGAGATAGGTAAGAATATGCGGTTGGTGGCATTTCACTCCATTTTGACATTTTATGTCTTTGCTATGGCACACAAACAAAAAAATCGTCACGGAAATTGTTGACGACTACTGTTGACGAAAACTGTTGACGAAAAAAACTGATCATTATCGCTTTCAACGAATCCGTTGCTAAGGAAAAGTAACTTCCTCATTTTCCAACCCATGAAAATCGTTCACCACTCGTTGGAAAGCCCTCAATTTATCGAATATTTCCATGCCCTGCACACGACCGTGGATGTACGGAAAGCTGAGTTAAACAGAAGACAATGTAGGATATTTGTTTACAATAACACACATCATAACATTAACAATCCGGGGGTCTGGGGGTGTCCCCCAGATTTCATTTCTTCGCTATGATCCTTCTCACAAGTCCCCAGGTAATGGGGGAGGAAATGGGGGGGTGATGGTGGTGGGGACTAAAGACATAAATGTCCCAATGTGTTGCAGACTCGTATGCAAGCGTTTCCACAGACTTCTGGTAAATCGCTGGTGTACAGAAGGTTTCCTTATCATCAAATGAACCAAGAATTTTAATTTTGATATAGTTTTACGTAACATTTGTTTGCATCCCTGTATTCAGTTGCAATGAATGAATGAATCACGAAAAAATAATTTCCTGTGTTAAGAGAAGTGTTAATTTGTCTTTTTGTGTTATAACATTTTCAGAATTCCTTATTTTGATTTATAATTGAAGCGTATTATCTAGTTTTCGGCTGAATGTTCGTATATTTTAAGCAAATAACGAAGAACAAAAGATAAAAGTTCCAATTTGTACCGAACTAAGTTACAAACTGTGAGACGTCACACCTTCAAGTAGAGCTGAAGGGAAAAGAGCTCTGGAGAGAGTCACGGAATGAGGTGAGAATTCCATCTCTCTGCAAAGTTGGGTGAAATTCTCTCTCACCTTCCTTTCGTTTCTGAGACAAGATCTGAGGTGAACTAGGTGGTGGCGGTGATATGAAATAAGACGAAAGGAGGAGAAAATAAAATAAAGGAAGAGAAATGGAAACGGAATAAAACCAAGTGCCGAGGCGTCTTCATCGAGGATTCAAGTCTCGGAGTCACATATTCGCAAAGCGTTCGCCATTCCTTCTTTTATCACTCGCATAGTAACGCCTTAACACCTCTCCACATCCATACGGAAGTAACTACGTAATTACATGAAAAACACACAAATATACAAACCATTTATATATGGAAATATAGGGCATCAGAAGAATTACTGTGGTCCTCCATGCAAATAGAATCGGGTGTGAAGAAATAATGATGTGTAAATCATGAAGCCATTACAGAAATTGACAGAGACGTTGAGAACCGAAGAAAGCGTGCTTGCTACCAGGGACTCCAAGAACAGGGAAGGTAAGAAGAAGCTACTCGGGGCTCTTCAAGGTCAAATAGCTGCAATAGGTTACACACAAAAATCGCTCTTTAAATCAAACCCATGCAACAAGATCGTATGAGCAAATTTCCGAAGCAGTAGGTAATAAACTGGCATTCTTCTCTACTATCCTCAAGATAAGTGTAGACACCTTCCATTGCTGCTTCAACACCATTGGCGAATGGACCGCTTTTTCTCTTCTCTTGAGGTTTTGGGCGATTGTACAGTTTTCTCATGCTTAAACTATGTTAGGTACTTACAATCAGAGACCACCATGTCTGAGACGGACCAAAGACAAGCTCTCTTTATGATAGGTTCCTTGTCTTTCAAAAATCGAATCTGATATACAATACTATGGCGATTGGTTTTAGTTATGCCGAAGTTACACATAAAGCAGTGAGTTCTGAAACTGACAGGCACTTCCGTAGATCGTCTTCTGATTTCCTCCCAGCCCTGCTCCACCTTCTTCAAATAAGCGGTAATCATTCACTCATTACTGTAATTTTTGCGAAATCGCTCATGTACCTCAACAGCGGATTTTTTACTCAGCTGAACATGCTCACCATCCTTCCTTCTTGTGCAAAATTTTAACTACCTTTTGAGCCAGAACGGTTTGTCGGAGAAATAACCTAAAAAGTGAAATTTGTAGGAAATCCTATGTACTTTCATTTATTAAATAAAGGTCATCAACGAAAAGTTGACAACTATAATAAAAAAATCGCAAAAACATTTTCTAAACTATTTTGGCATTTTCTTCAATGTTGCGTCTTGAAATTTTGTTAGAGAACCTCGATCCGGATTTAGCACCCCAAAAAACATATAAAATTGAAGAAATCAAAACTACCCCAAAACGTTCCCACTTGGGGCTCTTCTGAGCACATATTGACTATATTAACACCTTAAACATTTTAATTCTTCGGACATCAAACACACGGTTTGTTAGTGTGGAGCCTGTCAAATAATATTATGGTATCGACCAAATATTTTGTAGGATGAAGGAGTGGATTTGATAACTGCGAAGCATTGACTCGGTTTTGACCAACCACTTGCCCCCAGTGTGTAAACTACCTATTTCGTGGCCAGAGTGTAAACAGTGCCTACCATACACCGATCTCTTTTAATCGTTAATTTTAATCATGTTCCAGGTCATATTTGTTCAATGATGAACAGAATAAAAGATGAAAAACCCCAGAATAATTTTTCGCAGAGGAAAAACAAGTTATTTGAATACTTTTTCAGACAAATAATAAAAAATGTCCATTGGTCCATGCGTTGGACAATTTGTGGTTTATTATCTTCGATAATGAACCATTGAAATCGCCCAAAGAAAATACCATATTCTCACCGTACTCATACCATACCATACGAATTTCTTTTCTATCTTACCATACTGTACTAAATCATACATACAATAATATACCTTACCATACTCATACCATGTCATACAAACCGAGTGAATATTGAAATGTCATCCATTTCTGACCTATATTTAAAATTTCAAGTATCTAGCTCATCATCAAAATTTAATTTGTTTAAACAAATAGGTATTATTTAAACAATTTTACAGACAAGAAACTGAGTGAATATTGCATTGTGATCCATTTCTGACCTATATTTAAAATTTCAAGTATCTAGCTCATCATCAAAATTTAATTTGTTTAAACAAATAGGTATTATTTAAACAATTTTACAGACAAGAAACCGAGTGAATATTGCATTGTGATCCATTTCTGACCTATATTTAAAATTTCAAGTATCTAGCTCATCATCAAAATTTAATTGGTTTAAACAAATAGGTATTATTTAAACAGTTTTACAGATGAGAAACCGGGTGAATATTGCAATGTGGTCTATCCCCGACTCACGGTTAAAATTTCTAGACAGTAGTTTACCGGGAAGATGAAAAAAGGTAGTTTTATTCTGGGCGTCTGGAGGTTGACCCGCGTAGCGGCCGTTTTCGACGCGAAAGTTTAGTGTTTTTCCTAAACCTTTGCGCGCTTACTGTGAACTAATAATTAGTGATAATTTATAATAATAATTACTCTAACATTTAGACCTAGTGATCTAGACAGAAGGGTGATCTGTACAAAGAAGATAATGAACCGTTGTGTCAAGAATTTGCAGAGTTTTTGGTTTGGAATCGCCCAAAGAAAAAAATTTTTTAACTCCCCCTCAAAATTTGTTGGTTTACGTTTCAAGATACGTAGATTCAGAAAATCGAATAAAAAAAACTCTGCAAATTCTTGACACAACGGTTTATTATCTTCCTTGTGCAGATCACCCTTAATGTTAATGTTTTAATCAATTATTTGATTACGATGTGGCATCCCTAGTTCCGAGGTTGAAAACCTTTTCAATTTATCGCCTGTGCGTGGGACGAGAAGGATGACGTAGAAAGGTCAAATTCACTCCGTCAAATAACATCGCCTACGAGAAACCCACGCTTTTCAACAGTTGAGTACAGGAATAACGTATTGAAGGGATGTAGATAGAAAAAGGCGAATAAATTCACGTGAAACTAAAATGAATCATGCCCATATTAACCGGAGATTTGAGTAACTCTTCTCGCAGCTCCAGTTTTCGACGAAACGAGTGGTATTATTTGTTAGGGTCTTGATACTTGAAAGGGTTAGATGTCGCACATATGTAACCTTAACCATCTCTTACTATCTATTATACAACATTACGAAATCCCAACCAACTTATTTTCTAAAAACTAATGAGATGTTCTTGAATCATCTCATTTCCTGGGCAAGAGTTTCAACCAACATTACAGGAGAATAACAAAATTTGTTATTCGCCTGTAATGTTGGTTGAAACATTTGCATTTAATGCAAATGTGCCGCCAAAATCGTTGAAAACGAAATGGTCGAAATCGTTGGAGCTCATTGTCGCGGTGCAGATAAAAGTGAAAAAGAAAGAAGTTTGTTGTGAAACAAAAAGTGGAGGCTGCTATGTCAACTCGTCCTTCAAAGGCAGTTTTTTTTAACGTACAAATTCCATCCAAAAGTCATGTTTTCAACGTTCAAATGGTTGAATTGGAATGACACAATTGTTACAGATAGTTCGAACAACACTCTCCGAAATTCCCACAGACGTAAGTTGTGCTGAGTTAGGTAACCTTCAATGCTTGGCCTACAAGCCTACAGACGTTAGTTGTGATCAGTACTGTAAGAGAAAACGGATTCATTTATATAAATAAATTATACACTATCACTGAGCTAGTTACCGACCTCTTCCTCCCGCCATCCACCTTCATTCGGAGATAACTCCGTTGTCACCTATTTGAACAATATTTTACCCCATTCCTCCCATTATTTCGTACATTCATGGGACTCACAAGGGTATAGTAAACAGAACAGTGATCTACTTAGAAGATGATAAACCGCTTTAGGTATTGGAATGACCACTCAAGTGCACTGCCAGATCACAGTGGGTTCGTGGGAGATGCTAAAGCTGATGCAATATTTTCGAATCATTTCCGTAGTGAAGAAGTTCCAAAAATAATTTAAAAGTACAACATTTCTTGGTAAGTAGTTGTGTTTCTTGGTAAGTGGATTGTGCTTCCGAGTCCACTGAAGTAAGTACTTGACTATTGGAAAGAATCAACATTTTGCCACGACGCATTGTCACGTTTTGTCACTCTCATTGTGATCCAGTAATCTCTGAACAAATTTGGTACCATGTTCACGATTGATTTAGACGTGAAGAATACACAGCTACCCACCTCCCGACATTCGTATCATAACGAACAAAAAGTAACTTCTATTATCTATAATAACACCTCATATAAAGAGCTTTGTGTCCCATATACCGCACTTTGTCCACGAAAACTCCTTACACTGGTGGTAGAATGTCCTCCCAGCAGATTCCACCCTTACATTCCATTTACGCAGCGATGAAAACAACTAATGGATCGTAGAACGTATTAGTAACTCCTACAGTTCATTGTCGAGAAACTCTATTTGTAATGTAAACTTTGTCCATGACAAAACTCTGCAAATTCTTGACACAACGGTTTATTATCTTCCTTGTGCAGATCACCCTTCTGTCTATACCAGACTGTGTTGCAAATCGGCACCATACCATATTCTCACCGTACTCATACCATACCATACGAATTTCTTTCCTATCATACCATACTGTATTATACCAAATCATACATACAATAATATACCATACCATACTCATACCATGTCATACAAACCGAGTGAATATTGAAATGTCATCCATTTCTGACCTATATTTAAAATTTCAAGTATCTAGCTCATCATCAAAATTTAATTTGTTTAAACAAATAGGTATTATTTAAACAATTTTACAGACAAGAAACCGAGTGAATATTGCATTGTGATCCAGTTCTGACCTATTTTTAAAATTTCAAGTCCATAGCTCATCATCAAAATTTAATTTGTATTATTACAAAAAGGTATTATTTAAACAATTTTACAGATGAGAAACCGAGTGAATATTGCAATGTGGTCTATCCCCGACTCACGGTTAAAATTTCTAGACTGTAGTTTACCGGGAAGATGTAAAAAGGTAGTTTTATTCTGGGCGTCTGGGCGTTGGGTCACATAACGGCCGTTTTCGACGCGAAAGTTTAGTGTTTTTCCTAAAACTTTGCGCGGTCACTGTGAACGAACGGCTAGTCGCACAAAAATCCAATTGGTCTTAAAAGATTCGTAATTTTTCAGGTCATTCAAAGGTGAAGTAAAATTTACACGGTTCAGTTGAATATTTGGAGATAAGACATCGTCGAAATTTTAAATTCCGTTTTGAACCTCTTCCCCTTGACCTAGGGTTATGAAAAGTTTCGAGGATCATTGTGGGGCTGGTCCAAACCCAGAAACCAAATTTCGTAATTTTAGCTCAACGCTAACTGGGCAAAGTGGCGCGGACGGCGTACGGCGGACGGCGTACGGCGTACGGCGGACGGACGGATTTTGGTTTATTATCTTCGATAATGAACCATTGGAATCGCCCAAAGAAAAAAAAATGTTAACCCCCCCTCAAAATTTGTTGGTTTACGTTTCAAGATACGTAGATTCAGAAAATCGAATAAAAAAAATCCGTCCGTCCGCCGTACGCCGTCCGCGCCACTTTGCCCAGTTAGCGTTGAGCTAAAATTACGAAATTCGGTTTCTGGGTTTCGACCAGCCCCACAATGATCCTCGAAACATTTCATAACCCTAGGTCAAGGGGAAGGGGTTCAAAACGAATTTTGAAATTTTGAAAATTCCAAAACTCGAAAAATTCATATAGAACGGTGTGTTTTTTATTTCATTTTTACATAGAGTTTATTCCTAAGAATTTTTTAAGACCATTCGCAGCTTTGTACGACCAGCCGTTCGTTCACAATGACGGCTCAAAGATTGTGCCTCACAACACGATCGTTTTTCATACTAACAAGCTCTTTGGAACATCATATGGCTTAAGTGATGTCGAGTTTGTTGTTCTGAGGTGCGTTTCGTGCTACGGAAATGAAGGTAATTTCGTGAAGGTGCTACGGTAAACTCGTAATTTCGAATGTTTGTTGGTAGGTACTTCTTTTATAGAAAAATTATGACCGACGTAGTATTAAAAACCCCAGAATTATATCGTATTAATTAATCATAATTAATAATAATTATTATTACTAATGAATACAAATTATTAATACCTAACAATAAATTATAATAATTTTCACTAGGTACTTGATAAAATTGTTAATAATTAGTGATAATTGATAATAATAATTAATCTAACATTTAGGATCTAGACATTTAGACCTAGTGATCTAGACAGAAGGGCGATCTGTACAAAGAAGATAATGAACCGTTGTGTCAAGAATTTGCAGAGTTTTTCTGATATATTATTACTATGATTTCACAAATAAATCAGGGGTGGCAGCATTAATGTAACGGAATCAAACACTTCATGTCGTTCTAGTGTACGCCGTGAAGAACAAAAGCCAACTTTTCATCAATACGCGGCCGATATGCGTGACTAGCCTAACCTGGCCCGCAGCGAAGTAGGGGACAGACCGACTTATATATTATGGCATTATAATATAATATAAAATATTATATAAAATAACATATTATGTTATTTTATATAAGTATATATATAGTTATATTATACCGGAATGTCATCAACGGACGTAAGACAGGACATTCATTGGAATAGGTACCATGAACAGGCAGGTAGTACATACCATCAGCAGTTCCCAGGTACTACCTTTTCCCTTTTCCCTTTTATATTATTATTACCTACTTAAATTTATTTTATTTTATTACCTACTTAAATTTATTTTTTTTATTACCTACTTAAATTTATTTTATTTTATTACCTACTTAAATTTATTTATTTTATTACCTACTTAAATTTATTTATTTTATTACCTACTTAAATTTATTTTTTTATTACCTACTTATTTTTTATATAACTTATAATTTATTACCTACTTATTTTTATTTTATTTTATTACCTACTTAAATTTATTTTATTTTATTACCTACTTAAACTTATTTTTTTATTACCTACTTAAATTTATTTTATTTTATTACCTACTTAAATTTATTTTATTTTATTACCTACTTAAATTTATTTATTTTATTACCTACTTAAATTTATTTTATTTGTATTTATTTTTTTCAATTTTTATAAGTGATAGACAATCGTACATTATCAGTTAAGAGATTTTTCATAATTTTAGAAAGTTGGAACTGAACCAAAACTTATTTCAATTCATACAACTAACGAATGAAAAATGTGTTCGGATTTTTGTTTTCGTAGTTTTAATCACTAAAATACGCAAATTACATGCAATTTTGAATATTTTGCTTTTTTCCAGTCGTTCCGTATAGTTCGAGGACTCACAAGGATATCTAGGAACGCGGTAGCGTTCCGCCCCGCCAAGCAAAGAAGTTGAGAAAACGAACGATGCCGAGTAGATGTTTACCGGACGTCACGAAACGCGTTTTCGAGGTATCCATATCTCGGCTCCTATTTGACCGATCAACTTGAAATTTGGTGTGGGTCTTCTTTGAGTGTATATTAGAAAGCCCTGAAAGTTTCAAATCGATAGGTCTAAAGGGAGCCGAGCTACAAAACTTCAAAAACCCGGTTTTACGGCCTTAGATTGTTCTTCTCCTTCTCCTTCTTCTTCTCCTTCTTCTTCTCCTTGTTCAGACAGGCAAGGCTGGAGCCTCTCCACGTTGACCGATTGACTTGAAATTTTGCACAGAGCTTCATTTAACCTTGAGACAGAGCCTTATATAAGATTTAACCCATTATCTCAACCCATAAAAGTTTTAGAAACAAAAGAACAGAAACCTTAGGAAAATTCTGTCCACTTTGACGAGTCTACAGCCTGGGTAAAAGGACCAATCGACTTGAATTTTTTTACATTCCTTCTTTATAGCATGGCTCAGTGCCATTTGAACGAAATAAGCAATTATCTCAACCCAAAAAAAAATTAGGGACAAAAAAACTGAAATTTAGGGTAATTTAGGCTAATT
Source organism: Stenodema calcarata (assembly GCA_963920205.1). NCBI lineage: Eukaryota > Metazoa > Arthropoda > Insecta > Hemiptera > Miridae > Stenodema > Stenodema calcarata. Next base: position 32,865,655 of record OY986053.1, on the reverse strand, counting down.
ATGGCCATATCTCGGCTCCTAGTAGACCGATCAACTTGAAATTTGGTATGGATCTTTTTGGTGTGGATAATAGAAAGCCCTGAAAGTTTCAAGTCGTTAGGTCTAAAGGGAGCCGAGTTATATAACTTCAAAAACCAATTACCATGTTTTTCTAATTTTTTCAGTCGGTCAAGGCTACAGCCTCTCCACCTTCGCCGATTGACTTGAAATTTTGCACGGAGCTCCGTTTCAAGTGTAGCAAGTGCCTTTTGAAAGATTCAAGTCGATATCTTTAAAGGGAGGCGAGTTATATAACTTCAAAAACCCGGTTTTTCACCCTTACCTGTTCTTCTTCTCCTTAATCAGTTAGGCATTTCCACCTTCACAGATTGACTTGAAATTTTGCACAGAGCTTCGTTTCAACATCAGACAGTGCCTTTTGAAAGGTTTAACCCATTATCTCAACCCAAAAACTTCTAGAAACAAAAAAATGAAATTTAGGCTAATTTTGGCAACTTTGACGAGTCTACAGCCTGGGTAACCGGACCAATCGACTTGAAATTTTGCATAGACCTTCTTTATAAAATGACCCACTTCAACAACAAAAAGATGTGATATCCCCCCAAAAAACACTCCGTGTAAAAATCACCCCTCGCAAATATCATTCTACAGAGGCCGGAAAAAGTTATGATATCCACTTTCCCCGCCCGCCCTTTTCCTCATTAAGGAGCTAAGTATAATGAAAAGCTTAACCACTTCACAAGCACCGTACCCCTTTCGAAATCTCCCCTTGGCGCTATTGCGAGACGTTTTTATTACTTCCATAAGCAACTAATACTTGATGGTGGTTAACGTTTTTTACAAGTATTAGTTGCTTGTGGAAGTAATAAAAACGTCTCGCAATAGCGCCAAGGGGAGATTTCGAAAGGGGTACGGTGCTTGTGAAGTGGTTAAGCTTTTCATTATACTTAGCTCCTTAATGAGGAAAAGGGCGGGCGGGGAAAGTGGATATCATAACTTTTTCCGGCCTCTGAAGAATGATATTTGCGAGGCGGGGTGATTTTTACACGGAGTGTTTTTTGGGGGGATACAGTATACAGGACGGTACACAGAACGGTGATCTACGCGGGAGATTTGTACAGTAAATTATGAACCGTTGTGGCAAACATTAGCATCATTTTGGTTGTTACTAACTGCATTTTACTTATTTTTAATTGAAAACAAATTGTGAGTTTTTCGTTCCTCACCAATTAGTTAAGATTTAGTGGTTTCTTTTGATACGATCAACGTTCGAGAAGGTCGTTTCTTACTGGAGAGGGGAGTCGGAAACTGGCTCAGTGATGGTCTCGTCGATACTCCAACTGAATTTCCCGTACCGGCAATGATTTAAATCAAGAAGCCCAACAACGATTGTCCCTCTTGTTCTTTTGTGATCAAACACTGCAGGGAAAAACGAGGCAGGTATCTCAATGTTTTACGAAAATGAGTTAGCGATGGTTTTGATACATTTTTGTATGGCGGAGCGATGTTCAAGTCCGAAAAGGGGAAAATCCGAGTTTAAAAGAACGAGGTAACGTAGCTTCTCCGCCTCAAGGCGAACTAAGCAAATAAACTGGTGCTAATTTCTAAATTCGATCTATGGAAACAAAGCTCTATTAACGTTGAAACCCAGGCCAATGAGAGAGGTGAAAATAGACAAAAATCATCCCCGGCTAACATACCACAGAACCACATACGGCGGTAATTACCAGAGCACAATCATCATTCCTAATCAGCAAACAAAGAACGAGCAACAACGTGAAGAATCATGCTCAACAGTTGCAACCAAATGGATTAATTTTTCCTGCTAAAGCCTAGACGAAGATACTGCCAAAACCGAAATCCAACGAGCCGTCGTGACGGCTCAAGCTTATTTCGCCAATCTGAGGAAAACGCAGTGATTTAAAAAAAATCCATTTCCTTTACAAACTCTCCATATTTTGGTTTACTATTTCAATATTTAGAACTCATTGTGACAGTAAACGTCGTTTTGAGTTTAAAATCACATTTTATTTTTGCAATAGAACCCCCAATAGCACATAGATACCCCACACCGAAAATAGACGTCTAATAGGCATCTACAGGAAGACGTAAACACGTCTAGTAGACGTCTGTGGTAGGTGATCTACTAGACGTCTATATGGTTACTTTTGAGCGGTCAAATATACATGTATAGATGCATCTATTCATCTAAATATGTAGACATATCTACAGGCGTAGATGAACATGCGACGTCTAGACGGCGCGCCGCGGCGTCTATCCACGTCTAACGGCGTCTATCCACGTCTAACGGCGTCTATCCACGTCTAATGGCGTCTATCGACGTCTAGTCGTTCCCTATAGACGTCCTCTACCAACGTCTTGACGGCGTCTATCAACGTCTTGACGGCGTCTATCAAAATCTAGACAGCGTCTATCAACGTATTGACGGCGTCTATCAATTTAGAATCTGGCAGTCATAGTGGCTGAAGTAACGTAACAAACTCCACCGGGTAACAGCCACTACCAGGCCTATTTGTGATCAGGGATCGCAGAGGACCTGCCAAGTACCTACCAAGTTGTCAGTTTTCGGGCAATTTTTGTTCTTATTTCAAAAAATTAAACATGAAAAATGTACTAATTTGCGTTAAAAAAAAGACCAAAAATTGATTGAGCGACAATGTAACAAACTATTTACTTTATTCCGAATATTTATGGTTGGCCTCATGCAACAAATCAGTTTTGTAGCCATATCTTCGGAGAGACGGTTTTTAATTTGAATACTAAATCATAAATCTTAGAATACGACATAATATGACGTATCATAACAAAACGTCATATTATGACGTTTGATGTTAGGATGTAAGTCTTTTATTCACCAGACCGAACCTCAAGAAAACTAATTCCTGCATTCGTTATAAACAACGGTCAAGATACTCCTAACCTCCTGTTAGGATGTAACGTTAAAAGTTGACGTTAACCCAAATGTTGCACGATCTATCGGTATAAATCATGTCTATAGACGAATGAAAATCACGTAGACCACTGTTAGATGATCTACAAGATCTAGTAGACGTCTATTTTTTGTGTGGGACCTCGTTTTGAACCTTTGGATGTTCCATGCCATATAACCACCTTATTTATAATTTATTAATGCATCTCATTCTACAGTTGACAATGAATTTATTACTACTTTTAATTTCTTTCAAATGAAATCAAGTGAAGAATACAAGCAATTTCCAAGGGAAAATTGCCTCTCCTGAACATTTGGGAAAATTGCCCCGTTTTACCCGGTTTTCCCCTGTCGTCTTTATTTTAATCATCAACTGCATTGGTGCAGTTATCATAATATAAATTTACTCTGTTCAAATTGTCATTTATGTTCCCTATCAACGCATCAAACTAACTGTAATACGAGTATGAATCATTAATATCATATGCCAACAGACAAACGAGTATCTACAACTTTCAGGTGGGTATCCTTCAAATGACGTAGCGGATCGCGGTCGCCTCGTAGAAAATGAGAGAAACGTGTAAAATCGAAAGGCCTCAACCTCATAATTGTGACGAGGTCGGTTGTGAGGAAAAGTAACAAAGCGTTGACACCCTTCGTGACCGAGTTGTTCGAGGGTGACGTCAGCCAGGGATGATCGCCGGTCTGCCAAGGCTGGGAGAAAGGATGATCTGGATCGTGAGGACGTTGCGCTATTATTGTGTAGCATCCATCCAACTTTTTCAATGTACGATTCATTTTCAATATTTTGACCTGCGCAGATGAGCCTTGTGCCAGCGCTCAAGGGCCGAAAACTTGGAAAACGAACAAGTTACGCGTTGAACCAAGATATCGGAAACCATTCATAACCTACTAGAAAACTTCCGAACATTTCCTGAAAAACCTTCACGATGTGCCATGTTCCTGCTTGCTGGGGAATAAACACCAGAATTCATGTTTTTGGATGAGGATTGAAGAGAGGACGGTATTGCGGCCCAATCTACTCTTTAGGTCTCTAGATGATGAAACATTTTCCACCTTTTGCAACCCATACCTGTTCAATCCTTATTCAGATATTGTTTTATATCTCAGATTTCAACCTACCTTGCAATACTTAACCTAATTTGGACCTCCCGCTTTTAATTCAAAACCCAATAATTAAAATTATTTCATTCTGCCTTTCCTAAATAGCAGTTTCTTACTGAGCATAAAGCTCTACACTTCCCAATGAAATGAAAACAGTCTTCAATGTCTCCAGAGCTGCTAATTGCACATGCTTGGTTGCCAGAATCATAAGGTCCCTATACCTTAATGCCAAAAGGTCCCCTAAGTAGAGTATAATTCAGAGAATTTTCTAAGACAATCCGGAGCTTTCTACTACAAGCCGTTTGATCACAGTTTCGCCTCAAAGGTTGAGCCAATGAAATACCGTCAATAAGAGTGTATACATACTCTTTGGTATACATACCAAGAGGCGGTAAGTCGGGTGAACATTCTTCTTGAGGAGCACCTGATTCAAACAACATTGTTCTGTTCCATCGAGTTGCTTGTTCTGAGATTATTTTCGTGTCTACGGAATGAAGGTAATTTCGAATATATATATTTTTTTGTAGCAATGCGCCCTTGTGATAATATTTAAATTGTATATTAAACGTTGTGAATGGAATGTTCTAATTCTAACTTTTCTCAAATTGTAATTCGACGTTGTCGAAACTGAGTTATGTGTCAATTTAAAACTTGTTTATGAATAATGAAAAGAAACGGCCGTGCAAAACATGACCCACTGAAAATAATAAGCAAGAACCAACGAGGAAAACGCACCTTTTTTGGTTCACCATCCGTCTGCTAAGAGTTATTAATCACTGCCGAGAGCCAACGTCTATTAGTAACAAATTAATTAGAGAACGACTTTATAAGTCGAAATGTCTCTTATATTCTCCTCGCAGAATTTCGTTACTTCCACAACCGCCTCCAAAACAGTTCTCTTAAACTTATAAAAGAAAAGGAGGCAGTCGACAAGGAGAAATGGGATGCCGAAGTCTAGGACTTCTCTCGGGAGGGGCCAGACCTCATCTCACTCACTAAGAGCCATTTCCTTCGATAAGAGGGAGTTGAGGGGAGCATTAATGCTGGATTTGGAGTATTGATTGCTCAGTTGATAGGATGAAGATTTAATTGCGAGCTGGTCTTTAATAGGATCAGAGGACCCCTTCGTTCCTTCTGCCTCCCTTGATGATTCAAGTGAAGATAACTCCTCTTGTCCCTCTGCCTTTCACCCAACTCAGGTTACCAAAGCCATTTTTTCCCTATTCTATTTTCTTTTTTCTTTTTAATCAACGTGGATAGTTTTTCCCCCATTGCCTACATGTCTTCAATATTCAAAAGAGAAAAAATTTCCTCCTAAAAAAAATATTCTGCTTAGATGTTGATTACCCGGTAGATCTGGGCCCTTTGATGGTAATGAAGCCAGTTTCCTGGTTTAAAGATTACCTGGAACTTGAGTTATTCATCTGTCGTCTTTTGTGGAGGACATTTCATTTTTCTACTCTTCCCTCCCCCATTTCGCTTCCTCATTAACCACCTACTGAAAACACAATTCGGCCGACACAAGTGACCGACTGTCGAATCTGAAGGTAAACACCAAGGAAACCCTCTTACAATACGTATTAAATTAATTCAAATTCATGGCCGAACTCCATCAGAAAGACCCAAATTTAGAGAAATAATTACAATTCCCCTCTCATTGCACTTGTAAGTTGAAGAGATTACTTGAGCCCTTTAGAACCAAAACCTGCTAAATTCAAAATATTTTGATTTCACTTTTTTTTAAACACATTTTCAAATTAAGTACAAGTCGCCATTTGTCCACAGGCATAAAATGTTGGCTCAAAACCTGCTAAATCCGCTTCAAAATAGCTTCAGAAAGTTGACGTTAGATAAAAGAAAAACTGAGGAAAGTCCGAAACTTTTGACGTTTTCGGTTCACAGAAGTTAAGCTTAACAAACTCAGATTACTCGTTTTGAAGGCTATCGTAAGGTTTTAGAAAGATTTCCAGCTTTCCCCAGGTCATTTGGAGGTCCTATAAAGAGTAATTTTTGAAAACGACACGTATATTCAATGTAATAGTCATTAAAAAAAAGTAGTATGCAGTTACCTACGATGCGGTGTAACCGAAATGAGCTAATTTCCTAAGTAATGTAGTACAAAAATTTGAACACTTTTTGGCAGTCTACCACCATCTATTTCAAGTGCGTTGTTTAAAGACGTCAAAATTCCTAGCTAAATGACAGGCTTTATGCGAATCATCTCGTTTCACGATGCCATTCGTATAAATACGTTCGCACTTAAGAAAATATTCAAATGGTTGTGGAGTGGAGTTTACTGGAAAGAAGGATTTCAACTAAACTACTAACATTTTCGTGGTCCGAGAGGATCAGGTTTTACAGATTGAAGTATATCGTTCATATTGTATAGTAAATTTGAGACGTTAATTCGATATCGTTTTTTTGGATCGACTTGAAGACTTCTTGTTATATTTATTGCTGTCTGGGTTATGTCTATTCGTTGCATCGTTTTACATCATAATGACATTATGATAATTTGAACGTTCAAAATGTTGATGCTAGGAAAAGTTCACCCACCTTTTAATTTAAAATGAGAACTGGTCAATTAGGTATCGCCTATGAAATAACAAACACCACCAAGGATTACGCGACTTATGGTCAAAGTGGCCATCCAGTTAATGAAGGTGAGGTAACTGCAGGTAGGTGCATTGGGTCAATATTATGTTACACATGTTCTTAGATCGAGATTACGTCTGTCTCGAGGGGCAGTGTGAGTAACCAAAGAGAAAGTGCCGAGTCGGTAAGAAGCTTGAGCTACGGAGGACGCAGACTTCCTATTATGCAGCACACCTACTCACCAATGCAAAACAAAAGTCTCGATGAGGACGATATAATTGGATACTACATACTTATTTTACTACCGAGAACTCATGTGAACTTGCGTAGCGCCACTTAATCGAAAAAAATGGAAATTTTGTTGTTCGGGCTGGTGATTATTTCAAGGAACGTCTCACGCAAATTCTACCGTTGAATGTTGACAGGAAATGTGTGAGAGCACTAAAAATCTGATAGTAAGTGCTGTTCTGGGAATAATAAATTGGAAATTCATTATTTCTGTGAAATTCATTATTTACACCTTGAGTGCATATATATATACTTGGGTTTATAAACCCAAGTAGGGTGAACCTATGCAACGTCGCATCGGTCACCACTTTTTAACCTCGCCCTAAATGACAGTAAACACCTGATGGATACAAGTACATTTTAAAGCTCTGCTCGTCTTCAAATGGCCTCATTTGCCTCATAACACACCCATATTTCTCGTACATCCGTGAGAACTAACGATGAATTATGATTTGTTGCGATCATCAATAAGAAACAGAAAGCAGCTCTAAGGCAGTTTCCAAGGCTATGCCATCGGATAAGCAACTCCGTTACTCAATCATTCTCATGGCACCTTGGGCCAACGACCTCAACTCAACTTCTCCCGATCAACGGAGACCCAAACTGACATGAAGCGATGTGTCGCATGATCCTGGATTATTAGCTTCGCTTGAATTAGTCACAGGTACGACATAATTGTACTGCATCAGAATAATTAAACCCTCTGATTGTTCAGGAGCAATGTACGTTCTACCTCGACTCAATTCCAAAGTTAACGAAATTCGGGGGGGTTTGTTTGGTGATGGTAGAGGGTATGTCTGCTGAGTTTTCGAACAGGAGGCCCTTGAGCTTTTTAGGGGGAGGGGGGCGGTTTTTTAGGACTGTCATTGGGTTTTTTTACTCATATTTTCTAAACCATGTGATTCAACCAAATTCCGGAAAAACCACACGAAATAACATTAAATTTCCTATGAAATTCATTGTTAAAAGTATTCATAGCCCAATAATAACCAAGACACAGGCGGACAAAAAGGTAAAATTTCTCTAAATGTGAAAAAAATTCAGTTAAAATAAAAAAATATTAAGTTCCTTTCACTACAGTAGTAACTGAAGTTCGATGACGTTGTTCCATACCCAAATTTAAAACAACAATTTCGCCCCGTAATTCAATTTTACGTTAATGTATTCTGCTTAATTTCATTTCATAGGTTCAAAGGAATTCGTTACAAAAGGTTTCATAAATATAACCTCTATTGCTAGGTATTTCCTTCATAGTTTTTCGTGAATACTGAGAAATGAGTAAAACAAGACATTGGCCCTTTTGCAGTGAGTCACTGTAACGTTCTCTCTTATAACACCATGATTTCTCAAGATTCACGCATGATGAGGTAACAACGCTTGAAATCGGATTCCGGATTGTCAAGAGCACAGTTCAGCCTTTCGTACACCAGCAGTGGTAAGGGACTCGGGAAAAGGCCCTTAAAAACATTGCGCATTCGTTCAATCTACAACAGCTGCTGATTATATGAAAAGTGTCGAGAACACGTGTTATACAATAATCATTCGGGAAATTTGTAGAAAATGGGTGGAAAACTGGGGGGGGAGATGAGAAATGAGTGGGATGAGAAACCGAAGACGCAGATGCCGGTGGCTCTGTGCCTTTCGTCTGTCATGTCATGTCATGTCTGTAATGTCACGCACGTAAACTCACCAGACGTGCATGAAGTCTGCATGCATTGAGCTTGGAGGTGTGACGATTGTTTAAACTACTTTAGAGATGTCATCCGTACAAGTTGACATCCGATGACGTACAGGTGTGGTCCTCAATAGGAGTGCCATGAGCCCCGTCCAGAGGTGTCGCAAAATTTCATGATCGGAATCACTTTTGGTTTATGATCTTCGACAATGAACCATTGGAATCGACCAAAGAAAAAGTAGATTCAGAAAATCGAATAAAAGAAAGAGATCCGTCCGTACGCCATCCGCGGCACTTTGCCCAGTTATGTTTCAGACATTCTGATTATTAGCTAAGGGTTCAAATGAAAGCTTTTGACGAGGAGATTTGGAAAATTACTTTTTTTGAACCCAGGGGTAAACCCCCCGCTTGGGGTCCTAGATTTTACGATTATAATCTACGAACTCAAATGAAAGTGGTTGACGACGAGATAGTATACATCGTCACTTGAGATCCCACATGGGATAACTCACTTTTCCTAATATTACCGGAGAGACTAAAACGTGTGCCCAGTCTTGCCCAGGCTTTTCTGCAATTTTGTTCTACAGTTTATCTCATTGCATACTCGTATGGGGACCCAAGAATATTATAACAAAACTGCAGCAAAGTCTATTGCAAGACTGGGCACACGTTTTTTGTCTCTCCTGTAAAGTTGGGAAAAGTGAGTTAGCCCATGTGGGAGATGCCGCCAGTTCTCGCTGCGTGAGATTTTCTCTCACATGTCTGGATAAAACGGTGATGCCGTGGGAACATGAAGGCGGGAAGATTGGGCACTCGTACAGCTGGAGGGGAGGGGCACTTCTAGACAAAGGACAAACGACAGTCAAAGTCAGTGACCGCTGGGCTTTCGAAAATACAAATTTGGTTTTGGTTAGAACTGGGTTGTGAGAAAAACTCTCACGCGCGAGTACTCTAGTTTTAATTTTTCAAGTGCCTGTGAAACTTTTTCTCGTATGTGAGTGCTGCTACACCAATGTTAGGATTTCATAAAACCGTCTCAATGCAGTTACTTCTGTGTGTAAAAGTTTTTTTTTTTCATTTTCTCGCAGGATATATCAAAATGTTTAGGGGAAAGTGGCTTTCTAAAGCAACTGGTATGTTTTCCTGCTTTCAGCTAGTATTTTGTGCATGACTATTTCGTTTTGCTTTGCTTTACTCGCGAATTTTCAAAGAAAAGGATGTTACTATTGCAATGGGCTTAGCAAGTTAGAAGTCAACTACTCCTTGTGTTACCCATTCTATCCTACGAAGCAATTAACAGTCCCAGTTATTTACTTTATTCAAGTTAGGTACCTACCTACTTGTGCAATGCCAAGGTCAGTTTATTTTTGAAGAATAGATAAATATTTCACGACTAGGTCGTTTTTATTATTCCCATGCGAACCCATACGGATCCAAAAATCGACTATTGCCGAGACTATTGCTTTTCTAAGTCGGTACCTCTACCTACCGGTACCAATTGCAAAGAAAAAAAAGTTGTCCAAACCCCTAAAGTTTAGAAGTTGGATTGTAAAAGTTTAGTGAAAAGATAAAAGAAGAGAATGATGAATGAACGGACAATTATTTTCAACAAGACTGTTCAAAAACTGGGTAGTGTTTACACGGAAATCACATGTGAGAGGAAACCTCACGCGCGAGTACTGTCGTCCTGCTGTGGCCAGCGAGTAGGTACTCGCGGGTTAAGTGTAAAATTTGCGTACTTTAAATAATAATAATCAATCTACCATTTAGTGATCTAGACAAAAGGGTAATCTGCACAAAGAAGATAATAAACCGTTGTATCAAGAATTTGCAGAGTTTTTGGCCCTAACACAGTAGGTATACCAATTGAGCGCAGCCTCAATACCACAGAAGTAAACCATTTCAACCATTATCTTACTCTAGATAAACAAGCATTAACACGTGAATCATGCAGTGTATTCGAAATCGTTCAATTCATTCAAATAAACAAACAAATTAAAGCGGTTGTGTGAAATAGCGTGTATAAAAGCAGCTGGAAAGCAGAGCTAGAGCCAACAATACATTTGTCATGATTTGATCGGAAGTGAGCAAACTTTTTGTTTAGTTTTTACCGTCTGCAAACATTTACAAAATTTAAAAACTCCAACCTGGTTCACAACTCACTGTCTTATTCACCGAAAAGCTCTTGTGAGAGAATTCGAATTTGTTTTATAGTAACTATAACTGTTATACAGTCAAAGTCGTAAACTGCATCAAACGACATGGATGAATAGGATTTTCATACAGTTTTTGAATCGATGGGTGCAGCCTTCACACGAATGTTCTACCACACTGAGGTCAGGTGGTTATCGAAAGGTGAAGTCCTCGCACGTCTTTATGAGCTCAAAGAAGTTTTGCTCTTTGTCACGGGAGGAAATCATGAAGATTTTCGACTGACCTGAGTGACATTCAACACGTAAACTCTGTCAATTCCGGTCTACGAGGTCCTTCTGTAGTATTTTAGTACAGTATTTTATCATCACCAGTCCAACTTTTAGAGCTTATTTTAATTTAATCGACAATTGCGGCAAATTCCCCATTGACATGTCGCTCATTGTGTGCAATAGTGTCATATCTCCAAATTTGATTCTTTGGGGTAATAAAAAAAAAAAACATTTCAACTTTGAAATATTCCGCTACGAATTTCACGAAACCAGTATTAAAGCTCATAAATTAGAGCTTTAAAAACTCACTTCGTAGCTCGTAGTTCTATAAAAACTGAAATTCGTAGCGGAATATTTCAAATTTGAAATGTTTTGTGTTTTTTTTTTTTTCGATTACCCCGAAGCATCAAATTTGGAGATATGACACTATTGCACACAATGAGCGATGTAATGTTATCCATCTAGGGACGCGGGAGCGTCCCACCCGCCAAGAAAACCGAAGCCCTGAAAACCGAAGCGACTGAGACACTGATTACGCGACGGAACAAGTTGGGGTTTTCACCCTACTATAGCTCGGTCCCCTGAGTGTCTCGAGAGTTGATTTTTTGTACACCAACTCTCCAGGGGCACGTGAGGACGTAAAACAAATTTCAGCTCTTGGGAACATCAGGTGTCGGGGGTATAACAATTTTAAAACCACTATTTTTCACGTTTTTCGTGTTCTTCTTCTTCTTCTTCGTCTTCTTCTTCTTCTTCTTCTTCTTCTTCTTCTTCTTGTTCATTGACGGGGCTACAGCCCAGCAGACAAATCGGATCGAGCTGAAATTTTGCACACACGTTTGTTATGCTCCAAGGGAGTGCCTAATGACCTTTTTTTCTCCCTCCCCCCATTTCCCCCCCAATTAGGGGGGAAATAGTGTTTTTTAGGAATTTCAAATGGTCATAACTCCTTCAAAATTGAAGCTTTTTCAGATTTTCTTTTTTAGTTGTGTTCAGCTTTTCAAACTGTTTAATTTGAGATCAAAAAATGCTTCCTAAGGGGGAAAATAAAGGAGTTATGGTGATTTTTCTATTTTCAACAACAACTGCCGCAAATATTGATGAAAATTGGTGCGGTTGGTCTTAAAATGTCCGCTAGGTTGTCTAGAATATGCTCAATAATTTTGAACTAAATCTCAATCGATTTGACTAATCCACAGCCAAAAATACGTGAATAAATTCCACATCTACTGATTTGGCTAATTTCCGAAAACATCAAAGTTGAACGGTCGTCAGAAAAATTGTCGTAGAGTGGCGCCTGTATATAAGGATCGATAGGAAATTTTATGGGCTTTCGAAAAGCGCACTTTGGCACTTTTCCCAACGGTTCTCGAGTTATTCGCGATTTTTGGTATAAAAACGTGCGTTTTACCAGTTGCAAACTTTCTCTTTCCTCTTTCTCTTCGACACCAATAATTACAATTATTGTAATGATTCTCAACAACAAAAATTTGCACAATCCCCAAGAAAAAATGCAACCAATTTTCAAAAAATTTCTAATTCAAATTTATTCAAATTTCTAATTCTTTCTATTTTTTTAAATTTAATAATAAGAATAATTGTATTAAATTTTAATAATTGTTTTTAAATTGTTGATTGTTTTAATTAATCGAAAATTTTAAAACTAATATTTAACCAATTCGCAAAAATTTTAAAACTACTTATTTTTCAAACACATTTCAGATAACAAACAATAATTTCCAAAAAATAATTATTCTTGTCACAAAAACAAGAAACAAAAGGCAAATTAGTAGGCGTACTAATTTTTTACTAAATTTTGACTAGGATAAAACTTCATTTAGGAAAACATTTACTAGTTACCTCGTAGGTACTTTTGTATTGTATAAGTTGTTGAACCGTATTGTATAAGTACCACTCGAAAACTAGCCATGCAAAAAGATGTGATATCCCCCCAAAAACAACTCCGTTGTAAAAACTGGCCCGCCAAAAAACCTCAGCCGCAAAAAGGAATGATATCCATTTTGCCCGCCAGCCACATATATAGGATGCTCGGTGCTTCGCACCTCGCTGTTGAGTGTGCATATAGAAACCTGATCCTCCTACCCCTAACCTCCACCGTCAATGTTTTCCTGTTCCCTGTCTCATTCCCACAACCCCCTCTCACCCTTAGTCACCCTCGGTTTCACCTAATATGTTTCCTCTGTTACACCAGCAGGGAGCTTTACGCTTCTTTCAATGCTGTTGGCGGGAGCTTTTTGCCGCATAAACAAGCCTGAATTGAAGCATTACTTCATTATAGGTGTACCACTACTGATTACTCGTGACCACCAGTAATACTTATAATATAGTAATGCTTCAATTCAGGCTTGTTTATGTGGCAAAAAGCTCCCGCCAACAGCATTGAAAGAAGCGTAAAGCTCCCTGCTGGTGTAACAGAGGAAACATATTAGGTGAAAACGAGGGTGACTAAGGGTGAGAGGGGGTTGTGGGAAGGAGACAGGGAACAGGAAAACATTGACGGTGGAGGTTAGGGGTAGGAGGATCAGGTTTCTATATGCACACTCAACAGCGAGGTGCGAAGCACCGAGCATCCTATATATGTGGCTGGCGGGCAAAATGGATATCATTCCTTTTTGCGGCTGAGGTTTTTTGGCGGGCCAGTTTTTACAACATAGTTGTTTTTGGGGGGATTAACTGTTACATACTAGTGGATATTCCTATTGCGTGTGGAGTAAACACTTTCATGCTCCTAATTATTTCAGTGGCTTTCTACGGACCAGTGGCGCTAGAAAATGAAGTTTTTACGGCTCCCGACCACGTCGATTTTCCCGTTGTGAGATACTGCAGGCCGATTGACGCGGGCATTGGGAGTAAACAAACAAAAAGACGCGGAAATTCTTCGTTTCCTTTGTTTGTCGAATCTCCAAGATTGCGAGACTACGAGACTCTGTGCGAACTGACACAGAAAACTCTGTGAGAACGGAGACTTCAGATACACGTGCCTTTGGGTGTGTTTTGGAACGTTTCAATTTTGGTTTATTATCTTCGATAATGAACCATTGGAATCGCCCAAAGAAAAAATTTTTTTAACCCCCCCTCAAAATTTGTTGGTTTACGTTTCAAGATACGTAGATTCAGAAAATCGAATAAAAAAAACTCTGCAAATTCTTGACACAACGGTTTATTATCTTCCTTGTGCAGATCACCCTTCTGTCTATACCAGACTGTGTTGCAAACCATGTCATACAAACCGAGTGAATATTGAAATGTCATCCATTTCTGACCTATATTTAAAATTTCAAGTATCTAGCTCATCATCAAAATTTAATTGGTTTAAACAAATAGGTATTATTTAAACAATTTTACAGACAAGAAACCGAGTGAATATTGCATTGTGATCCAGTTCTGACCTATTTTTAAATTTTCAAGTCCATAGCTCATCATCAAAATTTAATATGTATTATTACAAACATTTAATTTAATTTGTATTATTTAAACAATTTTACAGATGAGAAATCGAGTGAATATTGCAATGTGGTCTATCCCCGACTCACGGTTAAAATTTCTAGACTGTAGTTTAACGGGAAGATGTAAAAAGGTAGTTTTATTCTGGGCGTCTGGGGGTTGGGTCACATAACGGCCGTTTTCGACGCGAAAGTTTAGTGTTTTTCCTGAAACTTTGCGCGGTCACTGTGAACGAACGGCTGGTCGCACAAAAATCCAATTGGTCTTAAAACATTCGTAATTTTTCAGGTCATTCAAAGGTGAACTAAACTTTACACGGTTCAGTTAAATATTTGGAGATAAGACATCGTCGAAATTTTAAATTTCGTTTTGAACCCCTTCCCCTTGACCTAGGGTTATGAAAAGTTTCGAGGATCATTGTGGGGCTGGTCCAAACCCAGAAACCAAATTTCGTAATTTTAGCTCAAAGCTAACTGGGCAAAGTGGCGCGGACGGCGTACGGCGGACGGCGTACGGCGGACGGACGGATTTTTTTTTATTCGATTTTCTGAATCTACGTATCTTGAAACGTAAACCAACAAATTTTGAGGGGGGGTTAAAAAATTTTTTTCTTTGGGCGATTCCAATGGTTCATTATCGAAGATAATAAACCAAAATTACACCGTTTTATGAGAATTTTTAGAGATATGACATTGTCGAAATTTCAAAGTTCGTTTTAAACCCCTTCCCCTTGACCTAGGGTTATGAAAAGTTTCGAGGATCATTGTGGGGCTGGTCCAAACCCAGAAACCAAATTTCGTAATTTTAGCTCAACGCTAACTGGGCAAAGTGGCGCGGACGGCGTACGGCGGACGGCGTACGGCGGACGGACGGATTTTTTTTTATTCGATTTTTCATCGACCAGGGAAGTGTATTATATCTTGCCCAAAATAAGACGCTTCAAACGTCATTTCGAGGCGATTTGGAGTTCGAAAAATGTTGCAAATCCTTGGACAATGGTTTATTACCTTCTATACAGAACACCCTTCTGTCTAGATCAGCTTAGCAATAATTTGTATTAATATAGTTCTGTGATTTTTCTTATAACAGGAAGTACCTGCCACCGCAAAGTCGGAAGTACCTACTTTCTGTAGAAACTCAAACTGCCTAGGTACTTATCTTAGAACAATAAACTCGATAAATATATAAAAACCATGTGCTGCACGAATCAGCTGTTTCCTAGTATGAACATTGACTCGACTTGACACCGTTTGATTCACTCTTATGTAGACGACTATTTATTGGATCTACCTTCAAGCCCACATTGTGAACGAATGGCTGGTCGTAGAAAGCATCGGACGGTCTAAAACAATTCTATGAAATGAACTATATTTCAATTCGTACTGAAAATATACTCGTACCATTCAGTAGGAAAACTTCGAGATACCTATGACGTTTTCACAATTTGAAAGTTCATTTTGTACCTCATCCTATTCTGCCCTGTTAACTCAAAATTCAAAACATTGCAGAAATTCGCCTCAAAGTGTATCACTGATACCTTTGATGTAAGTTGACTGCAACTCATTATAAAAACCCCACTTTTGGGTTTTTTCTAATGAGTTGCAGTCAACTTAACTCACCATTTTTGGGTGAGATATCGATGTGACTTCAACCAATTCAACGGCGAAAAAAAGTCGCAAATTATTCGATTTATAATCAATTAATGGCAGTTAAGGCGATTTTAAAATGTCCTGCTTCCGTTTTGTGATAGTTTGCTTAGGTTAAATACCTCAACTTGCTCGTGAGGCAGTCACCTTAATGTAAACAACTCAATCAAAAGGGATATTTTGTTAGGAAAATGTTGTAAATTGTTGTTGGTAAAACGCCTCATCTCAATATTTTGTTGAGTTGAAGCGTTTTATGGTTTATGGTCAGAATATCCCCCACTTCTGGTTCGAATTTCGAAATTTGGACTTCGCCATCGAAAGGGCAAAGGCCCAAAGTGGGGGGTTCCGTAAAAACCGCATTTTCGTAAACATTAACACGGCATGAGACATGACAATGCATGAGAAAGTTGAGCCTTCAGATCAGAGAAATTTAGATCAGAAAACGAAGCGATCAGATAGGAACCGACCAAATAGATAAATCGAACGGCAGGCCGACCGCTACAGGTCAAAAGTGGTTCCGAGAGTCCTTACTGCTAGGATCCTACTGCTCCGATCTCCCAGAGCGGAAGAACGTTGACCCACAAAAGAGCTGGAACTGAACTTGCCTCGGTGAAAGCAAAGTCGAGGCTTCCAACGCCATACTCGTATATACGCACCTAGTCGATTGAGGAACTCCGGTTAACCCTCCGGTGGGCGCGCCGCCGCACTCAGTGCGGCAAACACATTCAACCTTTGATTTGCGGACGAAATGGGAAACTTGGGGGGCTGTGGCCTTAGTTATTCTTAGTTCACTATATCACCGTTATGGAGTACCTATGTACTCAATTCTTTTCATTACCGTTAGTTGGTTGTTGATTCCCAAAGTGACAACGTCGGAATTTGCCGTACTGAGTGAAGCACGCGCCCAGTCACGTCTATCTTTTCGCCTCACGGAGTACGGCTCGCGCCCATTCGCGTATCACATTCTGACCCCGCCAAGCAATGTAAGTATTATGATTCACGTACTGTTTCTCAATTTATTCATCATTATTGCGTGTTTCTATCCAATCCTACATTCTCATTAGTTTATAAATAAACTAATGAGAATGTAGAAAAATGAGAAACTAATGAGAATGTAAGAAATTTCTCTCATTTCGATCCCATTTTTCAATACCTACTTACATTGGTAATGATGAGGTAGAGGTATAGCAATACCATTCTGTAATCATGTGTTTGTTGTTCTCATTGATAGGGCCGCGAAATTCCTGACTGATCCTGACGTTTGCCGAAATCATAGTGTTCGAGAGGTGAATTGCCACAGCTGTCTGAATGATCTCAGAGATGGACAAGAAGAAAATGAAGACTGAGGAACAATCATTCGCCATTGCTTTTCTTCCTTCTATATTTTGTATAATTATGTATAGTATTCAACAGTTTTATAAATATTTTGAATCTCATAGGAGGTCATGTCACGTATTTTTTGTAATTGAGTTTCATGTCAAACGTCATCCTACACGTTTAGAATGAAAGTGCCTTTACATATAACTTGTTATATTTTTCACAAAATTTCCATGAAAGATTTTATTTTTTACATTTTAAACTACAAGTTTTGAACTGCATGCATAAAAATGAATAATTATAGGACAACTTTACGACAACTTACAGGCATATCTGTTTCAGCATACATTTAGGCCAATTATGTTGCAAGTCCCAAATCAATTTGATGATAATTATGATCAGAATGAATGAGCCTTTTCATATTATATTTTATTTTGTGTTGATTTTAGATTTAAATGATTCATAGACCCTAGTCAGATTAATATTTGTTTGTTCCTCAGTCAGTTGTCCAATAAATACCTACCTAAATCTAAGACACTTGGAATGATATCATATTCAAAATTGGCGAGAAAAGTTACTCTAATATAATGTTGAACTGAGTTGGCTAATAATTTATTATCATTATACCCCCATTTCTGTTCATATTATTTGAATCAGATTAATTTTTTCTGGCCGCACTCAGTGCAGCACGCGCCCACTCGTGTAACTGTAAGAGGCGCGCCCACCGGAGGCCCGTTCCGTCACGCAGGGTTGAAGTAAAATTGAGACAGTAAAATGACCCCCACTCCCGAGAACCAAAAATCGGCAATAATATTATCATAAAAGTTGTCTGGGCGTAGCTCAGCCTTATTGCCTAATGGCTACAAACGTTTCAGCAGGATATCTCCATTTGCAAGGTATTGACAGCTCCCAAATTTGCTAAGTAGGTCCATACTAAGGATGATTTCGAACATGGTCGTCTTTGGTGTGCAAAAACTGTTTTATAAAAAAAATGCAAGTCGCTAAAAAGCATTGATTTGGTCATGACCAAGTAGTTAGGTATCCAGTTATTGTCAGTGATTCCCTAAACGAAAGAATTGCAATAGAAAGAATTAACGTTGTCCGCCAAATTCAATCCACCTGTCTATAGAACAAAATGAAATGAAATTTATTGACAGCAAAACAATACAAATTAAAATTAAAAAATTCTTCTTACAGTCAATATATTGGTGGCTGTAGGCATCGCCCGTGCGCTACCCCCAACAGTTGATCCACTATCCTGTATCACTTACCGAAAATTACAATAAAAAATAATGTAAGAACTTCTCTCCCAACTATTCTCAATCAGGATTACAACGGCACCCCACTATCCTTTAGTTAATAATTGTTCGATAGTGTCTATCTTGCCTTCTCTTATTAACCAAGAAAAAACAAGTTTTTCATAAAGAAGACCTAACAAAATTTTCAGGAAATCTTATCTCCGAAGTTATTCTTCACTAAAGTAAGGATAACATAAGTGGGACTTAAGGTGTCAAGTACGATACGGGGACGTATTTTGACCACAATGCCTTTTATCTTAAACCTAATGTGTAGCGGACAGAAGACACTGAAAGCACATTGCAGTACCATTGGTGATAAAACATTAATGGAACCTTAACAAAAATTTGCCGCAAAACACTTGAAAACACCTTGGCACATTGCTCAGTAGAAAATCTTCTAGGTATCTTAAGGTTTCTTAAGATATATTTTTAATACAGCCTTCTGTAAGATAATGCAGCCACTGTATATGCGATAGATTCGTGCTTCCCCAAGCTATAATTCCAAATTGCAAAAGCGACTGGAAAAGGGCCGTATCATAAGTTTCAACTTATCCCTTAGAAAAATGGATCGCACTGAGAACTCGGAACAGTTAAACTTAATCAAAACTTCGGAAACTTAACCAGAACAGCTTGAATGACGCTAGAATATCCTGGTAGGTATTATCATTATAGGTATCTAACACAGTAATTGATGCGAGCATTCCAAATAACTATTATCTGTACTGAGAAATTTTGCAAACACTATTAGAAATTATGGATATTTACTAGTACTCGTAGTACGAGTATTTCGTGTTCCCAGGCTGCGCACTGCTCTCCGGTGGCCTGACAGCATTCAAAGAATATCACATCCACCTGATCAAACTATTCCAATGAAAATCAGTGTATCTTCAAAATTCTTTTATGACATATTGGATTATATATTTCAATATTATTGTATGCTATAGGTATTATGAAGCAAGAGCGATCCATTTGAAATGATCCACATTTCCCGACATTTTTCATTTTGACATTTTATGTCTTTACTCTGGCACATAACTCGAAAAACGTTACACAAAAGCGTTACACGAAATCGTCACGAAAATATCTGATGATTTTTGCTTACAACCGATTCGTTGCTACGGAACTTCATCTTCGCCAGTTATCATCGTACAAAAATCGTTCACCACTCGTTGGATAGCTCTCGATTTACCTAACCATATTACGTTAACCACTGCGGAGTGCGTGGCCGACAAGCTGCGGTATGAGCGTGATTGTTTAAATAATTGTTTACACACAGGTGATCATCATAGACTCTATACGAATGCAAGCTTCATAATTTATGATGAACCCTACAATTAAGTATCTAGGAACGCGGTAGCGTTCCGCCCCGCCAAGCAAAGAAGTTGAGAAAACGAACGATGCCGAGTCCACGTTTACCGGACGTCACGAAACGCGTTTTCGAGGTATCCATATCTCGGCTCCTATTTGACCGATCAACTTGAAATTTGGTGTGGGTCTTCTTTGAGTGTATATTAGAAAGCCCTGAAAGTTTCAAATCGATAGGTCTAAAGGGAGCCGAGCTACATAAC
The DNA here is from genome assembly GCA_963920205.1 of Stenodema calcarata. Taxonomy (NCBI): domain Eukaryota; kingdom Metazoa; phylum Arthropoda; class Insecta; order Hemiptera; family Miridae; genus Stenodema; species Stenodema calcarata. The sequence continues at coordinate 32,845,305 of OY986053.1, read as the reverse complement.
TTCAAAAACCCGGTTTTTCGGCCTTAGATTGTTCTTCTCCTTCTTCTCCTTCTCCTTGTTCAGACAGGCAAGGCTGGAGCCTCTCCACGTTGACCGATTGACTTGAAATTTTGCACAGAGCTTCATTTAACCTTGAGACAGAGCCTTATATAAGATTTGACCCATTATCTCAACCCAAAAAAGTTTTAGCAACAAAAGAACAGAAACCTTAGGAAAATTCTGTCCACTTTGACGAGTCTACAGCCTGGGTGAAAGGACCAATCGACTTGAATTTTGGTTTATTATCTTCAATAATGAACCATTGGAATCGCCCAAAGAAAAAAATTTTTTAACCCCCCCTCAAAATTTGTTGGTTTACGTTTCAAGATACGTAGATTCAGAAAATCGAATAAAAAAAAAATCCGTCCGTCCGCCGTACGCCGTCCGCCGTACGCCGTCCGCCGTCCGCGCCACTTTGCCCAGTTAGCGTTGAGTTAAAATTACGAAATTTTTTTTATGGGTTTCGACCAACCCCACAATGGTCCTCGAAACTTTTCATAACCCTAGGTCAAGGGGAAGGGGTTCAAAACGAATTTTGAAATTTTGAATATTTCATATCTCGAAAAATTCATATAGAACGGTATGTTTTTTATTTCATATTTCGATAGAGTTTGTTCCGTAGATTTTTTTAAGACCATCCGCAGCTGTGTACGACCAGCCGTTCGTTCACAATGACGGCTCAAAGATTGTGCCTCACAACCCGATCGTGAATCAAACTGTTGAAATACAGGTCCATTTTCATACTAACAAGCTCTTTGGAACATCATATGGCTTAAGTGATGTCGAGTTTGTTGTTCTGAGGTGCGTTTCGTGCTACGGAAATGAAGGTAATTTCGAATGTTTGTTGGTAGGTACTTCTTGTATAGAAAAATTATTACCAACGTAGTATTAAAAACCCCAGAATTATATCGTATTAATTAATCATAATTAATAATAATTATTATTAATAATAAATACAAATTATTAATACCTAACAATAAATTATAATAATTTTCACTAGGTACTTGATAAAATTGTTAATAATTAGTGATAATTGATAATAATTTTCACTAGACTTGATAAAATTGATAATAATAATTAATCTAACATTTAGGATCCAGACATTTAGACCTAGTGATCTAGACAGAAGGGTGATCTGTACAAAGAAGATAATGAACCGTTGTTTTTACATACCTTCTTTATAGCATGGCTCAGTGCCATTTGAACGAAATAAGCAATTATCTCAACCCAAAAAAAAATTAGGGACAAAAAAATTGAAATTTAGGGTAATTTAGGCTAATTATGGCCATATCTTGGCTCCTAGTAGACCGATCAACTTGAAATTTGGTATGGATCTTTTTGGTGTGGATAATAGAAAGCCCTGAAAGTTTCAAGTCGCTAGGTCTAAAGGGAGCCGAGTTATATAACTTCAAAAACCAATTACCATGTTTTTCTACTTTTTTCAGTCGGTCAAGGCTACAGCCTCTCCACCTTCGACGATTGACTTGAAATTTTGCACGGAGCTTCGTTTCAAGTGTAGCAAGTGCCTTTTGAAAGATTCAAGTCGATATCTTTAAAGGGAGCCGAGTTATATAACTTCAAAAACCCGGTTTTTCACCCTTACCTGTTCTTCTTCTCCTTAATCAGTTAGGCATTTCCACCTTCACGGATTGACTTGAAATTTTGCACAGAGCTTCGTTTCAACATCAGACAGTGCCTTTTGAAAGGTTTAACCCATTATCTCAACCCAAAAACTTTTAGAAACAAAAAACTGAAATTTAGGCTAAGTTTGGCAACTTTGACGAGTCTACAGCCTGGGTAACCGGACCAATCGACTTGAAATTTTGCATAGACCTTCTTTATAAAATGACCCACTTCAACAACAAAAAGATGTGATATCCCCCCAAAAAACACTCCGTGTAAAAATCACCCCGCCTCGCAAATATCATTCTTCAGAGGCCGGAAAAAGTTATGATATCCACTTTCCCCGCCCGCCCTTTTCCTCATTGAGGAGCTAAGTATAATGAAAAGCTTAACCACTTCACAAGCACCGTACCCCTTTCGAAATCTCCCCTTGGCGCTATTGCGAGACGTTTTTATTACTTCCACAAGCAACTAAATTAGTATAAAACTTGTATAAAACGTTAACCACCATCAAGTATTTAATACTTGATGGTGGTTAACGTTTTATACAAGTATTAGTTGCTTGTGGAAGTAATAAAAACGTCTCGCAATAGCGCCAAGGGGAGATTTCGAAAGGGGTACGGTGCTTGTGAAGTGGTTAAGCTTTTCATTATACTTAGCTCCTTAATGAGGAAAAGGGCGGGCGGGGAAAGTGGATATCATAACTTTTTCCGGCCTCTGAAGAATGATATTTGCGAGGCGGGGTGATTTTTACACGGAGTGTTTTTTGGGGGGGTAACAACTACGCTACTGGGGTAGGTGATGTAGCATTGTTCGAAGGTTCTTGAATCACTTCTTAAAGACATAAAATGTCCCAATGTGTTGCAGACGCGTATGCAAGCATTTAATTCTCGACTGTATCAACGACAGAATGGAGTTGACATTCTTTTGACATTTTCATGTCTTTGCTTTGGCACATAAACTGAAACGGGAAAAATTTGTTTCCTTGATTCACCCTTTCCCTCAGATCACGTCAGAACACAAGCGACAGGCGGGCCACTACGTCAGACGCACCTATGACGCACGAGCGTATGACGTCAGACGGCTGGCAGGAGGCCAACTAGTACGTCACAGCCTATGACGTCAGAGGGCTGGCTGGCTAGGTGATCGGGTTTTAATAAGCCTCTGGAATTCCGCGCCTTCATTTTGCATTCATCTACATCTTCACGTTGAAAAATCCTTCATCTTGTCGCTAATTTTATTTTTGCAAGAGGGAAAAAGACAAAAAGGTTTTGTGAAACCTGTCACCGTGCGAACTGCGATGATCAGATCACCGGTCTGCCAAATGCAAGGAGTGCTAACGCCTGTTACGTGGACATTTTTCAACATTTTAACGTTCCTCTTTCTGATGTTTTATTATCAACTATCATAGTTTGAATACTAATAGTTCTCTTTGTTCCTCAGTAACACACAGTTTGCACAATGTTGACAACAAAATGATGAAAAACTACTTTTTTTAGTCATTTACAGTTACCATTTTCGTTCTGTTGTAAATAAAAATTGGACTTCTAGAAGGTTTGGTTTGTTTCCATTCATCTGTGAGATCTCATGGAGGGGATCAGAAATAATTATTTGGGTGAAATACTACTACTTTCAACGAGGGAATGAGAGAAAGAGGGAAAAATTAGCTTGGGGTCGCTCGGACCCCGTGGTGTCGGATTATGATGTTAAAATAACGGTGTCATTCTAGGGCTAGGATACAGCAGACTTTTCGAATAGATTCGAGCCCCACGAACTACCTGTTCCATGCTCTTCTGAATTGCTGTCAGCCTGAATGCAATCGTCTTAATATGGACATATTCATCAGTTCCTCTGAGCAGTTGAAGAATTGTTTTGTACAGATAATAGTATATTATATCAGCAATGTTTCTCTCTGTGTTTCTCTTCAGTTTCAGTTGGTTGCCTTGTATTTACGTTTATTTGATCGGGTTTACAATTAATTTTGATAAAAAAACGCAGATTTGTGGGATTTCATTTTGGCGATATTTCGACCTGTTGAGCTACCCAGCTGTGGATGTACCGGTATGTACCTACTCTGAAACCCAGCGTGCCACATTAGGTACCACTGATACAAGCTACCGAACACTTCTTTATAAATTACGTTGTTCTGGTACCATCCCGAATCTAACGTAACTAATCTGTTGGTTTTCGACTTCACAGCGCACTGGAGCACACAAACAAAGATACCGATTTCCGCGGAGAAAACTGTGGGTTGTCTTTCGGAGCAGAGCGGACCGCTGCGTTATTACGATTTCCAGAGATCTTCCAACTTTGTACGGATAGTTTGGGACCACCCTGTGTATAATTGGGGGACTAGAAAAATACAATTATGTTGGTGTTTAACCGCGGGTGAATAAAGAACTAATTATGAACTATATAACTTTATTCGAACAAAATGGAACGTAGATGATTTCGGATACAGAATTATGAAACGCGAGCGAGATGTGTACAAGAGGTTAGCGAGATTACAATGAGCTTATCAACGGATGGATACTTCACGTGGATGAAACAGGGAACTAGATGGAACAGACCGCCAGGTGAGGTTGGGCGTGAACTAAAGAACGTTACAAACTTAGATCTAGAACTGGTCAGTGATCCTATGAGCTGATGCATGGATGAATTGGTTTACTGTGGCGCAACAGTGTGGGCGCAACAGTGTGCACCATTGGGGAACTAGTGAACTAGCTGAGGCGGAGCCGAACATCCTCCCCCCCCAATAACGGGAGTTATTCATCAGCAGGAAGGGGGCAGAGCCGAACTAAGGGACGACGTTTGACTCCTGACTGCATTCGCACGTCAGCAACTCGAGCTACGCCATCAGAGCCGGGGAAGATGGTCTCAATAATACCCATAGGCCAAGTGAGGGGTGGACTGTCATCCTCCCTGACCAGGACTATATCACCTCTACGAGCTGGCCGACCAGGAGTACACCACTTCTGACGAGCTTGGAGTTCTGAGAGGTATTCCTTTTGCCAACGGGACCAGAGATTGTGAATGACCTGATTGACGAACCTCCATTTGGGAACTAAGCGAGTGCTGACCTTGGTGTCTGAGACATCTGGGAAAGCTGTGAGGGGGCGCTGAACCAAGAAGTGACCGGGAGTAAGCACAAGTATGTCATCAGACGAACCAGACTGATGAACCAAGGGACGACTGTTTAGGATGGCCTCAATGCGAACAATGATCGTACTAAAGGTTTGAAGAGAAGGGACTTGACCTCGCAAATTGAGTTTGAGGAGCCTTTTTGCGGACTTGACGGCCGCCTCCCAAAGACCACCGAAATGAGGAGCGCGTGGGGGAATGAACTTCCACTGAACTCCACGAACTGCAAGGTGATCTGCAGTGGTGGTTGAACCAGGACTGGACTGAAGAAGACCTAAATGCCTCAACAGATTGGCAGAACCAAGGAAGTTGCGACCATTATCTGACCAAATGACCGATGGGATACCTCTGCGACCCATGAACCGTTCAAGACACTGGAGAAAACCATCCGAACTGAGGTCCATGACCACCTCCAAGTGAACTGCCCTTGTGGCAAAGCACACAAACACCGCCAGATAGACCTCCACAGAGCGAGCTCCCCTCAACCCAGCCACAGACACAACAAAAGGGCCAGCAAAGTCCACTCCCACATTTTCAAATGGGAATGATCTCTCGACCCGACCCTCTGGCAATTGTCCCATCTCTGGCTGGAAGGGCCTGGGGTTGATGGAAAAACAGCGCTTACAGCCGGCCAGGGTACGAGTAACAAGATTGCGTCCATCAACAATCCAGAACTGTGTGCGGATGTGAGCTAGAGTCGCACGAGGACCAACATGAAGACATCTTTCATGGGCTCTTCGAATGATCAACTTGGTCAAGTGATCGTGCTGGGGTAAGAGAGCTGGGTGTTGTGTCTCAAACGCCAGAGAACTGTGCCTTAGTCTGCCTCCCACCCTTAGGACTTGGTCTGATGAACGAAAAATAGCCAGTTGTTTCATGAGCTTGATGGGGGGCCCTTTGTTCTCAAGAGCTGTGTGAATGTTGCCAAAATGGCGGAGCTGTGAGCGTCTGACCAAGACCATATCAGCGGACCGGAGCTCGGAAGAGGAAAGGGGGCCTGAACATGAACATGGTGAACGACAGTTCTTAGAGAACCTCAAAATCCAAGCAGTGACCCTGCGTAAACGCTCAAATGAACTATAATTTTCTTCAAAATTGAGATCTAATGTAGAACTGACCAAGGAAGTGACCTGAGACTTACGAATCTCACCAGAGACGACTTGGGACTCCAATTCAGGGCGCACACGACGTATTGACCATGAATGAGGTTCAAGTGAGAGCCATTTGGGGCCATGCCACCAGAGCGCACTACGGATCAATTGATCTGGCAAAGAACCACGAGAGGCCACATCAGCTGGGTTGTCCTCCGACCTTATGTGGAACCAGCGATCACGAGGGATGTGGGACAGCGTTTTGGAGACCCTATTTCCAACAAATACCTTCCATAATGGAGCTGGGTCAGCGGTGAGCCAAGAAAGAGCGATTGTGCTATCTGAGCACGCCACAATGTGCTGATCAGGAACTTGAGCAAACAGTGGACGGATTTTGAACATGGTCTTGCTGAGGAGCTCAGCAGCTAGCAATTCAAGACGTGGAATCGATTCAGTCTTGATTGGAGCTATCTTGGCACGAGCTATGACCAGACGAACAGTATTAGAGTTGGTATCACAACTGATGTGATAAACAACTGCAGCATATGCAATCTCCGAGGCGTCGGCAAAACCAACGAGCCACTGGTTGGGGGATGAAGAACTAATGTGGCGAGCTAGGGACAATTGTTCGAGCTGTGAGATCGAGGAGGTGAGCTTATTCCAGTCATGAACTAAGGAAGGGGGCAATGGATCATCCCAATCAAACTTGGCACGACAGACCTCACGCTGGATGGTTCTGGCAAACACAGAGACTGGCATGACCCAGCCCACAGGGTCGTAGATACGCCCGACCTGGCTAGCCAGCTCTCTTTTGGTCTTGACATGTGGGGTAGTTGGAACTCTATAAAGGAACGAATCGGTATTGGGACGCCAAGCTATGCCAAGCATTTTGAGCGGTTGATCCTCGTCAGCACATAGATCTATCGTGCCTGAACTGGAAAGGCGATGATCAGGAGGAATGCCCTCAAGAACCATTGGGTGATTAGAGGCCCATTTTCTGAGCTGGAGATCAGCAGAGGAGAGAATCCCAGAGAGCTCATCTCTAGAACTGACGGCCTCCGCTAGGCTCTCACCTCCTCCATGGACATCATCAACATAAGTGTGCTCCCGTAGCAACTTAGACCCTAGTGGAAAATGTTTAGCACCAGTTTCGGCAAGATCACGTATGACCCTGTTGGCCAAAAAGGGTGCACAGGCCGTACCGTAAGTGACTGTGCACAGAGCATAATCTTGAACAGGGACATTGGGAGAACTACGCCATAAGATGCGGAGCATGTCATGATCTGAGGACGGGTGTTCAATCTGACGGAACATCTGCTTAATATCAGCAATAAAAACGAACTTGAACGAACGGAACCGAGTGAGCATGTCGCAAATATCAGGCTGGAGCTTGGGGCCAACGTGTAGAATCTCATTGAGCGACCTACCATTTGCAGAACGCTGAGAAGCGTTGAACACAACACGGATCTTTTCAGGAGGATCATCAGGACGATGAACAGCATGATGGGGGATGTAATAATGAGGAACTGAACTGGACGGGGGTTCAACTGGCCTCATGTGGCCGAGCTCAAGGTATTCTGTCATGAACTGATGGTAGGCTTGAGCAAGAACGGGATTTTTCTTGAACTTTTGTTCAAGACGAAAAAGTTGCTTGAGTGCAATGTGACGAGAGGGACCTAGAGAACGACGATCTTCTGCAAATGGTAAAGGAACTACGTAACGACCTGTGGGAGTACGATGAACATTATTAACAAAAATATTTTCGGCCTCCAGTTCAGCTGGAGTCCAAGGACGAACATCATCCACTGACTCGAGCTCAAACATTTTTCGCAAGAGATCATTGGTCTCAAGATCCCTTGCTGGACTTGTCAACCTTGGAGCTAAGGAGGTACTGGAGGCAGTGGACTGACGCTGAGCAAAGGTAACAACTGTAGGAGCTACAGGGGACTTGTCACTCAGTGTGACAGAACGGGAGAGTGAGAACAAATTGGGAACAACAGGAGCTGACTGAACTGGAGAAATAACAGAATAAAGATTTCGAATTACAGGTATCTGAGGCGGAGGGGTAGCTCGAAGTGGTGGACCAGGATCATAATTATGAACCTTCGGTTCATTTGAACGCCATGGACGAGTTCCATTGGGACGTTGAGGACGGGGTAATTCAGTTGGACGGGGGGCGGGCCTAGGGGGAAGATAGGGATGCGGCAGAACTGAACTAGGGGGCTCAGTGCAATCAAAAATCTGAACATGCTTTTTGTCGTCAAAGCGCACCCTCAAGTGCTGCTGACGCTTGGCTGAACCGCCCAACACAAGCCAACCCAGCTCTGAGGATAACATCCAAGGGGAGCTACCAATAGGTGGTATTATTTTCATGTGCACCAACTGGATGAACAGGTCAACTCCCATCAAGACATGGATGGGAGCGCTCAAATGGAACTGCGGGTCAGCAAGGATCTTGGGGTTTTGAATCACATGGGGCCACTGAGACGGATCTACTGACGAGGAAGGAACATTTATGGACTGATGAAGAACATGAGCGGAGAATTTTTGAACATGATTTGATTTTGTGCGGAAGTGCACAACAACTGCTTGGTTGGTGGACTGTGGGCCTTGACCTACCCCATTAAGGGACGTGTGAATTTAATCTAGTAGAACACGAGCTTGAATAAAATTAACTCCATCAGGAGATACAGGGACAATTGCTGTAGGGAGTAGTCCTGTTGAGAGTGGGAGCTTGAGGCTAGAACGGTGAAGAGAATTGAATATTTGAGAACTGTTAATTTTTAAGGGGGGTTGGAATGATGCATGAGGAACAGATGTACATAAAGGTGAAAACAAATGACAGCTCATAGGACTTAAACCAGAACCAGAAATTCGGCCTAGTCAATCTTGACTAGAGGGAACTTGGCCCTGTTCACTTACCGACCTGGCGGCCCTTCTGGGCCGGGGGGGCGGAGAACTTGGTGCACTTGATGATCGAGGTGAAGATCTAGCGGAGACCACAGGGACGAAGCCGGAGTTGGGTGACAAACGAACAGACTCCCGCGCGTGCACGTCACTGTAGTTGTCTGGCGACCTTGTACGAAAGGAACAAGGGGACGCAGGCGCGCTGGAGACCGAATGACCGGCAGCCTCCAAGTTAGCTGGCAAAGAACGGTTGCTGGAATGTTCAAATGTCGGAGATCTTGGAAGCTGCGTTGCGATTTCCTCACTTGAATGCACTGGAACTGAACTGGGTACTGGGTACAGGTACTGATCTGAGTGAAGAAGATTGTGATGTCGACTTCCACATGAACAATATCGTCTGGAACTACAATTTTCTACTCTGTGACGGAACGACAAACAGTTTGTACATAAATTGTTCAGTTCCACAAAATTGCGACGCTGCTGAACTGACTGAGAGCGAAAGGACGGGCAGTGGTACAGGAAATGTTGCTGACCACAAAAATGACAACTAAATTGTTGACGGGTCGACGTGGGAGCTGAAGATTTGCTGAAGGAGGACGGCGAAGAACGCGGAACTGGTGAAGAACGGTTATTTTGGGAACGGTTGTCAGAACGAGGAGTTACGAATCGGGAACTTGGTGAACTGGAACGGATTGGAGCGGAGCGGTTAGGGAACTGTTTAGACAATTCGCTGGTGGGCAGGGCCAGAACCGAACTGATCCAAGAACGCGCAGACGAAATAAAACTTTCGAGCGGAACTGTCTCACGATATCGAACTACCGGGATCTTTTGGACGTTTGCTAGCGTTCGTTGTGCTAAAATGTATTGGCCGGAATTTTCGGAGCAAAGAGCTTTATAGAGTTGATCATAATTTTGCGCACACCCGGATCTATGCACAATGAGCGCGGCTTCACGATCTAATTTATTTACCAAAGCTTGGTATTTGAGTTCATCAGGTAAATTGGGAACATTATGCACGGCTCGATCGAACAGAATCTTGAACGCTGCAAACTCCGTAACGTCACCTGAATACATCGGAACTGTGGGCAAAAGTGTGTTCATAAAACCTACCGCTTCAACAGTTGAGCGGGGGCCGATTTCATCACTGGATGAGCTGAACGGTGGTTGATCGATGGGGCGAACCGAACTTAATTTTTGAGCAATACACCCAATCATTTGGTTCACCTTGTCAAACAAGAGTTCAATGACCTCTTCAGGTAGGTTTTCGTTAATCTGGAGTCGAGCCAAGATATCGGTACCCTCGCGGAGGTAATTTGTCATAGTGTTCCGGACTTCAGCGGACCAATCATTCAGATCTAGTATTGAACTCACTTTTGCAGACCAGTAAGATATGAGTTTTGTGAACTTACGATCTTCCGATCTTAGTAGAGAGAGCACCTCCTGCTGTATGGTTATTTTCTCCCACACAACTTGTGATTGAGCCATCGCTGAACAATGAAGAACCAATGAACACGAACTGAAGAATGTTAATAACGAACTAAAGAGTGGTAATCACGAACAATGAGCTGACTACCGAACTCAAATTCGTGATTCGCGACCGAACACAAAGACCGTTTGAACTGCGAACACGAGGTCGAAAAAACGTCAGTCGGAAAAAACTCAACTGTCGCGAACTTCCCGGTCTTTCGGCACCAAATGTTTAACCGCGGGTGAATAAAGAACTAATTATGAACTATATAACTTTATTCGAACAAAATGGAACGTAGATGATTTCGGATACAGAATTATGAAACGCGAGCGAGATGTGTACAAGAGGTTAGCGAGATTACAATGAGCTTATCAACGGATGGATACTTCACGTGGATGAAACAGGGAACTAGATGGAACAGACCGCCAGGTGAGGTTGGGCGTGAACTAAAGAACGTTACAAACTTAGATCTAGAACTGGTCAGTGATCCTATGAGCTGATGCATGGATGAATTGGTTTACTGTGGCGCAACAGTGTGGGCGCAACAGTGTGCACCATTGGGGAACTAGTGAACTAGCTGAGGCGGAGCCGAACAGTTGGTAAAGTATGGAGGTTCTGGTTTTTTTGCAGCCTGGACCAAGCGTTTAAACTTTGTTTTGCACAAAATTATTTCATGCAATCTATCGCATGGAATTTATATTGATTTCAACGTGAGAATTTCGCCACTACGGTTTTTTGCCTAGTGATGTATATTTTGTCGTCAAAATGTGACGCCAAAATTACATTTATAGAGGACCGAAGCGATACGACGAACTCTTGTCAACCTTCGCTTTGAAACTTCAACAGTTCAGACTCGGGCTGCGACCTAAACAAACAGGCTGAGGAACTTTCCAAAAGAGAATTGAAACGGTGAGCCAGCCACACCCTCGCCACAGCCTCGGAGTTTCACTTTACCGGCTTTTCGGAGGCGTTCGCACGCTTAGACTTCTCAGATGCTTTCAGTTCTGTGTTACTATTTTATTTTCGATCAAACTTCTGCAGGAATATTATAATCACGAAAACGTTGGACGAGTTTAAAAAAAAAAAAAACATTGTAATGGGTAAACAATAAATCGATGATTTAACAATTTACGTAATACAGATAAATTGGCATGTCCAGCCTCGCCTCTCTCCGAGCTCACCCATTTTACTAATTCAGAATTAATATTTAAGGATGATACTATATAATAGGTATATGATATATAATATATTATACTCGTACGAAATATTATTTCACATTTTTTCGATTCATCAATTGTTAGTATATTTTGTCGAATACGACTAAAAACAACCAATTTTATCTCCTTTTTTGCAGAGTAATACCTCAGTTCATAGATTCTTGAATGCTGAACACGATGGTGAAATCAGAATTGTGATATCTTATTCTATTCTCAAATCGGAGCACTTCGAAGATGAAGAAACGTGGTTGTTACCTACTTAAGATGTTCTTCATGTTTCATCTGCTCTTATCTGCAGATGGTAACGGAATGAGATTACGCCATTCTGACTTCACCATCGCGCTCAGCGTTCAAGAATCTGTAAGCTGAGGTGTTACTCGGCAAAAAAAGGAGACAGTATTTGTTATAAAACCAGTAAAATGAAGACATGTACGATTGTACAAATATTTTAAAATGACGAACTGGTTGAATACAATTTTGGAACTCGACATGGAATTTATTATTTATAAAAAGTAACTAAGTTGGGACGAAAACATGTGGCGTTGAATTATAAAAACGAGGTAGAAAAACTACAACCAAAAATCAACTTCTCAGCGCCTACATTCACTCCCCCCTTAGCGTTTTCTCCATGTACCGAGCTGGAAATCTGACCCGTCTTCCAGAGCGTGTTCTTGTCTCTTGGTTCTTGTTACTGTTTAATGCTTCTGTTGTTCCGTTTGTATTCTCTGGTTTTGACTTCTGTTCGGTTGTCTTCTGTGTAGTGAAATCGTCTGTGTCTTCTGAAAGGATGTATGCTGGTTTGAGCCTGTCCACTGTTACGTTGACATGTTTGTTCTTGATGTTTAGTGTAAAGTATTTTTCTGCTCGTTGTATTACTATGTATGGTCCTTCGTACGGTTTTTCCAAAGATGCTTTCACTCTATCTACTCTTAAGAATACATGACTGCATCGGCTGAGATCTTCGTGAACAAACGTTGATGACTGGTTCCGATGCTTCGTGGGAATTGGTTTTAATTTCTGCATTTGTTCTCGCAACTGTCGAATAAATATTGTTGGCTCCACTGATGTTTTTGACTGGTCCAAGAAATCTCCAGGAAGCTTCAAGGTTTTTTCGTAGACCATTTCCGCTATCGTCGCTTGTGTGTCCAATTTGATTGCACACCTTAATCCTAATAGGATTGTTGGAATGACTGAGGTCCATTTGTTTTTTTCATGTGCCCTAATTGCGGCTTTCAATATGCGGTGGAATCTTTCTATCTTGCCGTTGTGTGATTTATTTTTGAACCGCATATATTGGCGAGTACATGGAATAGTTCGAATCGGAACTGCGCTCCTCGATCACAAATTATGTGGATTGGAGTTCCGAATCGACAAATCCAATTTGCATAAAAATTGTCTGCTACTGTTTCCGCAGTAATGTTTTTCAGCGGCACGACTTCAACCCATGATGTGAATCTGTCGATGCACGTCAGGCATTTCATTACATAAAACCAGGCATTTCTTCGAAAATTTGCTCTCATAGCCATGATGCATGATTGTGGATTTTTTAAAATGTTGCTCAATGTTTGGAGACAAAATTATATCTTTTAATAAAACGATATTTGATTAATAACACATTTTAATAGGTGTTTGCCTAACTAGTCAGTCCATTCGAAAATATTGACATAAAATAAACATTGTTAGGAGTCACTACGGTTGGTCATAATACCCTCATGGAGGATGAGTGGCCCTATTCACACACTCTCTCTCTCTCTCTCTCTCCCCCCCCCCCCCCGTGGCAAAAGTACCTACACTGACCATATTGCCAATAAAAAGTGGTTTAGGAAATTTAAAATTTGAATTTGAAGAAATGTGGTATTTGGAGAGCAAAGTGTAGTAAGCACCATTAAGCACCAAATTAAGTACCTAACCATATTAATTTGTTCTAGCTGACGCAACTACGGTCCGTCACTACAGGCCGAGCCTATCGCTGGACCATGTTGTTCATTACATTAATTTGTGTGTATTCCTTCAATTGTATTGATGGGTTTTTCTGGAATAAACTCTCTATCTCTCGCTCCGCTTAGAGGTACCAAATTACCAGTAGGTACTTAATACAAGTATTTCATTGGATGCGATTGTTACTTTAAAGAGGAATTAAAAGGTTTAAGAGGAATAAACCTTAAATCCTGTATTGAATAAGTCGTTGTACCGACAGGCTTTTGCGTTATCTTCCTCTTTGATATTTTGCGTTATCACGTTGGTACATCCACTTATTCATTACAGTACCAATTGCATTTTATCGTCTTCTCAACCCATTCATACCTGATGACTTCATATGAAGTCAAGGCACCCCTACAAACTCTGCTCGATTCAAACACGCCGGTAGTGATGGAAAAGAGATGTATATCGTTAGGCCGGTGTTTTTACCATTCAGTGATTTCCAAGGTTCCGTCAGAAATTTCTCGTTTGTCAACACAGCCGGTAATTTAGAATCTGGAGGTAAACGTCAAACTTGAGCAGTTTTTAGCTCATTAAATGAGCTAAATTTTGCAGTACAACTTCCACTTTAAGGACTAGTTACTGTAAGCAACTGCAGAGGAACAATAATATTAGAGAGTTCCCGATTTGGAAGTACCAACATACTCTTGCGTCAAAAATCGGGAACTCTCTAATATTATTGTTTCTCTGCAGTTGCTTACAGTAACTAGTCCCTAAAGAGGAAGTTGTACTGCAAAATTTAACAGTCTTATTCATCACAATATTAAATACAGTTATAAGGAATACATTTTGACATGTATATGTCTAAAGCGTGGGGGTCTATCTGTGACAATGTAACACGAAAAAAATGCAACGTACATATTTCGGTCGATTTTCACGTACAACCTACCCATTGGTAGGGAAATGTAACTTCCGCAGTTTTTATCGCGAAGAAATCGTTCGCGACTCGTTGGAAAGCTCTTGATTTATGTGAAAAATTTACATCTCCAAAAACCACTTTCCCCCTCCTTACGCACCTGGCTACGTTCCTAAACTAATTTGATCGGACTACAAACAAAATTTTCGTTTGGCAGAAACTTGAATGCATAGCTTTCTTAACGATTTCCAACACGACCGAATGACACTGTTAAAACTAGGAAATGCCTACACTTTATTTCTCGTGAGACCAGAACTCTTTATCACTTTTGATTTTTGTCATTTCTTACTCAGTTTCAATTTTGTTCAATATTAACGTAAATTAGAGAGTGGGCGAATTCGATTGGAAGTCTCAGCCGAGTATCAGAAACTCCATTCAATTAGAAGTATCAGCCAAGTATAGAACAACGACTCCTCAATATCAATTCTGCTTCAGCCGGGTATCCTCTCAAGTATATAACATATTATATATACATATTATGTAGCTTATAAGATAGGTAATTTTAGAACATAGTTAATAAGATACTTGGAAGTGATTAATAAAATGCCTAGAGCAAAACAAACAAGATCGTCTACTTAGCGTCCAAGAGATTATCGTGAACCGTCAATTTGACCGGAACGTAAATGAGTTCAGTCTCAGCCTGTTACATCTTCTATGTCGCATGAAGAAAAATAAGTCACCACGATGAAGTAACCATAATGAACTAATAATGTGAAAAGAAGGTACCTACTTGCAAGCAGTAAGTAGGTACAAGATATATCCATGATCTATTGTTTTTCCCATCAAGGGAAAAATTAATATTTGTCTGGTTTTTCCTCTTTAAACTAGTTACCTATTTCAAGTTATTGTTCTCTTTGATAACGCAAAAGTATGTTAGAATATAAATAATTGATCGTCATTTCTGTTTCGCATTTAAATGTCTCACCTAGTCCGAAGACAGCAGCTACGATGAGGGCGCTGAGCATGGTCTCGAGGGCATAAATGTACACTCCAGTCGCGGGAAAACCGCTAGAAGGAAATCGAGCTCAACAACGAAGAACACGACTGAAATACACGAATTATCCTGACAAAATGTTTCTTTTTTAACCAAAAAAAAAAAATCCGGGGGAAGGGGAATAATTTTTGAAGTTTTTATTTTGTTTTTTCTTTGAACAAATGAAAAGGACTAAAGAAGTTGAAAGCGGACGACCGAGCGGCTCTGGGGAGGTGGAAACGACGGGTTGTGGCCCCGCACAGCTACTGAGGAGAGTTGGCGGGTCTGGGAGCTGCCTCATGGAGGTGGTGAGAGGGGTGGAGGGGGGAGGGGTGGGGGAAGGGGGGCCATGCCCCTCTTGATACCCGGCCGCCACCTCCTGTCTTTCGGAACTTTCGGGTGAAAACCTCATGACGTCTCGAAAACCCTCATCGACTCGACAGCGACGTGACGTGACGTGACTTGACGTGACGTGACCTCTCGACGCTCCAGGGTGTGTCACGTGGTCCATAATTCATTTATTTGGATTTATATTGTTACGAATTAACGCTGACCATACGAGATGCCGTACAGTAACCTCGTAACCCCAGTTTACATGCAGGGAAGTTTTTTTCAGTTAGACAAATGTCACCTACGTCTGTTCTTTGTACACTTCTTCTGATATCTTCCTTAACTAGGAATTCAGTAACCAGCTCCATAACTAGGTCTCCATTGTAATGCTTCGCTTTCACGTTATGCAATTTAAACTTGTTTCCGAATTTCTTGCGAAGTCGATATTTACGTTTTTTACCGGCATTTGTTGTTACAAGTTCGTTTACGGCATTCTCTGTAGTATGATTATAATATCCGTACTCATACGAAGTTTCGTACAAATTCGACATTCACGCTGTTTATCGGCATTTTTTTTTTTTTTTTTTTTTTTTGACATTTTATGTCTTTGCTTTGGCACATTAAAATAAAAAACTCACGAAAAAGTGTCCTCGAAAAGCGTTACCTACAGTTTACGATAATTTTCGCTTACAACCAAGCCGTTGCTAGGGAAATGAAACTTCTGTAGTTTTCATAGGACAAAAACGGTTTTTGAAAAACCGTTCTCCATTCGATCGAAAGCTCTCGAATTATAACGCATTTCTTGCGTACCTATATGTTCTTGGTATTTATGGCAGACTTATATATATTTTTATGTTATAAATAGATATAGTGAACACTGCCGCTTGTTTTGTGATCAATTGCTTGAAGTAATTTGTTACTGAACGGTTTCGTGAGAAAGTTTGTTTCTTTGTATTTCCGTAATCACGTTTCCTGCCAGAGTGGTAGAGAGGGACTTATGACCCTAATTTCTGTGCAGGTCAACAAAATAAACAGTCAAACAGTCTCTCCCTCTCCACCCACAACCTCGCCACAACTGCTTCAATATAAATTGTGGGTGAATGTGGAAGTGAGTGAGAAAGACGAATACGGACAGATGTGGGTGGTTGATGAGGTGACGAGATGCGAGAGGGGGGAGGCGTTTGAGGAGGGGGAGGTGGGAGTTGTCTCCCTTATGCTCTCCCTCTTCACCCCTCGCCACAACTGCTCAAATTTAAATTGTGGGTGAATGTGAATGTGGAAGTGGGTGAGAAAGACGAATACGGACAGATGTGGGTGGTTGATGAGGTGACGAGATGCGAGAGGGGGGAGGTGTTTGATGAGGGGGAGGCGGGCGTGGTCTCCCTTATGCTCTCCCTCTCCACCCCTCGCCACAACTGCTCAAATTTAAATTGTGGGTGAATGTGAATAGCCGGCCATACACGTACGTCCGTCATCTCCAAAATCGCGGCGTCTCAAGAATCTCTTCGAATAGCACGTGTCACTGGGACACTTCAGGACACCCCACGATAATACGGGGAAATAAGAGCGGGCCATACACGTACGTAGATCTTCGATAATGAACCATTGGAATCGCCCAAAGAAAAAATTTTTTTAACCCCCCCTCAAAATTTGTTGGTTTACGTTTCAAGATACGTAGATTCAGAAAATCGAATAAAAAAAAATCCGTCCGTCACCCGTACGCCGTCCACCGTACGCCGTACGCCGTACGCTGTCCGCCGTCCGTGCCACTTTGCCCAGTTAGCGTTGAGCTAAAATTACGAAATTTGGTTTCTGGGTTTGGACCAGCCCCACAATGGTCCTCGAAACTTTTCATAACCCTAGGTCAAGGGGAAGGGGTTCAAAACGAAATTTAAAATTTCGACGATTCTTATCTCCAAATATTTAACTGAACCGTGTAAATTTTAGTTCACCTTTGAATGACCTGAAAAATTACAAATCTTTTAAGACCAATTGGATTTTTGTGCGACCAGCCGTTCGTTCACAGTCACCGCGCAAAGTTTTAGGAAAAACACTAAACTTTCGCGTCGAAAACGGCCGTTATGTGACCCAACCCAGACGCCCAGAATAAAACTACCTTTTTACATCTTCCCGGTAAACTACAGTCTAGAAATTTTAACCGTGAGTCGGGGATAGACCATATTGCAATATTCACTCGGTTTATCATCTGTAAAATTGTTTAAATAATACCTTTTTGTAATAATACAAATTAAATTTTGATGATGAGCTATGGACTTGAAATTTTAAAAATAGGTCAGAACTGGATCACAATGCAATATTCACTCGGTTTCTTGTCTGTAAAATTGTTTAAATAATACCTATTTGTTTAAACAAATTAAATTTTGATGATGAGCTAGATACTTGAAACTTTAAATATAGGTCAGAAATGGATGACATTTCAATATTCACTCGGTTTGTATGACATGGTATGAGTATGGTATGGTATATTATTGTATGTATGATTTGGTATAATACAGTATGGTATGATAAGAAAGAAATTCGTATGGTATGGTATGAGTACGGTGAGAATATGGTATGGTGCCGATTTGCAATACAGTCTGGTATAGACAGAAGGGTGATCTGCACAAGGAAGATAATAAACCGTTGTGTCAAGAATTTGCAGAGTTTTTTTTTATTCGATTTTCTGAATCTACGTATCTTGAAACGTAAACCAACAAATTTTGAGGGGGGGTTAAAATAATTTTTTCTTTGGGCGATTCCAATGGTTCATTATCGAAGATAATAAACCAAAATCCGTCCGTCCGCCGTACGCCGTATGCCGTCCCCCGTACGCCGTCCGCGCCACTTTTTTTTTTTTTTTTATAAAGCATTTATTCTTTTATAATTTCGTCATAACACAATATACATTTCATAAGCCAAATGCAACAGCTCCCTTTAAGAAAAATCTTGTGCTGGGAACTGGAGCGTCTTAACCCTAGTTACAATTTCCTTAACCTGGTAATTAGCAATATTATTGTAACACAGTTTCCAGATAGTACATAAAAATGTTCATAACTTCAGTTTAGAATAGATACAGTAATCATAATAACATAATTGATTTTTATTTTTTATTTTTTAAACACTGCAGGCTAACAAAAATATTGTCTATTAAAGTATACTAAAATAATACACCTTGATTAATTTTTTAAATAAGTGTAAAGGTAGTTTTTCTTGTTTCACAAGGTCATGTGGAAGTAAGTTATATAATATAATCCCTTTGTGAAAATATAGTCTTTGAGCTGCTGTAGTCTTCAGTTTAAAAGCTTTCAGCGTTACTTTGCCCGCGCTCCGTGTGCCAACCTCAACCCTTTCTAATTTATTTTCTATATATTTTTTGTGAGTATAAATCAAAGTGGTTTTCTCTATTAGATTAAAAATGTCAATAACTTTGCCCAGTTAGCGTTGAGTTAAAATTACGAAATTCGGTTTCTGGGTTCGGACCAGCCCCACAATGGTCCTCGAAACTTTTCATAACCCTAGGTCAAGGGGAAGGGGTTCAAAACGAAATTTAAAATTTCGACAATGTCATATCTCAAAATATTTAACTGAAACGTGTAATTTTCAGTTCACTTTTGAATGACCTAAAAAATTACGAATCTTTTAAGACCAATTGGATTTTTGTGCGACCAGCCGTTCGTTCATAGTGAGCGCGCAAATGTTTAGGAAAAACACTAATCTTTCGCATCGAAAACGGCCGTTATGTGATCCAACCCTCAGACGCCCAGAATAAAACTACCTTTTGTCATCTTCCCGGTAAACTACAGTCTAGAAATTTTAACCGTGAGTCGGGGATAGACCACATTGCAATATTTACTCGGTTTCTCATCTGTAAAATTGTTTAAATAATACCTTTTTGTAATAATACAAATTAAATTTTGATGATGAGCTATTGACTTGAAATTTTAAAAATAGGTCAGAACTGGATCACAATGCAATATTCACTCGGTTTCTTGTCTGTAAAATTGTTTAAATAATACCTATTTTTTTAAACAAATTAAATTTTGATGATGAGTTAGATACTTGAAATTTTAAATATAGGTCAGAAATGGATGACATTTCAATATTCACTCGGTTTGTATGACATGGTATGAGTATGGTATGGTATATTATTGTATGTATGATTTGGTATAATACAGTATGGTATGATAGGAAAGAAATTCGTATGGTATGGTATGAGTACGGTGAGAATATGGTATGGTGCCGATTTGCAACACAGTCTGGTATAGACGGAAGGGTGATCTGCACAAGGAAGATAATAAACCGTTGTGTCAAGAATTTGCAGAGTTTTTCTCATTGCAAACCTGTTCATTATGTACCCAAGATCCTTCCCTAAAAGACCTGGCAGAGGGAAATATTATTCAACATGGTTTGAAAAGGGAAAAACAAGTTTTGTAAAAAATCCCAATGCTCTAGGTAGTAGTCGATACCAGTGACCAACATTTTCTTCAGTAGTCGACATGGTTTTGCACTAGTAGTCGACCTACATGTGTTAGAAGTCGACAGTATCACTTGAGTCAGTAGTCGACAGGTTTCGTCATTCCATCGTTTTCGAATTTCACGACATCTAAATAAAATACATTCAACTGTGAATCGGAACTTGAAAATAGATTAATAAGATGTAATAAAGTAGTTATCAGACTTTTTATTTGCAAACAGCTCATTATCAGTCTCAAATTGCAATAAGTACTTAAGTAAAAAGGTATGAAAACTATAGTCGAAAACTCATTGTCAGAAAATTGACATTACAGTTGGACTTAGGTACCTATTTACATATTTTTTTGACATTTTCACGTCTTTGCTTTGGCACATAAACTGAAACGGGAAAAATGTGTTCCCTTGATTCACCCTTTCCCTCAGATCACGTCAGAACACAAGCGAACGGCGGGTCATTACGTCAGAGCCTATGACGCACGAGCGTATGACGTAAGACGGCTGGCAGGAGGCCAACTAGTACGTCAGAGCCTATGACGCACGAGGGTATGACGTAAGACGGCTTTCAGGAGGCCAACAAGTACGTCAGATCCTATGACGCACGAGCGTATGACGTAAGACGGCTGGCAGGAGGCCAACAAGTACGTCAGAGCCTATGACGCACGAGCATATGATGTAAGACGGCTGGCAGGAGGCCAACAAGTGCGTCAGAGCCTATGACGCACGAGCGTATGACGTAAGACGGCAGGCAGGAGGCTAACTAGTGCGTCAGAGCCTATGACGCACGAGCGTATGACGTAAGATGGCTGGTAGGTGGCCAACAAGTACGTCAGAGCCTATGACGCATGAGCGTATGACGTAAGACGGCTGGCAGGAGACCAACTAGTGCGTCAGAGCCTATGACGCACGAGCGTATGACGTAAGACGGCTGGCAGGAGGCCAACAAGTACGTCAGAGCCTATGACGCACGAGCGTATGACGTAATACGGCTGGCAGGAGGCCAACTAGTGCGTCATACGACGAGACCTTTTATGTCTCTGCGCCCCCTCCAACACCCACACCGCGTACCTCGTACTTCGTTTTGGTTTATTATCTTCGATAATGAACCATTGGAATCGCCCAAAGAAAAAAGAATTTTAACCCCCCCCCCCCCCCCCCCTCAAAATTTGTTGGTTTACGTTTCAAGATACGTAGATTCAGAAAATCGAATAGAAAAAAACTCTGCAAATTCTTGACACAACGGTTTATTATCTTCCTTGTGCAGATCACCCTTCTGTCTATACCAGACTGTATTGCAAATCGGCACCATACCATATTCTCACCGTACTCATACCATACCATACGAATTTCTTTCCTATCATACGATACTGTACTATACCAAATGATACATACAATAATATACCATACCATACTCATACCATGTCATACAAACCGAGTGAATATTGAAATGTCATCCATTTCTGACCTATATTTAAAATTTCAAGTATCTAGCTCATCATCAAAATTTAATTTGTTTAAACAAATAGGTATTATTTAAACAATTTTACAGACAAGAAACCGAGTGAATATTGCATTGTGATCCAGTTCTGAACTATTTTAAAAATTTCAAGTCAATAGCTCATCATCAAAATTTAATTTGTATTATTACAAAAAGGTATTATTTAAACAATTTTACAGATGAGAAACCGAGTGAATATAGCAATGTGGTCTATCCCCGACTGACGGTTAAAATGTCTAGACTGTAGTTTACCTGGAAGATGAAAAACTGCAAATTCTTGACACAACGGTTTATTATCTTCCTTGTGCAGATCACCCTTCTGTCTATACCAGACTGTATTGCAAATCGGCACCATACCATATTCTCACCGTACTCATACCATACCATACGAATTTCTTTCCTATCATACCATACTGTATTATACCAAATCATACATACAATAATATACCATACCTACCATACTCATACCATGTCATACAAACCGAGTGAATATTGAAATGTCATCCATTTCTGACCTATATTTAAAATTTCAAGTATCTAGCTCATCATCAAAATTTAATTTGTTTAAACAAATAGGTATTATTTAAACAATTTTACAGACAAGAAACCGAGTGAATATTGCATTGTGATCCAGTTCTGACCTATTTTTAAAATTTCAAGTCCATAGCTCGTCATCAAAATTTAATTTGTATTATTACAAAAAGGTATTATTTAAACAATTTTACAGATGAGAAACCGAGTGAATATTGCAATATGGTCTATCCCCGACTCACGGTTAAAATTTCTAGACTGTAGTTTACCGGGAAGATGTAAAAAGGTAGTTTTATTCTGGGCGTCTGGGTTGGGTCACATAACGGCCGTTTTCGACGCGAAAGTTTAGTGTTTTTCCTAAAACTTTGCGCGGTCACTGTGAACGAACGACTGGTCGCACAAAAATCCAATTGGTCTTAAAAGATTTGTAATTTTTCAGGTCATTCAAAGGTGAACTAAAATTTACACGGTTCAGTTAAATATTTGGAGATAAGACATCGTCGAAATTTTAAATTTCGTTTTGAACCCCTTCCCCTTGACCTAGGGTTATGAAAAGTTTCGAGGATCATTGTGGGGCTGGTCCAAACCCAGAAACCAAATTTCGTTATTTTAGCTCAACGCTAACTGGGCAAAGTGGCGCGGACGGCGTACGGTGTACGGCGGACGGACGGATTTTGGTTTATTATCTTCGATAATGAACCATTGGAATCGCCCAAAGAAAAAATTTTTTTAACCCCCCCTCAAAATTTGTTGGTTTACGTTTCAAGATACGTAGATTCAGAAAATCGAATAAAAAAAAACTCTGGAAATTCTTGACACAACGGTTTATTATCTTCCTTGTGCAGATCACCCTTCTGTCTATACCAGACTGTATTGCAAATCGGCACCATACCATATTCTCACCGTACTCATACCATACCATACGAATTTCTTTCTTATCATACCATACTGTATTATACCAAATCATACATACAATAATATACCATACCATACTCATACCATGTCCTACAAACCGAGTGAATATTGAAATGTCATCCATTTCTGACCTATATTTAAAATTTCAAGTATCTAGCTCATCATCAAAATTTAATTTGTTTAAACAAATAGGTATTATTTAAACAATTTTACAGACAAGAAACCGAGTGAATATTGCATTGTGATCCAGTTCTGACCTATTTTTAAAATTTCAAGTCAATAGCTCATCATAAAAATTTAATTTGTATTATTACAAAAAGGTATTATTTAAACAATTTTACAGGTGAGAAACCGAGTGAATATTGCAATGTGGTCTATCCCCGACTCACGGTTAAAATTTCTAGACCGTAGTTTACCGGGAAGATGAAAAAAGGTAGTTTTATTCTGGGCGTCTGGGGGTTTGGTCACATAACGGCCGTTTTCGACGCGAAAGTTTATTGTTTTTCCTAAACCTTTGCGCGGTCACTGTGAACGAACGAGTGGTCGCAAAAAAATCCAATTGGTCTTAAAAGATTCGTAATTCTCCAGGTCATTCAAAAGTGAGCTAAACATTTCACGATTCAGTTAAATATTTTGAGATATGACATTGTCGAAATTTTAAATTTCGTTTTGAACCCCTTCCCCTTGACCTGGGTTTATGAAAAGTTTCGAGGATCATTGTGGGGCTGGTCCAAACCCAGAAACCAAATTTTGTAATTTTAGCTCAACGCTAACTGGGCAAAGTGGCACGGACGGCGTACGGCGTACGGGGGACGGCGTACGGCGTACGGGTGACGGACGGATTTTTTTTTATTCGATTTTCTGAATCTTCGTATCTTGAAACGTAAACCAACAAATTTTGAGGGGGGGTTATAAAAATTTTTTCTTTGGGCGATTCCAATGGTTCATTATCGAAGATAATAAACCAAAATCCGTCCGTCCGCCGTACGCCGTCCGCGCCACTTTGCCCAGTTAGCGTTGAGTTAAAATTACGAAATTTTTTTTATGGGTTTCGACCAACCCCACAATGGTCCTCGAAACTTTTCATAACCCTAGGTCAAGGGGAAGGGGTTCAAAACGAATTTTGAAATTTTGAAAATTCCATATCTCGAAAAATTCATATAGAACGGTATGTTTTTATTTCATATTTAGATAGAGTTTGTTCCGTAGAATTTTTTAAGACCATCCGCAGCTTTGTACGACCAGCCGTTCGTTCACAATGAGGGCTCAAAGATTGTGCCTCACAACACGATCGTGTATCAAACTGTTGAAATACAGGTCCATTTTCATACTAAAAGCTCTTTGGGACATCATATGGCTTAAGTGATGTCGAGTTTGTTGTTCTGAGGTGCGTTTCGTGCTACGGAAATGAAGGTAATTTCGAATGTTTGTTGGTAGGTACTTCTTTTATAGAAAAATTATTACCGACGTAGTATTAAAAACCCCAGAAATATATCGTATTAATTAATCATAATTAATAATAATTATTATTAATAATAAATACGAATGATTAATACCTAACAATAAATTATAATAATTTTCACTAGGTACTTGATAAAATTGTTAATAATTAGTGATAATTGATAATAATAATAAATCTAACATTTAGGATCTAGACATTTAGACCTTGTGATCTAGACAGAAGGGTGATCTGTACAAAGAAGATAATGAACCGTTGTGTCAAGAATTTGCAGAGTTTTTTTTTATTCGATTTTCTGTATCTACGTGCACATTTTCATTTCATTAGTTTGAGCGATTGCCGCTCCCTCCGCCTCCGTCTGTCCGTATTCCATCAAACGATAAAATATGACCGTTGGAAAAACAACCTTGAAAGATGAGACCCTGGGAAAACTGGGAATCCTACTTGAATTGATCCGAAACTCGAAAGCTTTCCCTCTCCCCGGGGACTTTGTTGGTTTAGTTAAAATGACTCGGTAGCCGGAGATGTGGCGGTTATGGTTGGAGGGGCGGTGGGGGGAGGGGTTGTCGTGAGGGGTGGGGGTATCATACTACCCCCCCTACCCTCCGTCGAACTCCCCCCCCCCTCCTCGCAATCTCCCCTACAACCGCTCGCTCGCAATTTCGGTACAATCAGCTTAGCAGATGGATATCACCGGGTCGGCTTTACGTCGTGGGCGGACGGGGGGGGGGGGGATCCTCGACTTTCACCCTCGCCCCCCCTCACGGCCCCATTTCCCATCGATAATATCAGTTTTAGTCTCGGCTTTTTTCCAATATGAGTCGTATGAAAACGTATCTCAATAAAATAAAAAATAATAATAAACGCAAAACTGAATTCTGTTCGACCTTTCACTTCTCTATAATGCACCAAAACCAGTCTAAGGCCGCCTTCAGACGATCCACTGACCGCCACGCCACGCCACTCCACATACGTCATAATCGTACGTCAAATCGCAGAGGATTCACACGAACCACCTCGTGTTGCGTCACCTCCCTCCACTCTCGTCAACTAGCAGCACGTGTCCTCGGGCCTGGTGTGTCCGCCACTTGTGTGTAAGGATGGGCATCACGGTTACTTTCGAGAAACGTAAAATAACGTTCGTTACATTAAAATAAATGTCAAAAAAACTAGTTTCTTTTCTTCTTAACGAAAAACGGGTGAAACAGCTGGTGTTCTAATATGTTGTTAGAAATGTAGTTACAAAGAAAAACGAATAACTTTTTGTTTTTGTCAATTGTCTTTTTCAACTGATAGGAAAAACGAAAACTTTGTCGACCTCATTTGTTTTAAATTAGCAAGGAGATTGGTTTTTATGAACGGGACTTGCAAAGAAAAGGCTCCACAATAGTATTTAACAAAAGTAGAATCTATTGAGCAGTTAAAATATGGACAAGCAGTTTTGCAATTTTTTCAGCAAGTATTTTGATTAGAAAACAAGAAATTTTATCAGGCCCCATTGCGTTCGAAGAGATTTCTTTAATTGCATGTTTAACGTAGTCTGAGGTTACAGAAAGAAACTTGAATGCATGATTATCAGGCGTTGCTAAATTTGTATAGTACGCAGTCAATGAATCATCAATATGCTGTTGAGTTCCTAGCGTACAGAAATATGCATTTGATCCATCTAGATCTAGTTCACGTTCATCTTCATTTGCTCTTTTTTTTCCCCCAATTCCCTGCTCTTTCATCATTTATAATTGTAATGGAGAGGGAGAGAGAGAGCGTAATGATTGAGGGACAACTCCCGCCTCCCCCTCATCAACCACCCACATCTGCCGCTTTCCTCCCCCTCAACAACTTCCACATTCACATTCACCCACAATTTAAATTTAGCAGTAGTGGTGGGGAGGGGGGAGGCGTAGTGACTAAGAAACATCTCCCACCCCCTCATCAACCACCCACATCTGCCGCTTTCCTCTCTCTCACCCACTTCCACATTTACATTCACCCACAATTTAAATTTAAGCAGTTGCGGCGGTGGGTGGAGAGGGGGGATACAACCCCATTTCCCTGTCATCAACCTTCTCCATCGTCCCGCTCCACTCCTCGCTTTCCTCTTTATCACCCACTCACAATTCCAATTAATGTGGTTTAAGTCACCTCATGATCGACAGACGTTAATAAAACACATTATCCCCCCCCCCCGCCATCATCCCCATCCTTCTTATCACATTAACAATTTAGATTTATTTATCCATTGATAAATAATATTCAATAATAATTTGATCTTGGTATAGATTAGGTAATAATTTTCATTAACATTATTCACTAGTAGCTAGTGACAAGCCCACAAGATGGTCATCGAAGATCTCTTTTACAGCCGAGTATTTATTTAAATAATTTATAGACTGAGCTAGTTACGCCTATTTTAACCATTTGTTGGCCCATTCTCCAATTCCGGATATTGTATGCAGATCAGTGATCTGTACAAAGAAGATGATAAACCGTTGTGTCAAGAATTTGCAGAGTTTTTTAAATTAAAATAGAATATTGCTATCAATTCTATGGTAGGTTCGAAATACCCCTATTTTTCGAATTATTTAGAGAAAGTACAACTTTTCCCCCAGAAATTTCCACAGCGCAATCGCGGTGAGGAGTTACTCTTGAGAGCTCCCTGAGCTCCGTAGTGAAGTTGGGTTTTCTCCTGAGACAGATTTTGATTTTTGGTTTATTATCTTCGATAATGAACCATTGGAATTTTCTACAGGAATTCAAGACGATTAGGTATGGGTAAAAATAGCTTTTAAAAATGCCATCATGTTCAACCAAAAAGTTATAACTGGCAATATTTTCACTCTAGCGTGATTTTTCGCTTACCAAGCTCAATCATAAAATTTTGATTATGTATTGAGAAGAAAGCAAATTTTACGCTCTTTCATTTTGCACAGTAAATTAGGGAAGTTATGGTAATTTTAGTGGGTTAAGGTCGAAAACACAAAAAACATCTTAGAAGTAAAAAAAGTCGAATTCTCAGCGGAGTTGAAAAAAAAAGTCATGGGACAAAATTTGTTGCAAATTAGTAGTGTCAAGAAGAAAAAAGAAGAACTGGTGCTTAAGTTCAGAAAAATGTACTGGTTAATGGGCCGACGCTCAAAAATGTCGATCCTGTTGTTCTGTTGGTAGCAATGTATATGCGCCTATTCCTCGCCATTGTTGTTTCTAAATTACATCAGTTCGCTAAAACCAAGTCTACAATAGTTATTCAAATCATTGAATCCTTTCAATCCTCAACAGGTTAGGGCCCAGGTTTACGCGATAATTCTGTGCGTTCGACCAAGTTCGGTTATAGGTTTTATCGTTTGTGCGGCTGTAAAAGTCTTGTCGGTTTTTGTAAGTTGCCGGTGAGTTTTCTCGTGAATACGATAACCTAGGTCGGAGCTGCAGTACCTTTGAAAGTGGAACGTGAACATCGCCGATAGGAGATACATAGATTATCGTCCTCGAAATGAGTTCGCCGTCAAGTCATATTCCCGTGGAAAGATTGAAAGGTAGGGAGAATTATAATTCTTGGAAATTCGGCATGGTGGCTTATTTGACTCTGGAAGATTTGTATGAAACAATTACTGAACCCAGCCAAAGTATCAAAGAACAAGGTAGTTCTAAGGTGGTGAAATCACATGGTTCTGAAGTCGACCCAGTCAAAGATAAAAAAGCTTTATCTAAAATTATTTTGGCCGTTAATCCTATTATCTATCCACATTTGAAGGGTTCTAAAACCGCATTCGAAGCGTGGACTAGACTTGAGAGAGCTTTCGAAGATAAGGGTTTGACTCGTCGTGTGGGTCTTCTTAGGAGCCTGGTCACAACACAGTTGAGTGCATGTAAAACGGTTGACGTTTACATTAATACCATAATGAATGCCGCTCATAATCTCAGAGAAATAGATTTTGAGATTAGTGATGAGTGGCTTGGCACTCTAATGCTGGCGGGACTTCCAGAGGAATATAACCCAATGATAATGGGTATTGAGAGTTCGGGTGTGTCAATTACAGGCGATTTGATCAAAAATAAATTGCTGCAGGATGTGAAAGATCCCGAATGTTCTAAAAATCCCGACAACGAAACTGCTCTATATTCAAAGAAGAGTAGGAACCATAAAAAGGGCCCTGTCGAATGTTATAAATGCCAAAAGCGAGGACATTTTGCTCGAAATTGTAAGACGAACAACGAATCGAAGGTGAACACAGATACAGGTCAGTCAAAACGAAGAGCATTCTTAGCATTTCTGTCTGGAAATCAACTGTCAAATAAGAATGAGTGGTTTATTGATTCCTGTGCATCCACACATCTGACAATGAATCGCGATCTACTAGTGAACCCCATTAAAAAGACTGACATCAAAATCACTGCTGCTGACAATGCTGACTTATTTTCAAAATCAGTAGGTACTAGTCCAATCCAAGTCACAGATGGGAAGGAGTGCAGCACAGTTGAAGCTAAGGATGTAGTTTACATACCTAATGTAGCAGCCAATTTACTGTCTGTTAGTAGGATAGTAAATCAGGGGCACACCGTAATTTTTGATGATCAAGGAGATCGCGTGGAGGATTCAGATGGTGAGGTAATCGCCAGAGCTGCTGAAGTGAATGGAATCTACAAGATGATTTCGCCATATTCTTCCCCGCATTCAGGTTTCATCAGCCAAGAAAAGGATGGTTTCCTCTGGCACAGGCGTCTCGGACACCATTCAAAACAAGTAACTCACGCTCCAAGGATGTTTTAGAGCTTATTCATACAGATCTCTGTGGTCCTATGGAAGTCACGTCTATAGGAAATAGTAAGTATTTTCTTACTTTTTTGGATGACTATTCGGGACACACTTGTTTGTTTATTTTTTGGAAAGCAAAAATCAAGTTATTGGTGCATTCAAGGAGTTCAAAGCTCTTGTAGAGAATGAAACGGGCAAAAAAATCAAGAAAGTACGATCTGATAATGGTACTGAGTATATAAATCAAGAAATGAAGAATATAATGAAATCAAACGGCATAAAACACCAGACAACTACAAGATACTCACCAAAGTCAAATGGAGCTGCAGAGAGAGTAAACAGATCGATAGTTGAAAGAGCCCGGTCCATGATGTTTGATGCCAATTTGGGCAAGGAATATTGGGGCGAAAGTGTAGCAACCGCGGTTTACCTCCTAAATAGGTCACCGTCCAAGAAACTACCTGGTAAGACACCCTATGAAATGTGGACAGGAGAGAAGCCCGTGTTGAGTCATCTTCGAATATTTGGCTGTGAGGCAATGGCTCAAGTGCCTACCGAATTGCGTAGAAAATGGGATGCCAAATCACAATCACTTCTTTTTATGGGCTATGGAGAAACCACCAAATGCTATCGTCTGATAGATCCCAAAACTAAACGGATAATTTACAGTCGTGACGTCGTATTTTTTGAAAGAGTGATGAAAAAAACCTTGATTGACGTGGAATCGAGTGTAGAAGAACCAAAGTCGTCCAAAGACACCGTGATTCTCCGCTCGGAGTCAGCTGAAAAGGAGAAGGAGCCAAATGAGACAGAGATTTCCTCGGATGAGTCATCATTGAACGAGTCATTGGTAGATGAAAATACTACCGTGCAGGAGGAGGTGGACTCTGAAGATGAAGATTATTTTCCTACAATTGAACTGTCAACTGATGAAGAACCTCTGAGACGCTCTGCACGTGGGCGTGTACCTAAAGATTTGTCGGATTACGTGACATATATTACATCGTCAGACACCTACAATTATATGCATGGAGAGGAACCACTGACCATCAAGGAGGCTCTTTGTGGTCCTGATTCTGCTAGGTGGAGAGACGCCCTAAACAGTGAACTGCAATCACTCATCAAGAATGATACTTACGAACTGGTTGACATTCCTAGAGGAAAGAAGCTGCTAAGGTCCAGATGGGTCTTGAAGGTGAAGAACGATGGAGGTGATCAAAAATTCAAGGCAAGGCTTGTGATAAAGGGTTGCGCTCAAACATCGGGTGTTGATTACAGTGAAACATTTTCACCTGTTGTCAAGTATGCGTCGCTACGATACCTGTTTTCTCAAGCAGCAAAAAAGAATTTAAGAGTAGACCACATGGATGTATCAACTGCTTACCTATACGGAGATCTAGAGGAAGAAATTCATGTTATTCCGCCAGTTGAAGCTCTTCCACCAGGAAGTCAAAATAAAGTTTGGAAATTGAAAAAGGCTGTATATGGTCTCAAACAAAGTGGAAGATGTTGGAATCAAAAGCTAAATCAAGTTCTCACGGACTTTGGCATGAGGCAGTCCAAGGCAGATCCTTGCATCTATATACAAAATAAGAATAACAACGAAGTTCTCATTGTGGCTGTTTGGGTCGACGACTTGCTGATTTTTACAAATTCCAAACACCTTCGCCAAGCCCTGAAAAGGAGGCTTGAGATGAACTTCGATATGAAAGACCTCGGTATGGCTCGCAGTTGCTTAGGTATGAGAATTTCTCAAGATCTCAAGAAGGGAAAAATCAGTATTGACCAAGAAGACTACGTTGAAAAGATCCTCAACAAATTCAACATGAAGGATTGCAATGCAGCCTCAACTCCTATGGATCCAGGCATAGATCTCACTCCAGTGAAAATAAGTGAAAGTGACAAGTTCAGTGTTCCATACCAGGAAGCTATAGGTAGCCTGTTGTATTTGTCTCAAATAACTAGGCCTGATATAGCCTTTACAGTAAACCTTTTAAGTCGTTATAATAATTCCTACTCTAAGATTCATTGGTTGGCTTTAAAAAGAGTGTTTAGATACATAAAAGGTACATCAAAATTTCGCTTAGAGTACAGTAAATCTGAAAATGGAAACTTGGAGGGTTTTTGTGATTCAGACTGGGGAAATAAGATAAATAATCGTTACTCTGTAACTGGATGCTGTTTCAGATCTCAGGGAGCTCTTATTTCATGGTACAGTAAGAAGCAAAAGACTATAGCTTTATCAACTTGTGAGGCTGAGTACATGAGTTTGTCATTTACTATTCAAGAAGCCTTATGGTTTAGGCAATTGATAGCCGAAATCGAAGGAAGTAAAGAACTGAAGCCTGTAGACATTTTTTGTGACAATAAGGGTGCTATAGATTTGGCTAAAAATAGCTTGACTAGTCAGAGATCAAAACATATTGATTTGCGACATCACTTCATCAGGGAGCATATTGCCAATAGAGATATTGTTGTGAGTCACGTATCGTCCGAAAATATGCCAGCAGATTTGCTCACTAAACCTTTAACTAAGGAAAAACATTTAAAGTGCTTGACTAGTTATGGCATCCATGTTTAAATAAAAATGTATATTGTTTGTATTGTCACATTTATGGGGGGATGTTGTTCTGTTGGTAGCAATGTAAATGCGCCTATTCCTCGCCATTGTTGTTTCTAAATGACATCGCTAAAACCAAGTCTACAATACAAAATATGCCAGCAGATTTGCTCACTAAACCTTTAACTAAGGAAAAACATTTAAAGTGCTTGACTAGTTATGGCATCCATGTTTAAATAAAAATGTATATTGTTTGTATTGTCACATTTATGGGGGGATGTTGTTCTGTTGGTAGCAATGTAAATGCGCCTATTCCTCGCCATTGTTGTTTCTAAATGACATCGCTAAAACCAAGTCTACAATAGTTATTCAAATCATTGAATCCTTTCAATCCTCAACAGATCCAGAACAAATTAACCCTGTACAATCAAGTCCTCAAGCCTGTCTGGACTTACGGAGTGCAGTTGTGGGGCTGCACCGCTCAAAGTAACCGCGATATTATCCAACGTTTCCAAAACAATGTGCTGAGATGTTGTGTGGACGCCTACCGGTACACCAGAAATGTCCGGCTACACAAAGAACTTCGCATACCAACTGTCAATGAAGTCATCAAGGTTCAAGCCATAGCCCATCACAAGCGGTTACAAGTACACGTCAATGAAGAAGCTGTCCAGCTGCTCGACGTTGACGACCTACTCAGACGTCTCAAGAGAAAGAAGCCTCATGACCTGTGGAAGTGAGTGAAGGTGTTCTCGCGATAAGTCCGTTCAGTGAAATCAGTGATCAGTTTAAGTGCACGAAATTGCACTCCTAACTTTCAAAACTAAGCGGCTTAGTTAAGTATCTAAGTTGTACTACAACCAATTCACATATATGTTCACAAATATATATATGTCAAAAATATGTTGCTAATAAGTTGTTACTTGGTGCAATAAATCATTTGAAAGAAAAAAAAAAATTAGTAGTAGAATCGGTCCCTGATGTTTGGGCCATTCATTCTGGTACACTTGGTATATTGATTTGACAATGATAGGGCCAGGAAATTCCCCATACATTGCACATCCTGTTTGACTGCCAATGTCTGAAATTCAAAATATTACCTTTTACTGCCTATAATAGTTTCAATTAGGTACAAGAATTGTAGTTACCGTTACAACCCCGAAAACCAAACGAAAGAAGTTATTTATTTATTTTATTTTATTTAATTTAATTTTTTTTCATAATCATGAATTAAAACCATAGAATGTCATATCTTTCTCCATTACAAGTTCTGCCCTGTAAGCAGTTTGCGATGCAGATTCTGCAACGAGAGATCCTCCACTGCCTACCACCAATTAATTGCAGGGTACCGCAAATTCAAATTTCAAGTCTCTAGCTCATCATCCAAATGTAATTGGTTTAAACAAATACGTACCTGTTGTTACAACAATTTTACAGAGAAGAAACCGAATGAATATTGCATTCTCATCCAGTTCTGACCTGTAAGTAGAATTTCAACTCTGCAGCTCATCAGTGAAATTTAATTTGTTTAAACAATAATTATTTTACAAACAAGAAACAAAGGGAATTGTTAAAAGCTAGGATGGATAACAATGGAAACCAAGGGATGGATTCCATGGTTATCCATCCTCGACGATGTTTAGAATGTCAAGTCTCTAGCTCATTGGCTAATTTTAATTTGTTCAAACAATTTTACAGACAAGAAACCGAGTGAATATTGCATTGTCACCCAGTTCTGACCTAGCACAGTAGGAAGTTAGTTTAAACTCGAACTAATAAAAACGTTGTAATATGATCAAAAGTGTCAAAAACGAAGAATAAAGTTGTATTCGACTCATTTATGTACCTACATTAGTCTCTGTGCTTCCATGCATTAGTTTCTACTCAACTACTCACAACAATAATACTGCCCTGTTGAGGTAAAACGCCTCAACTCAAAATTCAAAACATCGCAGAAATTCACCTCAGATGTAAGTTGACTGCAACTCGTTATAAAAAACCATTTTTGGGTGAGATATCGATATGACGTCAACGGTGAAAAAAAAACTCGCAAATTAATCGATTTGTAATTTTAAAATTTCCAGCTTCCGTTTCGTTTGTTTAGGTAAAATGCCTCAACCTGCTCGTGAGGCAGTCACCTTAACGTAAACAACTCAATCAAACGGACGTTTTGTTAGGAAAACGCCCAAAATAATGTGAATTTTTGTAAGTAAAACGCCTCATCTCAATATTTTGGTGAGGTGAGGCGTTTTACCTTAACACTAGCGCAAAAATAAATAAGTTTCGAGGCATTTTCATCCTACAGTTGAGGCGTTTTACCGTAACATTGACCAATTTTCGGATGTATATGATCAGAATTGCACTTCCGGTTCGAATTTTGAAATTTGGACTTCACCATCGAAAAGGCCAGGTCCAAAATAGGGGGGTTCCGTAAAAACCCCATTTTCGTAAACATTGGACTTGAGGCGTTTTTATTCAACAGGGCAGAATAACACCAAGAATATCATAATAATATTATTATCATGATATTATTATAATAATATTATTATGCTATTCTTGGTGTTATTGCATCGAAATTAAAATGTTGTAATAAGTACTTGAATTTTCTTAATATAATAGTTGTGTTGTTTACTGGGAAAGGGAGGGGTAGAATGATTTGTGTGTCGGTACCAGTTGACAAAGCGCTCTGGCGTGGGTGATGGGTGATGGTAGGTGCTGAGACCTGTTGCTCAATTTCAATGATCATAGTGATGCGGAGGCGAGGATACGGGGGATAAGGATCTGATATAAAAAGGAGCCGATGATACACAACCCTCTGGGGTGGATGTCGGAAAAGGAGAGTTCATTAAAGATATGAACTGAAGACACCTATCATCATTAAACAGATTGGGGAACCGGAGGGCGAATGTGCCCGCCCCAACCATCGCACTTCTTCCGCCCCAACTCATTACTCATTTTTCCGTAAAGAGGGTTCGTCAGCCCCTTCTATTCGTGCGTTCTGCCATCGGACTTACATCAAATCATACCATAACGTCGTAATCTCTTCCGAATAATCAACTCAGTAACTTATACGCACGAACACTCTCTTAGCTATCTCTAACACCGACAGGAGTAGATCTGAAGGAGGAATTCGGAGGCTAGACAAGACACTTATAAAAGAGAGAGCAAACAAATATACCTATTGACAAAAGGAAAAAAATCCAAAAATACTCCCTACATTAGCCTATCAGGCAATATTTTGAATAAACTGACTGATTGATGAAAACATTCTTGAGCATCCACAGCTTTGCACGACCAGCCGTTCGTTCACAATGACGGCTCAAAGTTGGAGCAGATCGAAAATCGTCAACATGAGAGTGAATCGAAAGGCAGCCTGTCGGGAACATTTTCAAACTGGCCCACTGATTCAAACATCACATGGTTTTCAAATATCGAGTTAATAAATAATATTTAATAATAATTATTAAAAATGAAGCATAAAAATTATTAATGACCAACAATAAATATTAATAATTTACACTACTTGATAATAATTAATGATAATTCTTATTAATAATTAATCTATCATTCAGTAATCTAGACAGCAGGGTGATCTGTACAAAGAAGATAATAAACCGTTGTGTAAAGAATTTTTACATACTTCTAACGACTCTTATGATAAAACCGGGTTGTAGCGCTTTTTGGAAAATCTTCGAGATTACGTTGGATTCGTAATATTCGTGGAACTGCGTCGGGAGTGGTGAAAAGGGAGGGGAGTCGTGGAGTTCTCTTTCTACGCCACTTCTACATCCACCCACAATATAAATTTTATGTACATACGCGCGGGTGGGGATGTAACGATTACAGTAGTTGTGGCGGGGGAGTGGAGTTACGATTACGGTAGTTGTGGCGGATGATTGGAGAGGGGGTGTAACGATTACAGTAGTTGTGGAGAGGGGGTGTAACGTTTACAGTAATTACGGCGGGGGATCTGAGAGGGGGTGAGAGAGCGTAAGGACAACTCCCCCTCCCACTCATTTGCCCCCTTTCCTCCTTTTCACCTACTTCTCCATTCACATTCACCTACAATTTAAATTTAAGTATTTGTTGCGAGGGTGAAGAGGGAGAGGGAGAGCCTAAGAATTAGAAGACAACTCCCGCCTCCCCCTCATCTGCCCGCAAAATAAAGGTTTCACTCATCATTTAAGTACCATAAATAATTTATAGACCATGCCTGAGCTAGTGACGCCTATTCAAACCATTTGTTGGCCCATTCCTCCAATTCAGGATATTGCATGCAGATCAGTCTGATCTACACAGAAAGGTGATTTGTACAAAGAAGATAATAAACCGTTTTGCCAAGAATTTGCAGAGTTTTTGGTTTATTTTCGATAATGAACCATTGGAATCGTCCAAAGAAAAAAATTGTTTAACCCCCCCTCAAAATTTGTTGGTTTACGTTTCAAGATGCGTAGATTCAGAAAATCGAATTAAAAAAAATACGTCTGCGGCATTTTGCCCAGTTAGCTTTGTGTTTTTATTCGATTTTCTGAATCTACGCATCTTGAAACGTAAACCATCACATTTTGTGGGTCGGGGAGAGAGGGAGGGGGTTAAAATATTTTTCTTTGGTCGATTCCAATGGTTCATTATCGAAGATATTAAACCAAAATATACCTACAGGAATAGTGTTGATGGGGTTGACTAGTGTGAAGAAGCAGGTTGTATTCAAATGACCAAGCTAGTCTTTTTGCCGTGTTTATTTTTTCTCGACGTTTCGGCAATGGAACAAAGCCCTATTCATGTGAGATTACCTACAATAAGATCGGAACAGAATTAATAGTTACATGAATGTTAGGAATATTATTTATATGTTACGTTGGGAATGCTACTTACATGTAGAAGTGAAAATGTCTTACAAAATTACATTAAAACTTACGAACTATTGTAGAGAAGTGAAGAAAGGGTGGTGGATCAGTTTGTGGATAATATAAAGATTTCATCGATTTCATTCAGTTTCATCTTTATATTATCCACAAACTGATCCACCTCCCTTTCTTTACTTCTCTACAATAGTTCGTTAGTTTAATGTACGACATTTTCACTCGTAAGACATTTTCACTTCTACATGTAAGTAGCATTCCCAACGTAACATATAAATAATATTCCTAACATTCATGTAACTATTAATTCTGTTCCGATCTTATTGTAGATCTTATTGTTATGTGTGTTCGATCTTAATCTCACATGAATAGGGCTTTGTTCAATTTCCGAAACGTCGTGAAAAAATAAACACGGAAAAAAGACTAGCTTGGTCATTTGAATACAACCTCCTACAGGAATATATATTATTGCCTGGCATTGGGTGGATTCCGTGTCGCCAGAGTTTACTAGATGCCACGGCCGGATTTAAAAACTCTGTAAATTCTTGACACAACGGTTTATTATCTTCTTTGTGCAGATCACCCTTCTGTGTAGATCACTTTCGACCTGCTCCAAGTTTGAGCCCTCATTGTGAACGAACGGCTGGTCGTACAAAGCAGCGGATGGTCTTAAAAAATTCTTAGGAATAAACTCTATAAAATTTATTTTAAATTTATAGTGTACATTTAATGTACACTATAAATTTAAAATAACTAGGTATATGTAAATGTGATCTAAAAACTATACCGTTATTCGATTTCCTGAATCTACGTATCTTGAAACGTAAACCAACAAATGTAGTGTGGTGGGTTGGGGAGTTAAAAATGTTTTTCTTCGGTCGATTCCAATGGTTCATTATCGAAGATAACCGAAAATCCACAGTCATGCAGCTATAAGAGCAAATTTTCGGAAAAGAACTGGTTTCATTTAAATTTTCTCAGATTAGAGCAGATGAACCGTGAAGAACATCTCATGAAACAACGACGTTTCTTCATCTTCAGTTTGTTCCAGTTTGAGAATGGAAACCATCATGTTCAGCGAAAAAAAACCTCCTAAACGAGGTGTCACTAGTCAGACTGTTTCATTTTGGAATTAATGGTTAATTTGTTCCCCATTAAAACTCCCCAAAATCCCCTTTAGTCAGACCATGGGGCTTTCTTCGTTTTAATCTAAGGAGTGAGCAATCGATTTCGAGTTTTTAAAAAAAATAATTTTGTTGACTGGATCTACTTGCAGCTCTAGGTATGTGTAGTCGATCATTTCTGGTGTACTGGTATGCATCAACACAACACCTCAGTACATTGTTCCTCAGTACCACTGTATGCTATCTTGATTACTTACTTTGAGCGGTGCAGCCCCACAACTGCGCTCCATAAGTCCAATCTGGTTTGAGGACTTGATTGTATAAGTTTAGCTTGTTCTGAATCGTCATTTGTGAGTGTCGACCCATGAGCCAATAAGTACATATTTTATAACTTAACCTTACCAAAGTGTTTTAGCGATTTTAGCGGTTAATTTTTTCTAATTGCTTAAATTGATTTTTCAATATTTTTAATATGTCATACTATTCCCCCCCCCCCCCTATTGTACACGACCTAATCAATGTTTTTGAGCGATTTTGCTTTTTGAATTTCACTTATTTGTATAAAACACTTTTAGCACGCCAAAGACGTCCACGTTCGAACTCAGCCTTATGGATTTTTTGAGCGACCCCTCGAAATTTGGGAGGTGTCACTCTCTTGAAAATCAAGATATCCTGTCGAAAAGTTAGCGGCCATGCGATAAGCCTGGGATTGCCCAGACAACTGCTATACTGTTGCCAATTTTTGGCTCTCGTGGGGGTTCGTGACATTTACCAGGAAATTCCAGCATTGTTCTAGCCAGCTGCTTTGATTAAAACTTATGTACCGGTACGGCCCTTTTCCAGTCGCTCTAGCAATTTGGAATTATGCAATAGGCAAGCACGAATTTGTCGCATACCATGTAGTCCCAAGAACACACAAATGGGAGCTGAGGAATTTTCATATTTAGTTCTTATCCAATCGGATATGGGTGACGAATTAAAGTTTAATGCTGCGATCGCTTTGGCAGTTCGGGCGGCAATACAAGCTCTGTCGAGGTCTATTGCAACACTCCAAACTGGCGATTCGCGACCGGATAGGTATATACACCGAACTAAATCACGATATATCACGAACTGTGATATCATGATATATGATATGATGATCATGATATACCTATCACGAACTTACTGACGTTCGTTGAGGCGAACGAAAAGTTTCCATTGTATTTAGAAACGAACAACAACACCACGACGGAGGGCGATCAAAAGTGCACCCAGATTCTCATCAATTGCCTACCGAGCAAGTTGTACCAGATAACTGTCGTCTATAACTGCCCCGGAAAACCAAAATAAAATTACGTGGACCTAAGCAACTTCGAAGGACTGCCTAAATTCCCTGCCCTAGTGAAATAGGTGAGCAGCATGCATTCTCCGAAAATACACAGCGGAAGAAGAGCAGACGGTCACCCATTATGTTGCTGATCTCTAATGTTCGGCGATGAAATTCAATTTTTTATGTCCTAATTCTAAAAAACTCTGCAAATTCTTGACACAACGGTTTATTATCTTCTTTGTACAGATCAGCCTTCTGTCTAGATTACTGGATGCTAGATTGATTATTAGTATGAATTATCATTATTTATTAATTATTATTATCATGTAGTGCAAATTATTAATATTTATTGTTGGTTATCAATCATTTTTATGGTTCATTATTAATAATTATTATTCATTAACTCGATATTTGAAAACCATCTGCAGTTTGAATCAGTGGGCCAGTTGGAAAATGGACCCGACAGGCTGCCTTACGATTCACTCTAATGTTGAAGATTTTCGATCTGCTCCAACTTTGAGCCGTCATTGTGAACGAACGGCTGGGCGTACAAAGCTGTAGATGGTCCTGAAAAATTCTAAAAAAATAAACTCAATCTAAATGTCAGATTAATTATTATTATGAATTATCACCAATTATTAATATTTTTATCGAATACCTAGTGAAAATTATTATAATTTATTGTTAGGTATTAATAATTTGTATTTATTATTAATAATTCATACGATATCCGGCTGTTGGAATCGACTGGGGTCCTTTGTGCCGAACCTGAATGATAGAGATGATGAATTAATTACAAATAAAATGTACCGATATCATTCTTGGGTTTTTAATACTACGTCGGTAATAATTTTTCTATATAAGAAGTACCTACCAACAAACATTCGAAATTACCTTCATTTCCGTAGAACGAACGTACCTCAGAACAAAAATTTCGAAATTTTAGCTCAAAGGTAACTGGGCAAAGTGCCGCGGACGGCGTACGGCGGACTTTTTCAATTCGGTTTTCTGAATCTACGTATCTTGAAACGTAAACCAACAAATTTTGACATGGGGATAAACAAATTTTTTCTTTGGGCGATTCCAATGGTTTATAATCGAAGATAATAAACCAACAGGTTTTTCCAAAACAAAGCTACCGACTGCAAAACCGTTTCTGTTTCTCCAAAAGAGCAGAAATGCTCATCCCTAGCCCATGTGGGATTGGGCGGGGTCTTATTGGTCCCTACAGAGCAGAGAATATTGGCAAAATAGTGCAAATCTTGGAGGCCAATGAATTGTCCACCCGCCGCCCACCACCCTCCTTCATCAACTCACCACCCACCTCCCGCCACCCATCACCCTCTGCTCCCGCCACCCATCACCCTCTGCTACCGCCACCCATCACCCTCTGCTCCCGCCACCCATCACCCTCTGCTACCGCCACCCATCACCCCCTGCTCCCGCCTACCAATTCAAAGTCACTGACGACTCTTGCCCCCTTCCCACCCATCACCGGGTGAGATCCGCCGAAATTCTCACAGATCCCATCCGCCGATCTCCGGTTTGTCGTTGCCCTCACACGAGCGGTTGATAACCGATCTGAATTCTATTGGTATCGCTAAAAATATGAGTTTGATTAAAGATAAAATGAAGAAAAGGTTTGGGGATGAATGTATGCGGTAGGCTGATTTTGTCCAGTATCACAAGGTATATAAAAGCATTTTGTTGGCAAACTCGTACATCACATATAGCTAGCTCCCTGTCATTTGTTCAGGTAAGGCTTATTTGTCGTGCTAGGTGTGAAATGTTAGATCTAAACTTTAAGCCTTGGGTGAAGGATAAGGTTTTCACATGTTCGCTGTGTAATTCGGGGAAAGATGAAAATGTTTTGCATTTCATGGCCAAATGTCATAACATGAAATGCCAAACAAATGAATGGAGGCGAAATACACCAACGTAACGCTAACGACTGAAGTCAACAGACAGTCGACAACGATCAAGAAGGCAGTGGACCTAATCTAATACGAACCAAGAAATGTTCTCCTCATACCTTTCAGAATATTATTGCCGACGGAATACCCCAGAATTATATCGGTACATTTTATTTGTAATTAATTCATCATCTCTATCATTCAGGTTCTGCACAAAGGAACCCAGTCGATTCCAATAGCCGGATATCGTATGAATCAATCATAATTAATAATAAATACAAATTATCAATACCTAACAATAACAATAAATTATAATAATTTTCACTAGGTACTTGATAAAATTATTAATAATTAGTGGTAATTCATAATAATAATTAATCTAACATTTAGGATCAAGACATTTAGGACCTAGTGATCTAGACAGAAGGGTGATCTGTACAAAGAAGATAGGTAGTGAACCGTTGTGTCAAGAATTTGCATTTTTTTTTTAATTCGATTTTCTGAATCTACGTACCTATCTATCTTGAAACGTAAACCAACAAATTGTGACATGGGGTTAAAAGAATTTTTCTGTGGGCGATTCCAATGGTTCGAAGATAATAAACCAAAATCAACCATGGACACTTGTCATATATTATTTATTCATTTATGTGATTGATTGAAGTGGCAACACTGTCAACTATAAATACGTCTGAAGAGACAAAGAATAAAGTTAGTTCCCTTTCTACCAACCGCTTGTATTTCTGTCTACCACCCGTTATCCAATTTTATCTTCATCAGTATTAGCCAGCATTATTTCCTTTCAGTTTATTTCAATTGGCGACGAGTGTAAAGTTTCGGTTTTATTAATTTTATTTTCGGAAGGCCCGAATTTTTCATTTTTTGTTCCTCGCACAATGACGACTCCAACCACGTTTCCGGCACCTTCGGCAGCCATCAGGGAATTTCCGACGGAAGATTTCCTCAGATATCTTTCTCGAGGACCCGCCGTTGGTGATTTACCAACGTTTGACGTTGGCGACAAATGGTCTACATTTATTGAAAGGTTAGACCAATATTTCGCTGGCAACTTTGTCCAAGAAGCACGACGGGTTTCCCTGCTTCTAACGGCGATTACACCAGCAGTGTACGAGGTTCTGCGAGAATTAAGTCATCCAGATTTACCCAAAACGAAGACGTTCGACGAACTAACACGACTGCTGGAAAACCAATACTCTCCGAAGATTTCGGCATGGAGAAATCGGATCGCTTTCGACAACCTCAGGCAGGATCAAGGCGAGTCGGTGAGCAATTGGTTCGTCAAAGTAAAAAAATTCTCAATGGATTGTGAGTTCGGAGCCAACTTGACCATTTTGTCAAGTACAAGTTCGTAACTGGACTCCGAAAAGGTCCTATTTTAGATCGCTTATGCGAAGAGGACACAACGAAAACTTTGAAGGAGGTGGTAGAGATAGCGGTAAAAAAAGAATCATCTTCATCCTCGCACGAGCAAGGCGCTCCACTAAACGCTATCCGGACGGCCCGGAGAAGCGGTCCGCAGAAGAAGAAGACGACCCAAGGAACAGCGAACGCGCCAGGACGGAGTACTGGACATCTGACGCCCAAGGCGGGTGCCGTGAGTTCCGAGAATTCCCGGCCGGCTTCAGCGAAAAGTTCTCCGAAGCAGGTCCTATGCTTTGCTTGCAATAAGCCTTCACATGACTTCAGAGCTTGTAAGTACAAAACTTACCGCTGCAAGATCTGTAAACTGGTAGGTCATGTAGCAGCCGCATGTAAACAAACTTCGGATAACAAATATTTATCATTTGACGATATAGTCGATGTAGACCAAATTGGTTTGTTCAATTTGTCAAGTTGTGACACCTTTCACACATCAGTTGACCCGTATGTCATTAAGTTAGCAGTCAATGACGTTCCTATAGAATTTGAAATTGATACGGGATCAGTTTTATCTATCCTACCTGAACATGTTTACCACAAACATTTCAATAATGTCGATTTGGAGTCAACTACCACTAAATTACGTAGTTGTGATGGTACGTTTATAATGCCAATAGGCAAAGTTCTGTTGACGATCAAATTTAAAAACATATCTCAAGTATGTTGTTTGCTAGTGGTACCCGGAGGGTCAAAACCTCTGCTAGGTAGAGACTTAATTTCATTATTTGATGTTCCTTTAAGTGGTAATACAGACGTTAGTATTAATAATGTGGAATTGTCAGTTTCGGAGAAAACCAAACTGAAAAACAAACTTTTTCACGAATTTTCTGACTTGTTCAAAGATGAGCTAGGCAATTACAAGTTTGGAGAGATAAAACTTACCTTTTCGAAAGAGGCTAAACCTTGATTTTTTAAGCCTAGACCTGTGCCATATGCATTCAAGGAAGGTGTAATATCCGAGCTCGACAAACTTGAAAAGTTAGGGGTGATTTCAAAAACAGATTTTTCCGAATGGGGTACGCCCCTAGTTCCAGTTTTGAAACCGAATGGCACTATTAGGGTGTGCGCGGATTATAAAGTCATGCTGAATGAATTTTTAGACAATAACGTTGAATACCCTATGCCTAGAATAGAAGAGATATTTGCAAAATTACAAGGTGGTCAGTTTTTTACGAAGTTGGATTTTTCTAACGCTTATAATCAGCTTCGGGTGGATGAAGAGACATCCAAAATATTGTCCTGGAGCACCCCAAAAGGGATCTATAGAGTACACAGATTACCTTTTGGCACGAAACCGGCTTGTAAAATCTTTCAACGTGAAGTTGAAAAGACTTTACAAGGCTGTGTTGGATGCACAAACCTGTTAGATGACATAATTGTCTCAGGTAAAACTCTAGGAGAACATAATTCCAATTTAAAACAGGTTTTGACGAGGTTACGCGAAGCAGGTTTTAGGTTAAATAAAAATAAATGTGAATTTGCCCAATCGCAAATAAAATACTTAGGTCATTTGATTGATAGGGAGGGCCTACATAAAGATGAGGAAAAAGTGAGAGCGATTAGAGACGCTCCACCTCCTAAATCTGTGACCGAAGTTAGGGCGTTTGTAGGAATGGTAACATACCATGGTCGGTTTATTCCCCAACTAGCCACAATGTTGCAACCTCTTTACATACTACTTCAAAAAGGAGTGAAATTTGATTCACACGGCTTAGAAGCATTTAATAAAGCTAAGGAAGCTATTTCATCGGGACAGTCCCTTGTACATTTTAATCCAAACTTACCTTTAATTTTGGAATGCGATGCATCCAATTACGGAGTGGGAGCAATTCTGTTACACAAATTTCCCAATGGTGAAGAGAAACCTATTAGTTTTGCTTCACGAATCCTAAATAAAGCCGAATTTAAGTATGCTGTCCTTCATAAGGAAGCATTAGCAATCTATTTTGGTACAAAAAAGTTTTACGAATACCTAATGGGTCGTACGTTTACTATTCGTACTGATCATAAGCCTTTGTTTGGGGTCCTTGGTGAAAAACAAGGAATTCCGCAAATGGCAGCAGGTAGATTGCAACGTTGGGCTACATTTTTGTCGAATTTTGATTATAGGCTTCAATACATTAAAGGAGAAAAGAATAAAGCAGATGTACTTTCAAGATTACCAGTAAAAGATTCATTAAGATTTGAGAATGAGGATCGAACTTATTTGAATTTTGTAGAAGAATTTATACCTGTTAGTTATCAGCAAATAAAGTTAGGAACTAGTAGGGATACAAACCTCAGTAGAGTGTATAATTTTATCCGAGATGGTTGGCCAGAATCAGTAGAAGAGGATGAGCTGAAACCTTATTTTAGTAGGAGATCCGAATTATGGATAGAAGAAGGTATAATTCTATGGGGATACAGAGTTATAATACCCCCAA
This sequence comes from Stenodema calcarata, assembly GCA_963920205.1. NCBI lineage: Eukaryota > Metazoa > Arthropoda > Insecta > Hemiptera > Miridae > Stenodema > Stenodema calcarata. The sequence goes on along the minus strand of OY986053.1, from coordinate 32,800,363 downwards.
AGTATCGTAATTCAATTTTGAAAGAGCTCCATGGTACTCATTTATGCATTTTAAAAATGAAGGCCATGGCACGCTCATATTTTTGGTGGCCTCATTTGGACCAAGAGATTACAAATATGTGTAAAAATTGCAAAGTATGCCTAGATTCCAGACCTGAGCCTCCTAAAACATTAATAGGTAAATGGCCAGACACTAAGAATCCATTTGAGAGAATCCATTTAGACTTTGCAGGACCAGTGTTCAAAAACAAAATGTTTCTGATAATGATAGATTCATATTCAAAGTGGCCAGAAGTATTCGAAGTACCCAAAGCAGACACTTATCATACTCTAGTTAAGTTACGAGAAGTACTTGCTAGATTTGGGCTTCCGAAAACCATAGTCACTGATAATGATTCTACTTTTGTTTCCCAGATATTTGAAGAGTTCTGTATAAATAATGGCATTACCCATTTAACTTCCCCACCTTATCATCCGGCAAGTAACGGAGCAGCCGAGAATTTTGTAAAGACATTTAAGTATTCTCTATCAAAAATGTTGAATGAGTCTGCAAGTTCCACCCTAGACATTAGGCTACAAAAGTTCTTGTTCGTTTATAGAAATGCACCTCATTCAACTACTGGTATTTCTCCATCAGAGTTAATGTTTAACAGAAAAATTGTAATCAGATTTGATCAGCTGAGAAAAACAAAATGTGAAAACATTGAGTATACTTAATAGCAGACTCATATCTTATTCGCAAAACAAAGTATTCCATTTAAAACAAAGTATTTAAACGAAAAAGTTTATGTCTGGGATGGATCCAAATAAAAGGGGATGGATTCCCGCAAAAATAGTTGAATCGATGGGAAAGCACATTTTTCTATGTGAAACGGATGATGGAAGAGTACTTATTCAAACGCCATACAGACCAAATATTACAGCTAGGTCACTTTTTCAAAATGAAAAACATCGAAGACGAAACACACAAGACGGATAACAAGAATGGTATTGAAACTTCTAATGAACAACCTAGTTCCCCAACAACCGAGTCAAGTATATTCATTTCGGCGAACGAAACTCCAAATATTCAGCTACCTGAACAGAACCCATTTACTCACGAAACCCCCCGAACATCACGTAGGTCATCCATTAAACCTAACACTACTTCTCCTAGGGCAAGCATTGATGCCGGGAATAATAGTCCGGAGAAATCACAAAAAGTTATTCCCCAGAAAAGTACCGAAATATCTCGGAGTATTGCTATAGATAGGCCAAGGAGAGAAGTAAAACCACCAGAAAGACTCACCTATGAGTAACATTTGATAAGGGTGATAAATTGTTAAGAGCACTTTAATTTGAAATAACGGGCACAGGTTGAACACGTACGAAGTATTGTAATAAGTAGGTATTTATTTTAGTATTCCAAGGCTTGTAACGCACTCCTTTTGTTTCACTCATATATCGTTTCAGTACACTGTTATTTTCCGCACCTGTTCACAGCTAAGATTTTGTTTCTTTTTGTTTAGAATAAGTAAATACCTGACGAATAATTGATAAAAGATGAATTTAATTTGTACAATAAAGAACGACGATAAGGTTTATAACCTACCGGCAAACTGAATAGGTGTTATCACAATTCGCCCATTTGATGCATTGTTTATTCCTGTTCAGTTGTCCGCTGCGACGGACATAATCTCATTGGATTTCCCCATCATGGATGATGTCAACCGAGTAAATTTAGTTGTTTTCTTTTTTTTTAGGGGGGGAGATGTCATATATTATTTATTCATTTATGTGATTGATTGAAGTGGCAACACTGTCAACTATATATACGTCTGAAGAGACAAAGAATAAAGTTAGTTCCCTTTCTACCAACCGCTTGTATTTCTGTCTACCACCCGTTATCCAATTTTATCTTCATCAGTATTAGCCAGCATTATTTCCTTTCAGTTTATTTCAACACTTCATATGCCAAGGTGTTTTCATTGCGGCAAATTTTTGATAAAGTTTTTCACCAACGCTACAGCAGTGAGCTTCCAGTGTCTTCTGTCGGCCACTAGACACTAGGTTTAACTTAAAAGGCATTGTAGTCAATATGTGTCCCCATATCGTACTTTGTAATCAAAGTCCCGTACTTTGTAATCAAAGTAATAGGGATTGTTATTGTAATAATTACGGGAATTTAGGAGAAAAACACTTTAGTTTTACGCCGGATAAACAAGGAATTTAATAGAGCTCGAACACGATTACAGCAACTAGTTGGGAGAGAAGTTACAACAATGTCCGCCAGAAGGCGCTAGCTTCGTAACACATGGAAGAGATTAGATTGCTATCCATAACAGTTATGACACTAGATTTTGGTTGACTATCTTCGATTGGAATCGCCCTAGAAAAAAAAATTAGCCCCCCCCCCCCCCTCGCAATTTAAAACGTTAACAAGACAACTTGCGCCAAAATTGTCTGTTCAAGTTTGAACAAGTCCATGGCACTTGGCCCAGTTGGCGTTGTGCTGAAATGACGAAGTTAGGTTTACAAGTTCGAACCGCACCCACGATGGTCCTTGAAAATTTGCATAACCCTAAGTCAAGGGGAAGGGGTTTAAAACGGATTTTGAACGTTCACGTTTGAAATGTCAAAAGTTCACGTTTGAACTAAGTTTTTTTTTTCAACTTCCCGATGAGCTAGAGACTTGAAATTTTAAATGTAGGTCAGAACTGGATTCTATTCTCATTTGCTTAAACAAATTAAATTTCGATGATGAGCTACAGACTTGAAATTTTGAACAGGGGTCGAGGATGGATGACAATGCAATATTCATTAGGTCGCTACATTAGCGAAAGCACAGGCATCTAAATGGGTTTTGCGACGGGCTTTTCGATTCAAAAGGGACCCGTTGCAGCTGAATTTCTACAGTCTAAAAAGAAAAGAAATACTGAATAGCTCTTTGCCCAATACTTGAATTGAGGAGTACGTGACGTACTTTCTGGGTGTTCGCCTACTTGGGAGAACCTCAAGGGTCCAGTACATTTGATTGCATTGCGATGATTCGCCATGAATATTCCCATCGATTTGAACGGTACTCATTGCAACGTCTAAAACGTGTACATTCTTTCTTCTACGTTAGGATGATTCATTTTACACAAGCGTTCGGGTACCAAGATTTATTTAGTAAGCCCAACAACAACAGAAAAACACGTAGGTATTCTATATGAAACATTTGATAGATAGGTTGATAGATAGTGATATACCTGTCAGTATGGGAAATACAGTCATGAAGAATATCGGACATTTTTGTCAACTGTCACACAAAGTAAACAGATTGGGGAGAAAAAGACTTAAATATGCACTACATTCAAAAAATCTCAAGGACATAATATCACATTTATTATAACATGGCAGGGAATACTAATACCTAGGGAATTTACAATATGATACAAAATATGTTTTCGAAACGTTCCTCCTCAGGGAGTACGTACGCAGTAGGTAACTGTTGATGAAACTCAACCATCCGAAGTTATCAAATCATCGCTTATTACGAGTCGCTTGCTCTGAGGCGACTTGAAGCATGCGGTACGCAAGAACGGACAGGACTTTGTCGAGGGGATCCATGAATCCTCGTTGGACCCACTTGGGTATCGTAGTGCGAGCGTGGGAGAAGCCAAGTTTCTGTAGGATGTAGTCGACTCCGTAGGGCTCAATGCGTTTGCCTCCCCAAGATAGTAACCTGAGACAAATCAATAATAGGTAATGAGGGACAATCATGGGCAATCATCATTCCAGTTGTTTTGTTGACATACTGAGCACCTACTCTTCAAGTTAAAATTGAACTAATATTTAATATTCTTCAGACCTGTTACAGTAGACAATAATACCAAATTTATTTATTTATTTGCAATACGGGTCGAGCCCAACACACAAAGAATAGTTCACAATAAAATAATGAATAGTTCACAGCTTCGGTGACCAGATAAAATATTATCTGAAAGCCATGTACAGTAAAGATGCAAATAAATCACAGCGGAACACAAAACTCAGCCTCTTGAATGGTGACCTACCACTCGTTTGACTTTCTAAAAGCTACGTGAAGACTTTTTTTTTCTACTTTTACGAAACGTTTCTAATCTAACTCAGGTGCCATTAGTGATTGTTTATATCGCTACATGGTCTGGCAAAGAAAGAATGAATAACGTGAATTTATTATGTGATTAGACTATACACTGTACTGGCAAGTGTCGAGCCAATATTTCAAGTCCCCTTGTTAGACATGGCTAATACGGTTATTTCTTGGTAATAGGTCACCGAGTAACAGCGACCGTCTGGTAATAGGTTGTGGCATTAGGTTATTTTGGTAATAGGTTATCGGCGATTCGGGAACATTTCCAGCGCCCAACTGGAAACCCAGTCCGCGTTGGGCGCTGGAAAGGTTCTCGAATCGCCGGTACCTAACCTATTAAAAAAATAACGTAATACCACAAACCTATTAACAGACGTTTGCTGTTACTCGACACTCAATACTCACTCAAATAACTTGTCGACAGTTATGATCCCACACCTTTCACGCATTCGTTTTCCATAACCTATCACCTAGTATTTCCTGGAATAGTCCCATCCAACCTATTATCACGGAATCCCGAATGGCCGGCGACAAAGAGGCCCTCAAAGGAGTTTCCCCCAAGTTCTCAAAACAGTTATTCCAGTAAGAAGGGTTTCTGGTAATAGGTTACCTGGTATTAGGTTACTGGACAGTATTAGGTTATTTGAAGCGGTCATGTTAAATATTCCCCACCCCTACCCCTTGTGTGTCCACCAGATTACATTTCAAAGTAAAATTATTTACTACCTACGTTAATTTTCAAATTTTCTTAATAATCCATCTCCGCAGTTAAGCAAACTTGTGGGGTTCTTATGGACAATTTTTGAGAAAATTGAAAATTTCGTGCTTGAGCCTTCTAGGAGATACCTAATTAATGGTTTTAGAGAAGTTAGGAGAGATATCCACCAACAACACAACACAATTATTAGAGGCAAAGGGATGTTACGGGGACCTGTAAAAATGCGAACCCCCACCTACCCTGATTAACGTCGGTCAAAGAGTGAAAAAGAGATAACTAACCACAACTCAATATTTCATGTTCAAGAGGCAAAAAATTTAAAATCCAATGACGAAAAACAATTTGAGCTCACTAAAGAATCAAATTTGAACCCTCAAGAGTTTGTGTACCTCACGGTAGGTTCGAGACGCCATGTTTTACAGTGGAAAGCGCGCCAGTCCAAGTTGAAGACGTCAGTTGGGTCGAAAGCTTTCTTCTTCATTTTTTCGTCTTCTCCAGTATCTGAACCTCCACTGGCAGTGTCACTCACAGAGCTCTCGGCCTTGAGACTGTCAGGTAATGGACTCTGAGCACGAGCAGCTTGTCCACACCCCATCTACTCGAAATATTAATTAAACATTAATTATAAAAACTTCATAATATATTGTATTAGGTGTGAAATGGCATGTACTTGAGTTGAGTATCTACTAGAATTTGTCGACATGGGCCTCCACACTGACGTATTGAACTAGGTGACGATTGAGACTAAACTACTCACCACACGATCTTTTTCCCTAAGATAAGACGTTATCAAGTCGTGTAAGAAGAAGAAAGCTTCAGCATCCACTGTGACAAATATGTGATCTTCAAACTCCGTTACAAAACTGCAATGCACAACTGGTTTGTCTTCTGTAAAGAACATAACAAAGAATGTTAACATACAAAAGAGACAACAGATTAGAAGAATTAATAGAAAAAATAATGAAAGATACAATAAGATATAAGAGATAACGATATAATGTGAAGAAGGTTTGCTGAACCAAAATTACTCAAACATACATTATGGTACAACACATCAATAACAATCTTCTTAAGAAAAACAAGAGTATTTGAAAAAATCGTCTATTTCCACTGAAATATGAGTAGGTACACTGTTAGACCGGTTTCGGCGATTAAACCATCGTCAGTAACAAAACAATACTGCCGATGGTTTAGTCGTCGAAACCGGTCTAACAGTGTAGGTACCTACTCATATTTCAGCGGAAATAGACGAGTTTTTCAAATACTCTTGTTTTTCTTAACATGGGTTTCCACGATTTCGTCGCGAGTGATTTAGTTCCTAACAATCTTCTTCTTCGAGGAGGGTTTTAGTCAGCGCTTATTGCTATTTCACAACACTTAGCTATATAAAAACTGTCTTAAGTATACAAGGTGTCCCAACTTAAATCCGAAGGATTTCAGGGATCAATTCTTTATCTACAACAAAAAGTGTCTTGTAGACTTTTTAAATCCATTCTTAATGCCACGTTTTCCATTTTAAAAATATTTTTCGTGATTTCGAACGCCCTTTATCATAAAAATGGCCATAACCTCCTTAAACCGACAAATAAATTCAAATGTAATAATACCGTTGGAAAAACAGTCAAATTTCCCATTACCCTGATGCACAATCAAACTTTTTTGAGCGGGTTCAATGCGTAGGAAACGAGACCAAAGTGAACGTTTTGAGATTTTCCGAAAATTTGACGTTTTTCTATCGTTTGTCTCTCTTATAGTAATTTTGCTTTTGGTGGGTCTTCTACGGAAAAAAACTTCCTTGAAATCTCACTTCTTGAAATACTATAATTATGTTGGAAATGGGTATTCAAAATAAGAATCCATGGACCCATGAACCGTCTCATGGATCATATATATCTGTTGTATTGGTGACACTGTTTCTGGACTCCCAGGAGAGGGGCCTGGTCTTCGCTGCGGTCCCCTCTCTAGCTCCTCCACTTGCTGTCCAGAGCTTCGAAGAGTAACTTGTCTCCGCGTACGCTCTTGATTCAATATCTAACTTGTATAAAACCAAGTGTTAATACAGTCCGTTCTTGTTCCAAAAACGTGTGTACTCTCTGACTTCACCCTATCAGGTATTGTACATTGAGTATCAACGTAAAACGGTGAGTGATCCTCATAATTCATATAAGTCTATATAAAGACTCCACGTTTCTATTTCATTGAAGCCATATTCGGATACGATATCGTGTGTTCAAGCTTGATTGATACGGTTGTAATGATTTGTAATTCAAAGTTTACCTTTTGACTCGGAACTTGACTAAAAGCCCATAATGATTGAAGCGAATGATCAATTGATTCTCTGAGCTTGGACCTTCGAGGTCACCTTCACATTGTTGTGTCGTATTTCGTCCCGTTTGTCGTTCGTAACCTGAAAATGGCCGCCGACAGCGTTCTTCGATTTTCGTCTCGGAGTTTCTGAATTCCGTTTTGACTCCCCTGGGCTAGATGTTGGTTTCTTTTCATCGGAGATCATCGTCTTATTAGCTTTTCCAAACTATTGGGTTGTGTCGCTCCACCAATTCTTCTTGTTAGGGTCTCTTGGTGACTCGAGTGCGAGCGGATGTGGCCAATCACGTTCACTTGTGCCTCTTGATGAGATGCGATTGATCGCATCAAGGCAATTTGCACTCATACCAGCAAACAGATGTGAAAGCATCGCTTACCCGTCCTCAGCGCAAGTGCGTATGTCTGTTCGAAATATCCCACAATTCGTTCAGGCGAGTGAGTACGCGAGGCTATGTTTTATAATTTTAATATATCAAACATTCTGCCTTCCGAGTCAGACGAAGACTGATTATGTAGTGCACGACCTTGATACATCTTGTCGCTAATCAGTGTGCACAAACTTGATTCCCGTCTGGCGATACATAGGATTTCCCAGTTCGTCCACAATCCGAACAATAAATGGGCCGTACTCAAAACAAAGAGGTGTTTGATTCGGGCAAGACCTCTGAGGTTAAAGTCCTAAGTTAATTGAATTTCTATTTAATAGAAGTTCAATTCACGAACGGTGTGTCTCAGTCTCTAACTAAACGAGACTCGGCGCGGGAAGCTGCTTGTATAGAAAAGAGTCACTGAAGGGGAATCTCGAATCCAAGCTCAAGATCTTGAAAATACTTGTGTTAAATTTGATTTCAATTAACGTGGGAGCGGGCCCAGTGGATCACCCCCATTCATGAAAAAAAAAATAAGGGGTGACTTGGATTGTATGCTTCATGATTTTGTTTTAAGCATAATTTGTTCTGGTCATCCACGGGTGTCGTAGATCATTCTTTCATGCAGTCAAGCAGAAATACGAGAAGAGGTATTTGAATTGGGTTTCATGTATGTGCACAATTTTGTCTAACCCTTTTTGACTCCTAGCTTCATTACTCACCCGGATTTATTAACAATTTTGCGTTTGGGACTAAATGAAAAACGCTTGCAGCAAATCTTGAAATTTTGAATCAAACTTGCTTTTGCTCATTTTACTAATTTTTCAAATTACGTACTTTACGTATGTACATTTTACGTATATACATTTTACGTATTTTACGTATGTACATTTAACGAACTCAAGTACATTTCGAAGTTCTAAATTTGCTTTGATTCAAGAACTTTTGAATCAAAATTTGATTTTGATTTTGCTTAAAGAGCTAAATTTGCTTTGATTCATTACAAAATCTATTATATTTACTTGCACCCCGATAGTTTTTGTTTATTTGCCACCTGTTGTTTACTTTGTTTGTTCAGTTCGTAATGCCAATTGCGCTTTACAGATTGAGAAAGATATCATGAGTAATACCGGCTCTCTAATTGATTTTGAAGAAGGTGGAATACTTGACTCGCCACTACAACCTCCAATGGCATCCTCCACTGGAAATGAGCAGAAGCCTTGCAGTCCCCAATCAGGAAACTGAACACTTGCGTCTGGAGGCTGCAAAGACGTCTGAGGATGTCCTCTCGAGGTTCTTAGAAAATATAAAACAACAGATGAAGGTAAGCCTTGGACAAATCAATGAACGTCTCACTCAATTGGACCAAAAATGTTCTGAGTTAGATCATCGATACCTTGCCCCGCCTGTCCAAGCCTCTTACACAAATCCTCTTGCTACATCTTCAATAATTGAACAATAATTGAAGAATTATTCTTGTACTACCCTCAAATCTTGCTCCCTCTGGAATTCTTGTATCACCCACAAATCTTGTTCTCACTGTAAACTCTGAACCTCCCACAAATCATAACTTGACTCCTTTGACTGATGAATCTGCCATGGATGTAGAGGTTTCTGTACATGCTGTACCTTCGACTTCGGATGCTTTATCTGCTCCTCTCTCTCATTCTGATCGACTTGCCCGCTCATCTGAGTTGTATCGAGTCAGAAAAATCGACGCTGTCAGGTTTCGACCTCTTGATTGTCGCTTGGAGAGTGAGGATCAGTTCAAGTAATGGAAGAGGGGCGTTGTCGGACAGGTCGAGACACAAGAGTGTCTCTTCCTTCTTGATCCATCCGAGCCTATTCCAGCATCATCTTCCTTCCAGGCATGTCAACTTTAAACTACCCTCATCCGCTGGCACTTCTAAAGTCACTAAAAAGTCTGATTTTTGTATCTATTGCCGTCGAAGGGGTCATACTAGGGATATTTGTTCTTGGGCAAATAAAATTTGTTTCAAGTGTGGTACTCTGATGCCAACTGTCCAAATCCCTCCCCCTCATTTGTTCGACGCAACACACAATCTGCTCAAAATCGACTTAACCTGAAACAAAAGCCAAAAAGGTCGTCTAAACTAGCGGGTTCTTGCAACAATGACAAATCTTCACTTGTCAAAATGCCCTTAGGTCAGGCGAAAGTACTTGTTGAAGAATTTGGCAAATTTCCTGACTCCGTGTTTGCCATTGTGGGGCCTCAAACAGGTTCAGACTCTGCTGAGGTTTGGGTTTCTGTGGGTGCTGAGAAAGAATTCTTGAATTATGTGTGAGAACGTCAAGGATCTGGGAAAGCGTTCACCATTTCTGAAGGTAAAAATAGTTTTCTAGCAATTGTGGACACTGGTTGTACTGAACATCTTACATCCTCAAGAGAATGCTTGCAGGGTTCGTGCCGATTTTCAATTTTCAATTTCCCTGACTTTTCCCTGATTTCCAGACCAAAAATTTCTATTTTTCCCTGACTTTTCACAACGTTCCAGGATCCTTTAAACAGTAACGTTTTGCATGAATCGAAAATTTTAGATGTGCAAATGAAGAAAAACAATATAAGGAACAAGTTTTTTTATTCATAAAAAAACGAAGTTTACTTAAAACAAAGTAAGAGATAGAATCACAAGATAAAACACATGAAAGTTTTGAGTACGTGGTTTACATAAACCATACCTTACAAAGGTAAAGGGGTTTTCGACGCGTATCATGGATTTTTCGCAATTCTGCACCCGATTTGAGATTTTTCCCTGACCAAAATCCAATATCCCTGACTTTTCCATGACTTCCAGTGCCCATTTATATTTCCCTGACTTTTCCATGACTTCCCTGACTTCCCTGACCGGCACGAACCCTGTGCTTGGTTAATTTTAGACGTATGTCTAAAGAGCGTGTTTTTAAATGTGCCAATCGGGATGAGTCTGCAGACTTGACTGTGAGTTTCTGCGGGGATTTGAATTTTGTAAACAATGGTCAAGTCTCCACCTTGAAGGATGTTCTGTACACACCAGGTTTATCCACCAATTTGTGTTCTGTCAGAAAAATTGCTCAGGTTGGAATTAATACCTTCTTTTCACAGGATAAGGTTGACTTTATTCAGGCCTCCACTGGTAAAATCATTAAGTCTGGTTATTTCAAAGACGGGGTATGGTGGATTGAACTGCCGCTTGCTCCTGCTAAATCTGTTTCTGGGACACCTGGGGCTCATTTTGGTCCCAAGCGTTGCAGACTTGGTACAATCTTCACCACCTCACTTGTGCAGTCTGGTAGCCATTCAATGACAACTCCTTCTTGTAATGGAGCTGAATCTCAAATTTTGGGAGGGAGGTCTGGTCACTCGTCGTCTGAAGTCTCTGCCATCCTGGGAGGGAGGGTTCCTGAGGTTGGTTCTATTGATCCTATACAACAACAACTTTCTGACTGGCATTTACGCCTTAATCACGCTTCTAGGCAATACTTGAAGGCCGCCAAGAAGTTCTTACCAGAACTCAAACTTGTCACGTTCTCGGATCAGATCTTGAATTGTGAGGACTGTCATCAAGCAAATACGATTCGAAAATCGCAAATCGCATACTCAAGTTAGGCACAGGGCTGATAGATCTTTTTCCTTGCTCCACACAGATCTCATGGGTCCTATCAGCCCTTCAAACTTTCGAACTGGAGATACGTATGTAGTGATTTTTTTTGTATGTGACTTTTCTCGTTACGTTTTCGCTTACACTCTCAAGAACAAAAAGGAGGTTCACTTGGCACTCAAACAATGTCTGCTTGAAATAGCGTCCATCGCGTCTGAACCCAAGAGCGTATTCAGGCTCCAGTCTGATCGTGGACTCGAATTTCAAACGCAGGAGGTGAAAGGACTGATGGACCGGGAGGGCATTCTTTGGGATACTGGTCAGCCTCATGTTCCCCAACAAAATGGTTGTGCTGAAAGAGTTAATCAAGATATAAAACATAAAATCAGAGTAAACTTGCTGTCGGCCAAAATGCCTTACTCTTTCTGGGGTCACGCTTTGAAGCATGTCGTATTTGTTCATAACAGAATGCCTCACTCGTCTAATCTGTTCATTAGTCCATTTGTTAATTGTTGCGATGCCAAATTTATTGAATCTATAGTGTATGGCGATCGAATCAAAGATTATCCAAAGCCTCTTGCTACAATTCTTGACATGAACGACAACTTGAGCCAAAATAAATCACTGACTGTGAAAACTCCACAGAAATTGTGGCCTTGCAACGAGATAGTCAGGTAGACTTGCTGGAGCCTTCCTCCTACAAAGAAGCAATGGAATCCTCGGATAGGGAATATATTTATACTAAATATTTTTATATTCTAATTTTGGTTTGTATTAATTATATATATAGCTTATACTTATTTATAACTTGGTATATAATAATATCTTATATTATTATAATTATATAAAGTATAATATGTGTGTAGTATATATAATAAATTAATTTTAAATTAATAATATTATATAATTTTGGGAAGAGGCTATACTTGATGAACTTGACTCGTTGGAGGAGATGAATACTTGGGAACTTGTACCCAGATCAGCTCTTCCCCCTTGAACCAAAATTATAAAATCTCGATGGGCACATAAAAGGAAACTTGAATATGAGGGCTCCATCAAGTACAAAAGTCGTCTGGTAATCAAAGGTTTTGCTGATACTAACGAATATCTTGTTTCAGAAATATTTGCGCCTGTGGCTAGATTGGGTGATGTCCGCGTTTTCTTGTCTATTATGAATAAACTGGACTTACACCTATATCAACTGGATGTAACCACTGCATTTCTGCATGGAAATTTGGAAAAACATGTACATATGTACATTCCTGATGGCCTGATTGAACTGAAAGACTACCCATTAACCTTGAAGGATTCTCATGTGGGTTGTCTTAAAAGGTCCTTGTACGGATTAAAGGTTTCTCCGAACTTGTGGTACAAAAAGTTCAGCAGTATTCTTCTTGCCATGGGTTTTGAAATTTACCCGTTCCAAACTTGCATCTTCGAGTGGCAAGACAGTACAATATACGCGCTGATTTTTATACATGTTGATGACTGACTCCTAGCTTCAAACGATGACAGGAAAGCCTTGGAAGTCATCAAGCAGCTGAAGCTAGAGGTTAAAATCAAAATTCTTGGAACACCTACAAAATTCTAGAGGTTAAAATCAAAATTCTTGGAACACCTACAAAATTCTTGGGATTTGAAATCAAGAGAAATAAGTCTAAAAGGCTGATGTTCCTTCATCAAAAGTCAGCCATTAAAAACTTGTTAGACAAATTTCTCTCCCAAGAGGAAAAGGTTTCCTTGACTCCTATGCCTGCAACAGAGTGTACGTTAACTGCACAGCTGAGATCGACTGAGGATTTTGAATCATCTCCGGATGTCCCTTATCGAGAAGTAATTGGCTCTCTCTTGTATATTCAAAATTGTACGAGACCTGATATTTCTTTTGCAGTCGATTTCATGAGCAGGAAACAAATTGGGTATACACTCTCTGACTGGAAGTGTGTTCTGCGAATACTGCGGTATCTCAGGGGAACTTTGGATTTCGGAATTTTGTTTTCAGGCGAAACTGAAGACTTGGTTGCCTATTCAGATTCCTCCCTTGATACTAGCTCTCTTAATGGTCGATCAACCACAGGGTTTTCAATCAAGTCTTTTGGAGACTTGGTGTCTTGGAAATCAAAAAAGCAAACTCACGTGGCATTATCGGTCTGTGAAGCGGAATACATTGCCATGTCTGAAGCATGTAAGGAGCTTACAAGTATTCGAAGCTTGTGTAAGTTCCTTATTGGATTAGATATGCTTCCCATCTTGAAATGCGACTGTGCTCCTGCAATTTCTGTTGCAATGACAAATGACTTTCGCACCTTGAAACACATAGTCAAATTGTCCATGCATTTCGTTCATGAAGTGTTCAAAAATGGAAATGTTTCTATACTTTGGGTGTCTACCAATGAACAGATAGCGGATACTTTCACCAAGGCACTGCCTTTTGATAAATTTGTGTACTTTCGGAATATCTTGTTGACCAACTTTAATACTCTCTTGTAACTTCCCCCAGGAAATGAAGAGTCTTGGAGTTGGATACCGGAACTTCGCACTCGCTATCCCCATGAATCATCGGCCTGCATCATCTTGACTCCGTGAAACATAGTGTCGCGTTCTAGATCACTTGTCTTGACATTGTTATCCAGTATAGAAATTGATCCAAATTATCTTGCATCACGTAACATCTCTTGCTGTACGTTATAATCTAACGTATTATGTTTTCTTGATTTAATTTTGCTTTCTCTCACACGTTGCATCAAATTGAATTGTATGATCTCGTTACTTGTGAATTGTATCTTGTTCTACATTCAACTTTCTTTTGCTTCAAATTGAACTGTAAGATCATGTATCTTGTTTTAATTCAATTCTCTTGACATGTTACCAATGCTGGATTTTAAGCTACTATGGTAGGTTATCTTGTGTCAACCTTTCTTGTTTGAATTCTGGCTCCTCCAGCCATAATCTTGTAATTCTTGCATAGTAGTTACACTCTCTTCAGTCTTATCTTTGAATAGGAGGGAGTGTTGGAAATGGGTATTCAAAATAAGAATCCATGGACCCATGAACCGTCTCATGGATCATATATATCTGTTGTATTGGTGACACTGTTTCTGGACTCCCAGGAGAGGGGCCTGGTCTTCGCTGCGGTCCCCTCTCTAGCTCCTCCACTTGCTGTCCAGAGCTTCGAAGAGTAACTTGTCTCCGCGTACGCTCTTGATTCAATATCTAACTTGTATAAAACCAAGTGTTAATACAGTCCGTTCTTGTTCCAAAAACGTGTGTACTCTCTGACTTCACCCTATCAGGTATTGTACATTGAGTATCAACGTAAAACGGTGAGTGATCCTCATAATTCATATAAGTCTATATAAAGACTCCACGTTTCTATTTCATTGAAGCCATATTCGGATAAATTATTATAGTATTTCAAGAAGTGAGATTTCAAGGAAGTTATTATTATAGTAGCCGTATGCATCTACAATCACGAGGTGTTCAATTCTGCTACTTCGTACATAGTATCAGCTGATTTGGTGATGAGAGGAGTTAAGAGGAATAAGGTATGTGGACAAAAATAAATGACTTGAAATGGGCTCGGCACATGTGAAACCCCCAAAAAAACACTCCGCCACTTTTAGCTCATAAAGGAGCTAAGCACAATGAAAATAGTACTTATGAAGTGCGATGAGATTATAATATAGAAATATAATACAGAAACATAATATAGAAATATAATATAATATATTATGAGATTATAATAATATTATAATATATTATATTATAGAAACTAATGAGATGTCCTAACCACTTCACAAGCACCGCACACGTTTCGAAATCATCCCTTGGCGCCACGGCGAGACGTTTTTATTACTACACATTTATTATTTTATTAGTTGCTTGTAAAAAGGGGAGATTTCGAAACAGGTACGTTGCTTGAGTAACCATTTAGGACATCTCTTTAAGGCAGTGGATATATTAGGAAAGTGGATAAATCCTAACTTTAGTGATATATAGGCAGGCGGGGAAAGTGCATATATCCTAACTTTATATATCATAACTTAAACTTATAGTGATATATCATAAATGTTTCCGGCCGCTGTAGATTATGATATTTGCGATTTTTACAGGGTCGTGTTTTTTAGGGGACATCACGTCTTTTTGTTGTAGAAGTTGAAAAGACCTGTAGAGGCACTATGCAAGAATAATTAGGTAGAATATTCCACAAGTGTGTTTGTTTAATATCAATCACCACTTTGCCATTAGGTCAAAAGAACCCTCGGTGCTTCGTTTATGGTACCAGCTCTGTTTGTCTTGTGTGTTTTAGATCTCAGCGACTCGTACAGGGGCCCCTAATATGAACAGAACTGCTTTGATTAGCAAACAATGGAGAATTACATACCATTCGACACAATAGGAGTACCAGGCGCTTGTAGGTGTTCAGTCTTCAAGTGTGTTTGGAGAGAAGGAAGAGCGAAAATGACTTCCCTAGTGTGCTTTGGGTCAGGAGATTTTGGTGTGGATCTGACGCGATTTGTCTGCTCAGTCCTCTCAGTGTCCCTTTCGACGCAGGGGAACCGATCGACAGCTGAAATTAAGTTACATTACGTTAAAACGTTGGTAAATTGTGTAATGCATTGAAATTGATACTTCTCCATCAACAGAGGTGGAACCAAATTTACATCACCGTTTAACAGCACACATTAACGGAAAGTTACATGAATTAAATTACAGTGAATTGGAAATGGGATTCACTGTAATTTATTCCTTCACTATCATAGATTGCCTATCCCACTTCCAATTCACTAAAATCAGCTGTGTATTCATCCGTATTGTCTACTTGTATTATTTACTGGCTGCGCCCCAAGTATTCCAAATACATCCCAAGCCACTAACGAAGAGGAAGAAAGAAGAAACCTAAAAGTTGAACTCGCCGACCATCATTCTCCTGAACCGCCATGTCAGTTTACAGTAAGCCTGGTTCCACCCTTCGTCATAAAGCACCTTGATGGCATCCTCGCGGTCCAAACTCGCCTTACGGAAGGCCACTACCCAAAACTCCGCCAAGACAGGACAAGCAGACAAGAAGTGATACTTGTCCTCTCTTTTGTGTCGGTTGCACATGGAGCACTCCTCGTTACGGTCCGTGGCATATGGCTTGGCGTTCAAGTGCAATAGCTCCTTTGAAGCCTAAAAAACCCATTTTGCTCCATATAAGTTCAAGTCATTCTCCCTCATCACGCTAGCAGACTTTGATTGAGGATTCAACAGCTTATACAAGGTGAAATTGTTCAATGCATCAGTCTTCCACCATGTAGCATTTCTTTTTCCCCCCTTAAATGCGGCCAGCATATGCTGTGAGTCCGATTTCAGAAAGTGGCTGTCCATAGATGGCAGATTATTCGGCAGCCCGTGATTTCTGGTATTGGTGCTCCAACGGTTGGCCCAGTCCATATCCCCAGCTATCAGCTCATGTGCCACTGTTTTGGGGAGGCGTGATTCGGCAAGTTTGGCCACCTTCACCAGATAGTTCAGGTGCCACTCCAGCGTATGTGCTGATGGGTACCAGGGCATTCAGGACTAAAGAGAATGAAGAGGTAAATAAACTGGCCAAAAAAGGGTCAGAGACCGTCATGATTGAACTGTACCCTACTGTGAAGTTCTGAGCCTGGATGAAAAACCTGACCCAGAAAACTACATGAGGAATCTTAATAGCCCCGGGAAATGGAGCTCACAGATGAGCTCTAATTATGAAGAGGACACAATAGATCTAATTACGTCGAGGTGCTCCACTTATAATAAGCCTCCCAGTATCTTATCTTAATCCAGTATCAGGATACGATTTCAAAGTAACTCGTAAATGCCTTTGAAAAACTCGATATTGGCCAACCCTTCATTCGTTGCCAACCTCTTCATGCTCATCCTCTTCATTTCGAGTGGAAGAAGGCCTCACTACTTGGCCAACCTAACTACAAGAGTTGCCTCGTTGATATTAAAAAAAAACCTCCATTATCGCATTTTGTTCAATAGCGCATTCCAAGTGACCCTGGGGTGACTGGGAATTGTTTCTGTCGACTGAACCTTAATAGTGATCATTAATAACAATATAGGTGAGAGAATTCCACCTCCAGGACGTTCGGGATTCAATGTTGATAATACATGTCTTATTATAATAACGTATGTATACATACTTTATTACCATCAGCCAACTAAATAATTTTAAACATTCTTTACGCTGGTAGATTAAGAATCTCACCGTCATCTTCACTGCATGAAAAGGCGTAATGGAACCACTCTTGGAGCGACCTGAACTGAGGAGGGAACACAACATTGCGGGAGACCTTGCAGACGGTCGCCATACTGTCATGTTGAGCTGTTCCTTGCTGCATCATTCCAAGGCTGAAGGTTAACGTTTGCACAATGTGGGAATCGATCTGGCTACCTGGAAAACATCCACATGTTACCCATCAGAGAATACACTCATGTGCTGTCATACTCATTTCGAGTAGATTAGATAACGGCAGCGGGGTTATTCATTTATGCCACAAACACTTTCTTTTAAATTAATTTTGAATGTAAATAAAATTACCCTTACTTTCACTATTAGGTACCCGCTGGGCCTCAGTCGCAAACGATATCATTGGTTCTTTCAAAGAGAACAAGGCCCAAGATTTCGACTTGAAATTGATTCCATGGAAACAGGCCAGCGAGATATTGGTTCCATGAAGGTCCAAAGTTCCACCCAGAACAGCTGAATTGTCAGAGTTGGAGGCTAGATTGAGAATAGCGGCTTGCCCCAAAGCTCTCTGCCAGTGCCTGTGATGCCTGGCTTCTTGAGCCCAACCAGCTGTAATTGAATGAGAAAACCAGAAAATTGAAAAATGTTTGGAAAGGGAACGAAAGGTAATGCACGCTAAAGACAAAGACTTAGCAGTGCCTCACCCATACTCTCTGTTGTCGATATCTTCTTCCTTGTTGGTCTTTTGCGGTAAGAGCTTCCCGGCCCCTCATTTCCAAGCGACGAGAAGACTCGTTTACTACTCTTGAACTGCTGAGTGAAGAACTCTTCAAGCTTGTAGTGCATTTTGAGGAGATCCACCGTTGTGGATTTGGACATCATGACTTGCAACTGGTCCCAGCCGAGGTCTCCGTGCATGAAAATCATTGCAGGTCTGTGAAAGAAATTGATATGAACAGGAAGATACATGGATTTCGCTGTGAAAACTGGCAAAGTAATTTGTGTTCCTTTTGATTCGCACAATAGGTGTCAGAGTATGTGGTATGGAACAAATTAGGTGGCTTTGTGAGGGAATGTAACCACTGCCTCATACAAACAGAAACGTCAAACCACTTGGCCCACCTCACTTAACGCATTCATCTCCAGTACTACTCCTTCCAGGTCCACCCCCACCCTCCCCCTTCATGGTTTTTCCCATACCTCTCGCAGTAGCTCCAGTACCTCTCTTGTCTTTAACCTCCCTATCGAAATACTAGCTATGGTCATTCTGGATCTGACTACGGATTGTCAAGGACAGCTTAAGGGTGGATTTGGACTGTTTAAAATGGACCCCAATCACCCTTTCTGGTTTTTTTCTCCATACCTCCGAGGGAGTATTCCCAAATATCCACCAGGCTTACCTCCTAGTCGGGCAAAATTCATCTGAATCCTGCACGCCCGTTTTCCACTCGTCCTTGAGCTGAACATCGAGCTTGCTGACGCGCCCCATCAGCACAGCAGTGCCCATGTAGTCCAGTCGGCATTCAAGCGCAGCCAGTTTGAGGCCGACTGTGTGATTGGGTTCAGTACCAGGGTCTTCACGGATCGTAACTGAAAAGTGTAAATAGTTTTCAGAATCGACTTAACAAACGAATTTTCATTTCAAACAACATGCAAACGACATACCACTGGTGAGAGAACCGACGATGTTATACAAATATGAGCTTACTGAAAGTGTCAATATTGCTGAGATCGATAGAACCGCCAACTATTCCACCTTTGGCATCCAGGCTAGCACCAGCTAATCCTAATCCGATATACATGTTTTTGTGTCCAGAACTTCCTATCGCCAAACGTCCTTCGGATTTGAAATCCTTCGTTAACCACCTGTTCAACAGAGTGAAAACACTATTTTGAGGCCAAATAGAATAATAATATCACACTATTTAGAGTATAAGAGAAGCTTAGAAGGCTGGAGGTACGATCGTTGAGGAAAAACATTCAACATTGGAATTATCAAGTTGTTTGTAATAGGACAATTAGCATCAAATGAGTATTATTATCACCTAGTAGTATTATTTCATGAGGGTATAGAACTTACATAACGTTTCCCATCACGTTTCCCATGTTCATATGTACATTCAGTCTTTTAAAATTAACGGCGAAGAGGACGAGAGTTTCCCAAGCAGAATTAGGGATTTTGTCGATTGTCACTGGACTAGAATCAGAGCTCGAGTTCCGATCTGTAATAGGAGAACAATATTAGTGACATTGTGGGATGAAAATCACAGAGACGCAAATCGGATAACGGACATGGGAGAAAAAACATGAAGTACAAACCATGACGGTATCTCGACATTGTCAGGTCGGAGTTGAGATTCAAGCGCATTTTTTCGCGGTCTATGGCGAGAATCGGGCTCCTTTCACTGTAAGTTCTGCCATCACTGAAAGGAATTCATGTTAACGTGAGGAAACAATGGAAGAACTTCTGAGTATAATCGCAATTATTGCGATACCTAGAATTGGTGTAAGATGTCTCAAGAGGTGAGTAAGAGCGTTCCAAGCAAATCTAGTGATGGAGCCCTTAGACTAAACCCAAAGCTGAGGTTTTTGGAGGTGTAAGACTATACCCAGAGGTCTGGTAATGAGCTCTAATACTATATCCAAATGTCTGCCAGTGGATCTATAAGGATATATCCAAATGTCTGCCAATGGATCTCTAAGACTATACCAAACTATACCCCCAGACTATACCCAAATGTCTGGTAATGGAGATCTAAGACTATATCCAAAGATCTGTCGATGGAGCTTTAAGACATTACCCAAAGGTCTGGTAATGGTGCTCTATGACCCAAAGGTCTGTGAGGAGACCAGTATTTGATGAAATATTTGCCTAAGATAAAATTGAAGGAAAAATACGACAGGTGGTAAAACTAATTACCTACCGTTCTTTGCCACTTTTTGCCACTGTGAATCATAACAATACTTTTACTGAATATTAATGTTACAAAACTAACCCGTAGCCAGTGTCAGAATCATCACCATCACTATATGTGGCAGTGCTGCTGAGATCACCAAGGAAAAGTCTCCTCATTATACTTCGTCTGTACCAAGCCTTGGGAAAAGCTAAAATCTCTGTCAGTCTCCGCATGTCATACTTGAAGGAAGCCGAGCCAATATCCACTATAGCTGTAAAACCATCGAGATCACAATTAATAAAAAACAAGTCCAACACATTATGAATATTGTCAATGCTATGGAACCTGGTCTCAGCAATTGCAGTGTACATCAACAGAAGAGCAGCAGCTCGTTCCACGAGTAGGTTCACTGCTGTGGCTTGTTACATAATAGTACGATTTCAATTTCTCCCTCGCATTTTCTGGCTAATCATGCCTACCCCTTCATCATTACCAGCACATCTTTACGTTGTTACAACAAACCTACTTGCAGTTCTGTGACTCGCTCAAAGTTCAACGCAGTCAAGTTTACACACACAAAGTAGAATTTGAATAGTTATCTCACCAGTACCTGTTTCTACAAGCCTTCAGAAACATGCTGCTGGCAGAAATTCTGCTTTAGGTGTAGTGTGTAGCCACCCTAACCCTCAGTCGTCGGATCAACAGCCGGCATCCAACTTTACTTGTTGACCCAGCGTAAAAATTAGGAGGATGCAAGTATGTAGTACACTTGTAACCTCTGACTAAGATTACATTATATCAGGGACTCAGGGTGGGACCAATCTCCATCCACTGCACTGAAACCTGAACTTATTGTCCAGTCCATTCCATCTACCAGACTGGTGATTCCCCTACAAGGTTGTTTGCCGATACAATCTCTTCTGGTACTAGAGACCTGAAGATTCTCTACTGTCGAGCTTCAAGTAGTGGACACTAAAAGAGAAGATAAGGCGCAGTTTTGTCCTCCTCTCCACAAAGTCTGGAAGCTATGGAAGTTATGGAAGCACCCGTGCTCCTTCAGCATCCCCACCAGATGTCTCATATTCCTCCTTGGCAGCTCCGGTGCTTCTGATGTCCTTCTCTTCCATTGTCAACTTCCCAAAACTTTGTTTTCCTAATGCCTCCTATGCCCTTTTCTCACCCATTCACCCGAAAAGGATCCTATCGAGCATTTGGCAACAACCAACACTGTCTATGGTCCCACAAACGCTGTGGAGGCCCCTTTTCTTGCCATGCCGTCTGCTCACTTATACAATGGACCCCAGCCCCTGACCTCGCTCCCATCCTAGATCATTCTGTAAACGTGTCGATGTCTCCGTTACAAGAATGCCTGGTTTCATCTCATCTACCGCCACCTCGACTAGAATGTGGACTATCTAAGAGCTACAGAACGATGGCCGATGTAGAGAAGCTGAATCTCAATTTGCAGCCTTGGATGCGATATCGAATACATCTTTGCGCTCTTTGCAAGCTCAATGTCAACGAGATGACGGAGCAATTGCTGGCGGAGGGCCAAATTCAAGGATACGCCAGGTTGAGGTGTTGTCTATGGCACTAACTGTTTTGAATTGGGATCATTTGTTAGGGAGACATGGCGTTATAGGCAGTTTACAGTGAGCTAATTCAATTATAATGATTAACCGGACAATAAACTAACTTATTCCAGCCTCTCTCCGCAATACTACGACCATAATTGGTTTAAAAATTGAAAAATAAAAATAAATAAATGTCCTACTCGTAGCAATGGAACTACCCGCTAACGGGACAAATGGACCAAAGCGTATCATGTTTGTTAGGTTCAGTTACAAAATTATTTATCCTTCAAATCCTTCAATATTGCTGGTATCAGCCCTCAACAGCCCAAAAGTAGACACGCATAACAAAGAATTACAATGGAGACAAAATAAATTGAACTTACTCGAAAACCTGATCACAGCGCTGTGGTCACCACTACTTTTTGGTTCCATGTTGACTTTCCGAGATCGAGACAAATGCAATTTCACGAACTCCACATTAACGCTGAGGGAATCTTTACGCTCACTGTCAGACAACGGGCTCCATTGTGGTTCCTTGACTCCTGTTTAGTCAATTGAAAAGTCAACATTTCAGTTCAACCCCTTGACAGTTTTTGTGATTAATAACTAATATAGTGTTCGGTATCACCTTAAAAACCACATATTATAGACAAATCCCCGTGAAATTCTTCAATAACCTCTATTTTCCACCTCTCATAACCTAATGGAAGATTGCCTTGTCAGCTCATCTCTCACTAGAATATATTTAAAATACCCGTACATACGATTCTACCCAAAACTACACCAAGAGCTGTGCACCCCTGAACAGTACATCGTTGTAAAAGTAAGGCGGTTGGCTGATTTGTCTTTCAGTCAGCTGAGAATTTCGTCGTTTCACTGGAATGTGCAAAACTCGTTTTTTAATATTTGAAATTCCCACATACCAGGTAAACTAGCTACCTCAGTTATTATCAACGTTATCGACTTCCCGACTGCACCAATTAGTTCTACGCACCAAAAAAACATGCTATAAGCACGGCAAGCCGCGGCGCTTGGCCGGTGTGGGCATAGCGCCGTCCATATGAAACAGTTGACAGTTTCGCACCAGCCATTGAAAAATTTTAAAAATACCATAAGGAGATCGCTCATACCTGATTTCTTGCCCCCATATGGATGAAATATGTATAATGAAAAATCGGAGAGACAACTTGTCACACTGATTCCACCCATTGCTCCTGGCCCAGTAGTTCTGAAACAGGTCATCGAATTATTGATGATAATCCCCATTGATTAAAATGTACGAAAAATATCATTCGTCGCATTCATAATTTCATTACTAGAAAACATCATGACGGGAGAATAAACGACTTGAGAGGATACTCACGGTAAAGAAGGATCAGCTCTTTTCGATGAAAATACCGTGTCGAGGGACGGGAGCTGCAACATGCATTCAACTCTCGAGACGGGAAGACATGAAAACCTGAAGGTGGACGGTTGCATGTGGAAATAAACGATCACATCAACCGGGAAGGAAGCGTAGTACTGGACGGTGTTATTAGCCATGTTGCCGTTGTTGGCGAACATTCCTCCTGCAAAAGGAAGGTGAAAAAAGAGTTCGAGTTAACTTGTCTAAAGCTTATAGATTTATAATATGAACTTATATTATAATATAATGATCTTATGTATGATATATTATCATATTATGATCTTCAGCACCAGTTTGAGAACGGAATAAGATATCGCAATTTTGATTTCACCATCGTGTTCAGCGTAAAAAAAAAAAACCTTTAAAATGAGGTGTTACTTGTCAGACTGTTTCATGAGTAATCCCCCCCCCCCCAATTCCCCTAAACCCCCTTAGAGTGATCCAATTCTGCCCAGCCCATGTACGAACTTAGCCTTTCGATGGCCAAGATAGATTTTTTTGGTGCAAATTCGAACTTTTTATCTCAATTCTATATCATATGATTTTTGTGTCCCTAGAACCACTAGTTTCGTAGGGTCTTAGCATTTTTTTTTTAACCAGTCACAGCCATTGAGCTGTGGTTCAGCGTGAATTTCCTCGCCACTTCAACGAATCGAAGTGTCCCCTCGCGAAACACTATTCTTTGTTGGGTTGGAGCACTTCGTACTCGAAGTGTTTTGACAATTAAAAGCCACCCAGGGGGCTCCACGACCGGCTCGAACTCCATGAAAATGTTGAGCGAGTCTGACAAGCGGTACTGCGCAGTCCAGGTGGATCTGCTCAAAACCATGCCACTGAACTTCGTTTACATTATCGGACAGAACAGCGCATTTTACACCAACAGTTACAGCCTGGGGATGACGAAAAACGACTAGTCTTCGCACGTGAGATGGAAGTACTGTTTGAATAAAATGAGAACCTCATTCTCTTCATGACTGATAAAGCTCTTCTCCATCTGAACGGCAGCTGAAAATCCGAGAGAATTACCCGAAAGACCTCTGCATAGTCCAAATGTTGCAGTAAACAACAATTGGCCTCCATGTTTTTGAAAATGCCAATGGGGTTGCGGTTACAGTGCTTATATGGCGATGATCAATGACGTCTTCTTGTCCGAGTAAATAAGAAATAGAATCCCATTCCAACGTGTGTGGTTCCAGCCAGGTGGGGCAACGGCCCACACTGCGAACGCATCACTGATTATTACTTGCTGTTATTTTGCAGGTCGTGTGATTTCCCGATTAGGGACATTAATTGGCCACCTCCGTCACCCGATCTGTCGAAAAGCGATTATTTCTTGTGGGGTCACCTGAAGGTACGTGCATACGTTCATACGCCTCGTAATCTCCAAGAATTAGAGGAAGCGATTCGCGTGGAAACTGCTAGAATCGACAGACCAATGCTGGAGAGAAATGTGACTAACATCCCGGAAAGGTTTCAGAGGTGCATCGCTGCTCGTGGCCATCACATACCAGGTGTAGTTTTCACCATTGATAATTCAAAATGCTATTAAGTGACGAACTTAAAAATACCAATACATTTTTAAAAATGAAAATTAACGACTTGATGAGTTTTTCAAAAACGTCCGTCTTCACTGCCGTACCCTAGACCTATTAATTTGTGTCAGAATGCCGTCCCAATGCTTCCTGTACTTTCCTCTGACCCATTCACCCAAAGAGGATCGTACCGAGCATTTGACTATGCTCAAGACTGGCTCTGGCCCTACAAATAATGTGGCGGCCCCTTTTACTGCCATGCTATGTGCTCGCTCATGGCCCTCCACCCCAGTACCTTTGTTCTCTCCTCCCAGGCAGTTCAACGCTCCCCTTAACATAGATACACCGTTCCTACTTCTGAGAAGTGATTGAGTTCATCAATTGGTCATTCGAGTTACCGGGATTTCTTCAGAGCTGATAAACTCCTAACAGTGAACGAATGATGGCGATTAAGTGAAAGCCCTCGCCCTGCCGGCACCATGTACCTTAGTACAGCGGGTGTTCATCTCTTTTTTTGGCATACTTATGCATACTTATTACAGAAGGAACAACTTGTTCAAGGACCAACGGTAATTTGACACTGGAGTGAGACAAATGGTTCATCATGTAATTTTTCTGGAATGTATAATTTTAACCAGTGAAGTTTGTCAATTTTCCGAATCTTTGGGCCAGCAGGTTAACAGGTGAATTGCAGTGTTAACATGTAGGTTAGATATCGCCTGAAGTGACTCACTAGTACGTAAATACATACTGCCCCGTCCCCCAACTGGATTTGGTTTTCACTATATTTCCAGATAAAGATAACATAATATAACCTTGTCCCTGAGTTGGAGGAGGGCTTCTGCTGTCGTTCGTAGGAATAGGTTCCAGTGTCTGCTCTAAGAACTCTAAAATGTGCGGAGAGATGACAGTTTCTTCAGGGATGCTTTGTAGGGTTGCCCAAGCGAAGAGTGTGGCTTTCTTCACTCCTCCGGTTCCCACTCCTACTGGCCTCCTCTCCTTACTGGGAGTTTCTGGTGCCGTTTTCGACTCGTAATGCACCTGAAATCATTGGTATGTACATTGAGAAAGAGAAAAATATTTAGTCCTATTTACTAACCAAATTCGGCTTCGCTAGCATCTGCCAAATCATATTACAATTACATTACAGAGATGTCCCAAGTTGAGGGAAATTAATTAAATTGGGCCTTCGTCCGGGCGAAGTTATGACCGCCAGGCATATAAACAACAAACAACAAGCGCGAGGACCACCAACAAAATTGTCAGCGTGTTTGTAAGCAATAATGAGAGAGTAACAGAGAAAATGCAATAAACTTTCAGTAGGGTGATACGATTTGGATGCATTCGGATGGTAAGCAGTGACTTCAGACCCCCTAAGTTCGTATAATACCCGAGCTAGAGGAAATCTTCAAATCTAGTAGTCTTTACCTTCACATCGAGGCCGGGAATGTGGAAGATTGTTACGTCGCCAAGAGGTGGAGCTTGGAGCTGCCTCAAGCGATTGCCTGGTGTGGAACTGTGATGTCTACTGTGGGTTTTGCGGCTCAAGCCTGGAGATGAAGGCGGGAACTCGAACATACCGCCAGAGCAGCTTCTTTCCTTCTTCATCCTAGACAACCTGTAACACAACCCCATTCGAAAAATTGGCAAACGAATTGGACAACGCTGGATAGTTAGGAAAGAATGCTAGATATCGTCGGGGAACTGATAGCACCAACTATATTTTAAATTGGAACATGTTTTAGCCTTCACCTAACTGAATAATGTCGAAAGACAGCAGAACAATAATTGTATCCAATTATTGGATCCGTCTGTCCGTTATGCACGTGGCTTCTATTTTTTATGCTATTCACACTATGAAGCTGAAATTTTCTAAGTAGCTTCCTCAGGACTTCAAGTACTGCACTTCAAGTAGCATAGGGCTGGGATCAGCTTAGTGGCTCTGTACGCGCTTATCGCATTACTCATAAACAAAAGACCGTTCGATTCCAGTCTGAGACGCTGTGCTAAGGGCTGACTGCCCCCCCCCCCCCCTCCACATAATTCTCATTCCTTTTCTCGCCTTCAAAGTGGCCAACCTCTCTCCCGTCTCGATTTTTTTAAATAAAGGGAGATGGGGGAAATTATATATATTTAACAAACTTCAATTTTAACTCGTAACTATTACACCAATCCACACGTGGACAACAGAAGATTAAAAAAGACCTGCTCGTAGCTGCTCTGTCAACAGTCTGAAACGCACAAATGATAACAAAGCAACCTTGGAATAACAAACGCACATTCCACCAGCTTTGAAAACCGACCTACATCGCCAGAACAACCAGGAAGGGACTCACAATTTCAACTCGTCTTCTTTGGAGATATCTTTGGTGTGCAGGACGCATTTCCCCCGGTTGATCAATACTTTGACGTCCAACTCAAAATCAATGTTTGGCTCAGTGGGCTTCTGTTGAGTGGGACCTGTGCTTGGGCTTGATCCAGTAGTGCTGGTTTCTATATCGCCGAGAAGTAACGATCTGAAAAAGAACATGTACATGAGCATTCACAAACCTGAATGAAATAGAAATGGAATTCAAAAACGTGCTAATATTTCGGTAAAGGTTAATTATGTATTGCATACATCGCCCTTCAGTCTACATCACTGTTCTGTGTACAATATCCTTGTCAGTTCTTAACTGTACAAAATAGTAGGAGTATTGAGGTAAAATATCGACGGGTTACTAGTGAAAACCACAAAGTCAATTTTTTTGACTTTTCGGTTTTTGGTTACGCCTTGCATTTTTCAACGCCCGATCGATTAGCGATTCGCCATTACATGGTTCCGATCTCAAAACTGACATCACCAATCAATTGGGTGTAGAAAAATACACAAGATTAGAAAAAAAAGAAAAAAAAAGAAAAAGAAAAACCGAATAGTGAAAAAAAGGACAGTGGATTCCACTAGTGTGTTTTCACGATATTGTTTGTGTTCGTCCAAAAAGGTGACTAGATGTACAGAACCAGATCTACAGTCCAAAAGCTACGAGCAGCAAATACTAACTTCCTAATAAGCAGCAGAAGGCTTGAATAGCAGATACAGGAGATCTGACCATTATAATATAATTACGTCTATTTTTTTTTTTTCCTTTAAAACATTCTCTATTACATTAAGTTTACAACTTATTAGCAATTTAATTTTGATCTTATTTACTACGTGTAGCAATCGAAACAAGATACAGAACTTGTTAATTGTTGAGTCAGATAACTGTTGAACTATTCATTACTTCACATTCACTGTGTTAGTTCGTGAGGCTTCCTTCTTTTCAATCTTCTCAGTAGGTCACTTACATCCAGCAAATGGACAGCTTCGATGTTGACATGACCCCTTAGTCGCTCTTGGTGGGCGATGGCAATTTTCTTGATAGTTTCATCGATAGATTCCACCTCTAGATCATGGTGAAGTCTATCATTCTGAATGTACCAGGGTGCATTAACTATGCTCCTGAGCACACTGTTTTGAAAGAGCTGAATAATTTTCCGATTGCTCTGAGCTGTGCAGCCCCACAGCTGCGCTCCATAAGTCCATACTGGTTTTAGGACTTGGTTGTACAGGGTTAGTTTATTTTGCACAGACAGTTTTGATCGCCTGCCCATTAACCACGACATTTTTCTGAGTTTAAGAGTCAGTTCGGTTTTTTTCTTCTTTACGTGCGATTTCCATCGCAGCTTCGCATCTAACGTCATCCCAAGATATTTCGCTTCGTTAGCGTAAGGGATGACTTTGCCATTGAGGTAAGCGGGCAAGTAGCTGATTTTGCGGTTCGTGAAATTAACGTGGACCGACTTTGCCTCATTCATCCGTATTCTCCATTTAGCAGTCCATTTTTGGATTTGTGTAATAGATTGGTTGAGCTTGCTCATAGAAGCGTCAATGCTCTCCCCCACAGCTAACACTGCGGTATCATCTGCAAAAGTGGCGGTTGTATTACTACTGATTTCAGGTAGGTCACTGGTGAAGAGTAGGTACAGGAGTGGGCCAAGTACACTACCCTGAGGTACACCAGCACCAATTGGTTTAGGTTCGGAGTAGGCGTCATCAAGTTTAACGCGGAAGTAGCGGTCAGTAAGGTATGACTCTAACAGCTCGGCATATTGTGATGGTAGTGATTTTCTCAGTTTATACTTTAGGCCATCATGCCACACATTGTCAAACGCTTGGGTAACGTCGAGAAAGATGGCAGAGCAGACCTTTTTCTCTTCTAGCGCTTGCTCTATTATGCTGGTAATTCTGTGAACTTGGTCTATTGTTGAGTGCTTTTGTCTGAATCCAAACTGGTGGTTAGGTATTAATTGACGTTCTTCAATGAGCGGAATGAGCCTTTTATGAAGCAGTTTTTCAAATAACTTGGACAATACTGGCAACAGGGAAATCGGTCTGTATGATGTGCATTCCACAGGCGGTTTTCCTGGTTTTGGAATCATAATAACCTCGGCTATCTTCCAAAGCTGGGGTACGTATTTCAGGCGAAGCGTAGCATTGATTATTTTTGTAATTTTGATTATGGCTTTTCGGGGTAGTTGCTTTAGGATTTGTCCTGTGATCAGGTCATATCCTGACGCTTTCTTTGTATTAACTTCAACCTTTATTGTATTTTCCACCTCCTTGATTGTAACTGGTGGAATTGTGATGTAGGGTTCTACTGGAGTTGTGTACTCCAGTTGTTCACCTGATACAGGGGAGTTAGGCTTAAAAATGTTTGATAGATAAGTTGCAAAAACATCAGCCTTGCTCTGGTTGTCTTTAACCCATGATCCATTCTGGTCCTTGATTGGGGATGCTTGGATGATCGGCCTTTTTAAATATTTTGTTGCTTTCCACAGCGAATAGTCAGTGTGTTGGTCACTGGTGAGTTCACTAAGGTACTGCTCAGTTGATTCATTTTCAATTAGTTGTGTTAAATCTCGTAGTTCTTGGGCGAGTCTATACCACTCTCTCTTGTAGGCTGGTGCCCGACTTGTCTGCCATCGCTTCCTCGCTCGCCTTTTTTCAAAATATAATTACGTCTATAACGTGATTTTTGTACAGATAACAGTAGGTACTGTTCCATTAGAAACTTCCGAGATATGCCGTTTTGACAACGTCGAACTTCATTTTTTCGAACCCTTCCGATTGAAGTTTTGGGGAAGTCTCGGGCCGTTCTAAGCTAACAAGAGTTATGTGAAAGGTAGGTACCTACTCCAAAATACAGATGGACCCAAACGATGGAATACTTTTTGTTCGTTATTGTTTAGTCCATATCCTCCTTGGCTTGTTGACCGTTATTTATTTAGAGGGTTGTAGGAGGTTTGGTGTAAAACGAGAGAGAATGGTTTCCAAGCTTTCGGCTTTAATAAGCCATCTTCATGGTAAGTAGGTAGGTATTTTCTCCTCGACCCAGTCTCTACCTCTGTCAGTTCTGAGAGGTAGAGACTGGGGGTCGAGGAGAAAATACCTACCAACAACTTACCCTGAAGATAGCTTACTGAAGCCGAAAGCTTGCAAACCATTCTCTCTCTTTTTACACCAAACCTCCTCCTACAACCCTCTAAATAAATAACGGACACTTTTTGTTACAAATTTGTTTTAGAATTCATCCCTGAAGTCATTGTACCTCATGAGAAAACCAACTTGTAATGTATTAGTTATATGTGAATAATATTCATATTATGGAATTCATCTCCCAACAGCCCAAAACATCATAATCTACGTGGAGATGAATTGAAACATTTATTCTCACTCAATAAACTCACCCGTGTTCAATATCAGGAGGGATGTTATCGCTGGAGTGACGCCCAGCTTGCCACTCCATCATCTCTCCATCGACGGGAAGGCTCAACTCGGAAGATGCACTTGGAAGTGATGATTGTCTGGAGATCGATTCCAAATTATTAGATTCGTCAATGCATTTCATACCAGGGAAGTAGAATATCTCCCTCCAACACCTTCAGGGAAATTCTTTACTTCAAAATTCAGCACGGTATGAAGAAAAACAAAACCATTTACGATAAATGCCTTATCAGTTGTACAGAAACACTCACTTAACTCGAAGCAGCCTTTGGAACAGCATCAATTGATCGCTAAATGAATAATATTAATAAAACTACTACGCATCGACTCTGTGGTGAAGTGATTGTGCAACTGATGTCACAGAACAAGTGGAACACTAGAACGAATCGACTTATTTCGTGTGGATAACACACTGGCGGAATACTGATTTAGTTATCCTATTCGAAGAAAACAGAACTAACAAAACAAATGAAACTCGCACCCACCTCAGCTAACAAAAGCTTGTTTAACATGCTGAGCATACAAGTCACAGATTGGTCGATATTAATCAACTTTGGTCCAAATTAAAATTACTATCAGGGAAAAAGTGCGTAAGTACTCACTATTACGAAGCGATCAGATTTTCTATATAAAACAGCTTTTTACTGATACAACGTGCTTCCTCAGCACCTATCATGGTACGTCATTAAAAGTACTTACTTCTTATTATCTAAGTACCTAAGTTATAAGCATTTCATGCATTACATTATAATCAAAAATGTATGAGGCAGAGTATAAGTGATCAAGGTAGGAAGAATCTTAGCTGAGAAGATGGTTACTGTTACCAGAATGTAGTGTAAACGAGACACAAGTAACGGCAGCAGAGACATTAGTGGAAGGGGGGGGGGGGGGGTTATCATTCCAGTTATTTCAATACTGCCGTCCAATGTAGAAAAGCCGTAGAAAGAGAAAACCTAGTTTTGAGAAAAACACAGGAAAAGTTTCCAAGTTGCAAAACAGCCAATTTCACATGATTTTTTTTTTTCACTACCTAGTCGATTCAGTAATTTCTCTATACGAGCCAATCAATTGGGCTCTCCTACTGCTTGTTGTCGTTTGGAAAAATATCCAACGCTTTTTTTACTATTAAAGTCAAGTTCCTCTTCAAAGTGGTGCAGTTTGAAAATAGAATAAGATACGTATTGCAATAACAACTTCACCATCGTGTTCAGCGTAAAAAAAAACCTTTTGAGGTGTCAGTTGCCAGACGGTTTCATTTTTGAAATTTATGGGTATCCCCCCCCCTCTTAAACACCACTAAACACCCCTTAGAGTGACCTGATTCTGCCCGTCTACGAACTTAGCCATTCGATTGCCAGGACAGATTTTTTTGGTGCAAATTTGAACTTTTTATCTCAATTCTATCCAGAGTTATCGTCTGGTATGACACATACATGAATAAATATATATATGATTTTTGGTGTCTTTTTCCAGTGAATTCAAGATGATCTGAAACGGATTTTGGTAGGAAAATTTCTTGGAAATTCGAGTTTTTAACCATTTGGACCGAGAACATGTTGCAATAGCTTAAATTTCTTCGAAAATTCGCTTTAACTCAATGAAGGAGGCTTGGGCCACCTGGGCCCCTCCCCTGGATCCGCTACTGGACCTCAATAATATGACCTTAACTCGTTACACTGAGCCATGGTGATACTTTGGGGAATGGGATGTCTGCCAAAACTGTTCCGGGACGTTTCTCACCAGACTTGTGCCGTGTAAACCCAACTTCACCTCATAAAACGAGAACAAAACAAAATGACGGAAGCCAAACCATTATGAACACCTCATGATCAAATCCTTTCAATGAAGTAGTTTTTTTTTGTACCCTAACAATTTATAAAATAACTCGTCACCTAGGGAAAGTGTGAGGGTCATTGCTAAATGTGACCCTGGTTGAAGAAGTGAGATGTCCTCTTGGGAACATGGTCGTGGTTGGAGAACTTCCAAGACTACCAGCTTCAAGCTCCGGGCTGTGGGACAAATACAGCAGATTGGTTAGCTCTGTTTGTGGGAGCAAGCTTCTTTTGTATTCATTAAACACTTTTACGAGTGCTAACTAAGTTGAACGCATGCTTATCAAATGAGACTTTTGCAGTAAAAAAAGAAGGACGTATTGAAAAATGCGTGTACTGCCCGCGTTCTCTTCTGTACCTTTCGATTTCGATGTGGTGCTCAGGGGTGGGGGAAGGTACGATGAAAGACCGAGATCGGAACGTGGCAGATTTTGAGGCGATCATCGGTTTTTTACTGGACAGACCTTTTCTTATGCTTTGTCTTCTGATTCTCTGCATCATATCCCTGAAATCGAAGGAGTGAAACTATTACAATATTTACGATACTATCAATAATTAATATTACAATACTAAAATGAAAGACATGCAGTAAATTGTGGATAGCATTTCTAAGAAAAGAAGTTGCCCGTTCGAATTTAGTGCACAAATAGGTGCCTAAAGGTACCTATGTAGATTACACATACACCTTAGGTTCAACAGTATGACATTGTAATTGATTACATTGTAAGATGATTGTGATGATTTCATCACACGCTCGCGGTAGAGGCAAAAAACAAAGCTAACTGGGCAAACTGCCACGGACGGGTATGTTTTACTCGATTTTCTGAATCTACTTATCTCGAAACGTAAACCAACAAATTTTAAGGGGGGGTTAAAAAAACTTTTTCTTAGTCGATTCTAATGGTTCGTTGTCGCAGATAATGAACCAAAGCCAAATTTGAAATTATTTTAGACAATTGCCGCTCATGGTCTCAGGCCTAGGGGCCAGGTGTCTTGGGATGGCAACGATACATTGATGTTATGAAAAATATCTGGAAATAAAGTCCTTGTTTTTCAAATGATGATGGTTTTTAGTAGTCCTTTCCATGCTATAGATGATTGGGTGTCTATGTTACCATGCCATCGATTTTTGGGTGTCTATGTTTCCATGCCATCAATGTTTGGAGGTCCTTGATTCCGTGTCGTCGATGTTTAGGTGCCTATGTTTCCATGCCATCTATGTTTGGGTGTCTCCGAACATCAATGTTTTCGGTTTGCCCTATGCTTTTCTCGGATTTTATTCATAGGGCTGTAAATCATACCGAATCCTTAAATCCGCCTCTTTGCTGCATGTATCGATGTTACTACAAAGTTTGCGATTGTAAACTACCAAAACTTGACCAGTTTATTAGACTAGATCTGAGTAGGGACACAGAACGGTGCCGATCCCCTTCCGCTCAACCAAAACGTGGGCTTGTTGTGCAGAGCGTTGCCCTGATACCAAATGGTGGTTTAGGTATTCGTACATGTGCTCGCCTATGAATGACCTGTTTTTGGTATTGTTGGATGTTCATGAAAATACCTCATTTTACTAATGTTTGGTAACGCGTTTTACTTTTATCTGAGAAGGGTATATTGAAATTTTCAAAAACTAAAAAAATTAGTTACGATTTTGGAAATATCAAGGAAACCATAGAGATCATGAGGGGGGACAGCTTGTGAGTCTGGTAGATCCCGTGACAATCAAAAATAGCATTTATAGATTGAAGCTACCTTCTGAAGTCTTTGAACACTAAAGCTTCCAGCTCTCTCAATCTCTTGGTTTCTTGTTCAATCGTGCTGTGAGAAGCTCCCAACGTCCGCAAGTCGTTGATAATTTTCGCCTGCTCGTTCATTTCTTTTTCAATGAGTTTGGACCGTTTCTTGGCATCAAGTGATGGGTCCAAGAACATGGGCAAGCTGTCACATGTCGGTCTGGATCTTTTCAACAGAGGACTTTCCTGCAATAGAAACACCGAAATAATAGTTAGAACCAAATGTTTGGATTCCGGAGAGGTTTCCCAATGTGGAATCACTATGGAGTAACAAACTGGACTGATTTGTTAAATTGTCTAGTAATTACGTGTATAGATACGTACAGATACGTAGGTAGATAGATACTAATAGATACGTACAGCTGCACTATCGATGTTGTCTACATTATCGCCATCATCACTGTCATAACTGCGGTTGGGTAAATCATCTTCTTGGTAGCTCGTCAACGTTGTCAAGGTATGACCGAGAGCAGACAGCTGTTTGCCAATATTAACATCCAAATGAATGTCAACTCCTTGCATTGCCCACTGGACGTTTAAAAACCACTTGGCATTTTCTGAAAATTCACGTAAAAGTTTAGGCTTATTTCCGATCTTTGCCACGTTAAGATTTGCGTGATCTAGCACTTGACAAGCACAGATCCATTTTCTAAGAATTCGTCTTAACTTTGTAGTGAATTCTCTAAAATGCAAGATGTTTTGATATATCTATAATAAAGGTCGATTTTGAAAAATATTGTATAGGTACCTTCACAGCCAGATTCGGTAGAAAGATGTGGTAAAATAAGGTGCCAGACACCAAAGGCCCCACTGCAGCCCAAACAGACTAGTCGCCCCTTAGAGAAGCTGTTTATTGAAGAACGAACGGGGGGGGGGGGAATCAACACATCGTGGCAGTACTGACTGAACACTGCCACCTCTGAAGGCATCTCTGCAAATGGCCAAGGACAGCCTCACAGAGGAGGAGACGGCCGGGAACGTCCTACGCCACAGTGAGGGACTGGCTAGGTCCTAGTTAAATGCCTGAGTGGTGAATAACATGACCCAGAGACCTACATGAGGAATAGCCTATGGACGTTGGTCAAACAACTGGAGCTCACACAGGAGCTGTAATTACAAGGAGGGCACAGTAGATCTAAATTGGTCGAGGTGCTCCACTTATATAGTGGACTACCAGAATACCCGGGCGTTGCCCTTGTCGGGGTGCGTAAATAACTTGGTGTATTGATAAATAACCTTGGCAACTGATGAACCAAATGATACGCCGTTGCATCGTCGAAATAGGACGTTTCGGAGATTCTACCATAGCCTGGAGCATTCCCTATCAAAATCGGTTCAGCGGTTTGGACGCCATAGAGGACAGACAGACATCATTCGTTTTTGTACATATAGATAAAAGATCACCTTTAAAAGGACTTTCATATTACAATCTTAAGCATTAAAATTGTGATTAATAATGAAAAACAAATATCACGAACCAGAATCAATTTTTTGAGCTGCAACTGTCCGAGAGCAAACTTCATACGTCCCCTCAGACACGACGCAGAGGTTCATAGCTGTTTCTGAAGGGTCTGGTTTCCAGTCATCAAGGGAGGTCTCAAAATCATCAGCGAAACGCAGGCACAGGCCTACAAAACGCCCCTTGCAAACCAACGAGCCCCAGCTACAAGCTGATATGCTTGTGGACTCCAGAGTGAGCACTACGGCAGCACAAGAATCGTCCGCAAACAGATGACGTCCCCATGATGGTTGCTGAAAGAGTATGAGGATTTCAATAGAATGAAGAACGATGTGATGTTCAATTTTGAAATAATGCAATAACCTGATGACTCACTGGAGGGAGTGGATTCAGAGGGATGCATATTCCCATATCTTCAACAGTGAGCTGCAGAAACAAAGTGCCTAATATGGGTGGTCCTGTCAACTTTTCAAAAGGCATCTTTTCAAAGACCTGTTGAGTTGCTGTAAGCACTTCTTTGTTCAGAGAAGACCTCTGTTCGTTCCAATACTCATACGCGTTTTTGTAGTTAAGCCAAACCAGGATGGCTTTATCTACAGCCATAGGTTGGATGTAAATCAGAGGGCGGCGGAGAGTTATCAGTATTACTTCTTTGCCTTCGCTGCCAGCGCCAATCATTTCGCCTTGAAATGCATTTCTGAGACCTGAAATATACGAAAATAATTAGAGTGAACGTTACCTTGAAGATTCGACTGAAAGAATAACCGAACATGTAATAAATATGTTGTCATTCAGTATCAGAACAATCAAGGTGGAGCCACTAACGTTCATCACTCATGAGCATTTCATATGAACTAAGGTTTGTCAACAAAGTGCCCAATCACTTTGTGTCAACGGTCATATTTGGCACGTCCGTTCATTGTAGTCCACTATTCACACCACTCGAGACGAGATCGAATTGTACGGGTAAACTGAATACCAGTGGCTAACTAAGTATCAAGACGAGGAGGACTAATATAAGATAAGCCGTATTGATTACCAATTCGAGTCTTGAAGAAGGCAAACTGTTGAAATTCTGGATCAGCCTCTTCAAAAAGTGCATGTTTGATGACTTGCCCAAGAGACAGGTTCACGTCTACTGTTGCCTTTATGAATAGTTTCATGTTCGTATTTGGTGGCACTGGCCCAGAAACGTTCTGCACTCTATTTGAAAGCTGCAGATCGACACTTCCAGTTTCAAGACGAACAGCACAGTTGGTTGGAGTGACTGCAGTAAGTTGTATTCTCTGCAAAATTTTCAAAATACATACATGATATTATAATTAAACTACAAGGAAGGAGAAGAAGAAAACGCATTTTATTAAAACATAAAATATGCATATCAATAACTAACGCAATACAACTTTGGGCCACAATATTAAAGATTTATAACAGTATTACACAATATTGGCACATTGAGTACATAAACAGTACATCACCAGTTGAACTCAGCTAACAACGTCGCCCATATTTTGCCAGCCCCTTTCAGTCTAGGCATGGTTAATGGAGTTATTTCTTGGTAATAGGTTATCGAGTCACAGCGACCGTCTGGTAATAGGTTGTGGTATTAGATTATTTTGGTAATAGCCTACCGGCGATACGGGACACATCACAAATCGGATTGCACAAATCAAGCTGAGTGCGCACTACAGGGATCTGCGGACTGCCCTTAGATTTGGATTCCTCCTGAGCCTAATGCAGACTCAGCTTATTGCCAAGTGCTTATTTGTTATGAATAAACGCTGAACACAAAAGTCTCAAATAATCAACTTTGCAATAATTATTATAAGAAGCAGTAAGAGCGCATCGGCCTTTGAATGGCAGAACTATGAAATCCGTCCCTAGTCTTACATTTCACCATTGAAATAATGATAACATAAACTGAACAACTACCATCGTACTTACATAAACGTACTCGCAATAATATTGCCAATCATGTTATGATTCGTAATATATTTCATTCCTTGAAACATGATTAGCAATATAGCCCAGTCAAAGTAGACACAAAAAGCAAACTGTAGCAAAGTGTAGACTTAGGTATACGCTCAACTTTGCAATAATGAGTAGCATTGTCAGCATCGGCCCTTAAATGGCACGCGTAGGGGGTATACTTGAGGGAGAAATACGAATTCCGCCCTAGATGACCAGTAACATAGTTACGATACATTTTCCTAGCTCCTTTTAGCGTAGCAAGTTGCATGACGTTTTGAAGGTTTCAAGGAAGTTAAGACCAAGCAAAACCATGTTTCATGCTGAAATTCTCAATGCGAACCCGTTATAGGATATTCTGGAAGAGACAGATGGATTTATAATGGCATTAACCTTTATAATGGCATGCGACAGAAAGTCGCAGTTGTCTAGGAGGAGGTTCATTTGAAATAGGGGGGTGGGAAGCTGGTTTTATCACACCCCTTCAAATGCCAAGATGTTGTGGTCGTCCATTATGCGTTAGAGCCTATTTCAAGAACCGCTCGACCGTCTGCATGCCTTCCATTTAAAGGTTAAATATCCCCCCCCCCCCCGCGGATAGGCATAGCTAATACGGTTATTTCTTGGTAATAGGTCATCGAGGTAATAGGTTGTGGTATTAGGTTATTTGGTAATAGGTTAGCGGCGATTCGGGAACCTTTCCAGCATCCAACTGGAAACCCAGTCTGCGTTGGCACTGGTATGGTTCTCGAATCGCCGGTAACCTATTACAAAAATAACCTAATACCACAACCTATTACCAGACGGTCGCCGTTACTCGAACTCAACACTCAAATAACTTGTCGACAGTTATGATCGCACACTTCTCACGCATTCGTTTTCCGTAACCTATCACCTGGTATTTCCTGGAATAGTCCCAGCCAACCTATTATCACAGAATCCCAAATGGCCTGAGACAAAGAGGCCCTCAAAGGAGTTTCCCCCAAGTTCTCAAAACAGTTATTCCAGTAATATGGGTTTTCTGGTAATAGCTTATCTGGTATTAGGTCACTGGACAGTATTAGGTTATTTGAAGCGGTTACGTTAAATATTCCCCACCCCTATTCCTCTCCCCACTGTCCAAACCATCTTGTTACGCTCCAACATTGCCCTCTGGAGGTATCCCACTGAACTACACAATGACAGGACTGACGTTGAGAAAATGTAACATATCGACTCGCACCCTCAAGTTTCAGAGCGAGCAAGCCATGGTCATCCTTCCAATCTCACAGAAAGGGTGCACAGAACCGGATCAGACAGCGTATGACCCATATCGGGTGTTCCTGCTTCTCCTAAGAGAATTCTGCGGCCATGATCCCCATGACCCAGGAGGCGGTAAAGCTGGACTTCTGCGTCCTCTGGAGCATATCCATCTACCACCTCAACTCCACACTTCACACAAGGGGTTGCTGCCCCACACTTCCATAAGTTTCAGTTTTGTAGCGTTGCGCCAATTTTTTCAGGCCACTTGCTTTTCTACATCCTCAGCCGCCACGATCCCTGGGTATCTGCCGTCTCGCATGCCAAACGCCCTAATGAAGTAGGAACAAGCGAGATACAGGGGTATTTGAAGATCCATCTCCAGTTACACTACAGTTTGGGCAGTTTCCTGGGAGACCCAAGACCACCTTGACGAAATACAGTTGGGGCCTCTCTACAGCCGCTGACTATTCAGTGAATGCTTTAATACCCTAGAAAGCATCAGTAGGGCCATTGCCTCAAATCCCTGGGCCGTTAAGGCCCCCGAAACAATTACAGGAAATTTCTTGGGACTAACGAGTGCATTTTCAACTTTTCAAGTGTGAATAATTCACATATTCCAAATAATTATTATTGGAACTGGTTTCTTGCTTTCAAACATAAAACTCTTTTAAATCAAATTAGCGACAAGATGAAGGATTTTTCAACGTGAAGATGTAAATGAATGCAAAATGAAGGCGCAGAATTCCAGAGGCTTATTAAAACCCGATCACCTAGCCAGCCAGCCCTCTGACGTCATAGGCTCTTACGGCATAGGCTGTGACGTACTAGTTGGCCTCCTGCCAGCCGTCTGACGTCATACGCTCGTGCGTCATAGGCTCTGACGTACTAGTTGGCCTCCGGCCAGCCGTCTGACGTCATAGGATCTTACGGCATAGGCTGTGACGTACTAGTTGGCCTCCGGCCAGCCGTCTGACGTCATAGGATCTTACGGCATAGGCTGTGACGTACTAGTTGGCCTCCTGCCAGCCGTCTGACGTCATACGCTCGTGCGTCTGACGTAGTGGCCCGCCTGTCGCTTGTGTTCTGACGTGGTCCGAGGGAAAGGGTGAATCAAGGAAACTAATTTTTCCCGTTTCAGTTTATGTGCCAAAGCAAAGACATGAAAATGTCAAAAGAATGTCAACTCCATCCTGTTGTTGACACAGTCGAGAATTAAATGCTTGCATACGAGTCTGCAACACATTGGGACATTTTATGTCTTTAAAGAAGTGATTCAAGAACCTTCGAACAATGCTACGTCACCTACCCCAGTAGCGTAGTTGTTATACTTAATTGTAGGGTTCATCATAAATTATGAAGCTTGCATTCGTATAGACAATATAAATTATTGAGAATGATCACCTGTGTGTAAACAAATATTTAAACAATCACGCTCATACCGCAGCTTGTCGGCCACGCACTCCGCAGTGGTTAACGTAATATGGTTAGGTAAATCGAGAGCTATCCAACGAGTGGTGAACGATTTTTGTACGATGATAACTGGCGAAGATAAAGTTCCGTAGCAACGAATCGGTTGTAAGCGAAAATCATCAGAAATTTTCGTGACGATTTCGTGTAAAGGTTTTGTGTAACGTTTTTCGAGTTATGTGCCAGAGTAAAGACATAAAATGTCAATAAAACTCTACTACTAAAAATACAATTCGTAATGAAATACGTGATATCAAAACGTACCTTCAGTCTTATTCCTAAAGAGAATAATATCCTCTTGACTGCTCCTTCGCTTTGAGGGTCGTCTTCCCATAAGGGCACAGGTTTTTCCCCGCCATACACCTTCTGGACAACTTCATTGACTTCCTGAATGGACCAAAAGTATTATAAATTGAAAATGGAAATGGAAAATATAAGGTAGCGGTTTTTTTTTTTTTTTTTTTTTTTTTTTTTTTTTTTTTTTTTTTTTTTACTGTAAAAAAAGCTCTCACCTTCATGAAAACTTTCTGGACGAAGACCAAATGATTGAGCAGATCGGTGGTCAGAGAGTGCTCAAACACTCCGATGTCAGCCATAGCACTCAAGTAGTTTCCGTGTCTTAGGACTACGCCATCTATGAAATTACAAATAACATATCACACATTAGTTACAACAGTGACGTAGCCAGAATTTCGATGAGGGGGAGGGGCCCAGACTAGGGCCGCGAGAGGAAGGGAACACTCCCCCAGAGTTATGGAAACAAAACCAGAAGGGGTGCGGGGGTCCCTGCCTCAGTCATCAATAATCATTTCATTAACTTCACCATGTCATTCTTAACAGTTCTTAACCATTTCACCCTTGAGCAGCCCTCAACCATCCCCAGTCATCCTTCACCATACCAAGCCTTGCTTGGGCATCTCAAGGCATCTTCAGTCTCACCAGTCCAAAGTCCCCCTTAATCATCCCTAGTCAGAAATGAAGCCAGAATTTCGATGATGGTGGGGGGGGGGGACAGACTAGGGCCTACTGCGAGTAGAATGGAATACTCGCCCAGAGGTATGGGGAAAAAACCAGAAGGGAGCAGTTTGGACCCCCAAAATCCCCTTGCTACGTCCATCGTTACACGAATGTTCTCAACTCGTGTTTCACGAGTGTTCCATGTTAAAATGTTCTCAATTGAATGTATCATTGGACAACACATGGGAGCAGGAAGGGTTAGAGTTGTGATGACATCTCATAATATAGTAGAATATTATTCTACTTGATACCCGATCGAATTAGATGTCATTTTAAGCAGACAGTTATTTAAAATTCAACCTGGGCAGTCACCTTCAGTTCTTAATGGAGATACAGAATCGCTTCAAAATGTGAAAATGGGAACCATTCGTCGAAATTACTGTACCTACCTACCTTTATTTTTTTATGGGTAGAGAAAGCGCGCGGTGACGTCAGAATCGCTGAAGCATCTGATTGGTCGGGGCGTAATTAAATCAATGCTACCACAGCACCGACACAAAAAACAGTGCCCTTACTGAAACTTGCGAGATGACCAAGGGGGGGCCGACGTTTGGTGACGTCACAACCGCGCGCCATTTTACGTCCAAATTCAAATTGATCAGATTTCAATAATTGAAATCTGATCAATTTGAATTATTGTGATTATTGATCTCCGTGAATTTTTTCTTGTTTTGACATGGAAACTACCGTTTACGTGCATTAGCAACTCAAATAAGGCAACCAATCTGTCTTTTTTCCATTTTCATTTCTCATGCGCATACCTACCCCATTGATAATTGTTCTAGCAAAAGCTTTAAAAACTAGGGAAGCCTTAAGCTGCGCCGGTTCAACGGTTCTTGCGTATTTCAACGGGAGCGGTGGCCCCTCTACCTCCTCTTATGATCCCCCACCCCCCACCCACTGACACCACATCTCGATTAATCCAACGCAGCCCCTAGTTCTAGTTCTAATTTCACCGAGTGCGTTTGTGTAGGTTTTTGGGAATAGGTTTGGATGAAAAGAATGGAAAATATTGAAGAGAAGCTCATTGAGGCGGTTCATGAGGAACTATCTCTGTGCACAATGAACAGGGTGTAAAATTCACCGTATTGAGCTCGTTCGGCAACATACGAGTATGGTGTGATCCACGACTTTTGTATAGAAAGAACACTACTCACTATTTCATCATCAGAATCTGACTCAAGTCTGTGGCAGTATCGCACCCGGGGCTCAGGATCTGTGGCAGTATCGATGCAGCTTTATAAATGCACACCACATCAATTCCAACTCCATTTAGCTCTCTTGGTGCACGTACCTGCCTCCCTTTGTAAACTGAGTAAATTCTTTTCAAACCTAGTGGCCACTAGTAACTCTCCAGAGAAGAAAACTATTCTACTGCAATCTCACTACTAATAGGCTAGTAATTCATTACTATGGTGATTGTGTTCTGTGAGATTCACCAAAATCATCAACCAGAAGTTCTTAGACTTCACACCACCCGTTCAGCCCTCACTCCACTCCAATTCATCACCCATTCATCAACTGCATCGGACCCTCAAATTCACCCCTCTTTGGAACCCTCTTTTCTCATCATTCGGCGACTTCCCCCACACAGGAACATACTTATCTCCAGATCTTCATTTCACCCTGGTTCCAATCGAAAATCAACACTGTGCACTTCAAATATTACCTCTTTGCCGGTTTCTTAGGGAGTTTTAATTTGTTCAACGAGTAAATTAACTCGAGTT
This sequence comes from Stenodema calcarata, assembly GCA_963920205.1. Lineage (NCBI taxonomy): Eukaryota > Metazoa > Arthropoda > Insecta > Hemiptera > Miridae > Stenodema > Stenodema calcarata. Next base: position 32,757,319 of record OY986053.1, on the reverse strand, counting down.
GTCAAGTTCCCATGTGTCGGTATCTGCATTTGTCTTCCAAAATATGTTGATGGTCACATAGCAATTTGATGAGAGAATGCACACACAAAGTCAATTTCCTAGTTAACATGTCAAATCAACCTACAACAGGCTGGTGAGGGAGGATCGTTATTGCCAAATTAGTTGGATGACTTTATACAAATAATGAGACATTCAATCACCTCCGAACTGTCCTTCAACGGCATTACTTCCGTCTTGAATGTATTCTGCTGAGACGTGTACCTGAGGCAAGGCAATGCTCGCCTCTGATGGCAGATTTGCTTCAGTGACCTAAAAAAACAAAAAACATAATATGTGTTACATATTATGTTACATATTATGTTATGTAACATATGTAACATATGTAACATTATGTTATATATTATGTAACATATTATGTTACATCACTCTCAAAACACCTCTGTATTCATAAAATCGCACATGGCGTCTGCCTGCTCACTGGTCAGAATCATGAGATTTTAACATGAAACAGGTTTTTACGGGCGTGACTGGGTATGGAGGAGGTAAGATAAGCCCCCCCCCCCCATAACTGTCAGTTCGTGTCAGTTGGCCTCTGCCCCCCACTCTCATTACTACATCCCGCCATCTGTGTTAGCTCCCCCTCCATTCCTCCCGTACCACATACGATGTTCCATGATTCCTTGGTTTGATCCTTGATCTAAACAGTAATAATCCAGGTACACTAGTACGATTGTTTGTGGGAAGCCATCTTACTCGTATTATTATCATACGAGTAAGATGGCTACCCACAAACAATTCTACACCTGCAATGAGGGTTGCAGGGACGAGGAGGGAACCCGCCCCACCGCAACTACCCAATCACAGGAGCAGAACTTCACATCAACCCTAACTAACCTTAGTATCTACTAAGAGCACCAACCTCAAACTACAGATCCCTGAAGAGGCAACACGTTGTTGCGAAACATGTCGGAAAAATAAACAACAACTACATCAAGAAGTGAGCTAAAATTGCTTCAACCCTCAACCCTACAATAATACTAGTACGATATTTCCCATTTTTCCTTCCTGATATCTTATCAAGATTTAATGGCTCCACTTATTCTGTCCATACTGGTCAACGCATGGGTTATACAATATATAATATAATATATTATAGCCTAGTGAAAGAATTCAATAGAATGTAATGTTTGTAGCGGAATACAGAGATTTTGGATACCGGTTCATCGACTACTTGCCTGTACTTTGGTAGAGAATGATAGAGAATGTCTGGGTAGGTCTATGACAAACTTGACTTTGCTGGCCGTGACTCCACTGCTAGTGACTTGTTCCATCTTGTACTGGGCTTGTAAGGATGGGAGGAGGGCAGCTGTGATACTTAGACTCTGAAATAATCATATTGAATATAAACTTGGAAAAGATACGAGTAAATTGGTATTAAGAATGAAGTTGGTATATGAGAAAATGGTTGGAAGAAAATGTGAATTTCAATTCGCCTCAAACCTGTAAGACGACCGTGAACTGAATGACGAAGGGTTGGAGCAGCGGCGCATTATCACTGGCAAACGAAGAGTAATTGTGGATCGTCCGGCTGTGGGCTGGGGAGTGAGTGGGCTTGGGTTGCTCTTCCTCGATAGTTGTAGGCCGACCGATTCTACTAGACGTTCGAGTCACTCTCAGTTCCTGTACGAGAAAATTACCACAGATGAACAATTGTAAGCGTTCATGCTTAGGCTTCCAAGCCGGAAAAGACCACTCAAATCGCGAGCCTTTCACATTTAATTCCACACATCCTAACTACTGCCTAAGTTGTTACACATTGTGGAATCAGAGCAGTCCATAGAGGCCTGAAGCAAAACAAATTTGCGAGGCCTTTTGTAAGAAAGGGGTCTTGTTCAAACCTTCTTTTCAAGGACTGTGCTGCAGTTTCTGCTCGGCAGATTCTGACATATTATGCTCCCTCGTACTCAAACTCTCTTCTTTTCTTTCTACGCATGACTTCTTTGAACTTTGACTCTACACCCTGAGCTTCACTAAGTTCTTTTGAAACTGCGACGCCAACCCAAGTTATATTTTTTGATCCTGTAAGCTTTTGCCAACAGTGTTTACTGCAAACAGCACATCACGTGAGGAGCCAGAATTTTGATAAGGTTACTGCAATAGGAATAGAATACCCCCCCCCCCCCCCGAGGTATGGGAATAAAACCCAGAGAAAAACCCTAGCTATGTCCTTGGCACATCACAACATACAGATAGGACTAGTAAACAACTCTGCAAATTCTTGACACAACGGCTTATTACCTTCATTGAACAGATCACCCTTCTGTGTAGATCACTGAATGATAGATTATTATTATTATTATGAACTATCATTATATATTAAATAATTATTATCCAGTAGTGTAAATTATTAATATTTATTGTTGGTTATTAATAATTTTTATGCTTCATTATTAATCATTATTATTAATATTATTTATTAACTCGATATTTGAAAACCATGACCTGTTCGAATCAGCTGAGCCAGTTTGAAAATTGACTCGACAGGCTGCCTCACGATTCACTCTCATGTTGACGGCTTTCGATCTGCGCCAACTTTGAGCCCTCATTGTGAACGAACGGCTGGTCGTACAAAGCTGCGGATGGTCTTAATACATTCTAAAAATCCAACTCTAACTAAATCTGAACTAAAAACTATACCGTTCCATTTCAATTTTTCGAATTTTGAAATTTTCAAAATGTCAAACTTTCGGTTTGAACCCCCTCTCTTTGACCTAGGATTATGAAACGCTCATTGTGATCACGCTGTTACTGGGCAAAGTGCCGCGGCGCGGATGGCGGACGGACGGATTTTCAAACTGGCTCAGCTGATTCAAACAGCACATAGTTTTCAAATATCGAGTTAATAAATAATATTTAGTAATAATTATTATTAATGAATCATAAAAATTATGAATAACCAACAATAAATATTAATAATTTACACTACTGGATAATGATAAAAGATGATTTGTCATGTTGTTAACAATATGTTCCAAAAATTATAGAATACACTCTTGTGGAAGATTTTGACCTGTGTACTCTGTTATAGAAAATAACAAAATATCTAAAAGGTTATGGGATCCAGACTTCTTGTCAAAATTTTCTGTTGGATAGAGTGAAGATCGGTGAAACAAGTGAAGTGTCTTGTGAAAGATCAGTGAAGCTCAACCATGAAATTCAGAAATTTAATTTTGACAATTTGACAAAGGACAATTACGACACATGGAGGGTATTGATGGAAGCTCTTTTGGAGAAAACCGATGGTATCGGTTATGTCGATGGATCAATTCCACGTCCAGTAGTAGGTGAAGGCGCTGGAGCCGCCAGGGATGCCGCTGCCAGTAATTGGGATAAAATTGACAGAAAACATCGTGCAGATATAATTTTAGGAATTTCTCCATCTGAGATCAAACAAGTAAAAGACTGTAAAACGTCTAGAGAATTATGGTTAAGGTTAGAATCAATTTATTTATCAAAAGGACCTACCAGAAAAGCATCGTTGATGAAACAACTCATGTTACACCAAATGAGAGAAGACGATGATGCTCGTGAATATCTGGCTAAGTTCTTCGATGGGGTAGACAAACTTCAAGCAATGGAAGTTGTAATCCACCCTGAATTACTCACAATCATGTTGTTGAACAACCTTCCAGATAGTTTTGAAAATTTCAAATGTGCGATCGAAGCGCGTGATGACCTCCCCAAACCCGATGTTCTTAGAATCAAAATAATTGAACAATGGGATTCAAGAAAAGAAAAGAATCGGGACCCAAATGTTATGTTGGCGAAGAAAAATTTTCATAAACCATATAAAAACAATGAAAAGAAACAAGAATTCAAATACAAGTGCCACATATGCAAGAAACAAGGTCATAAAGCAGCCAATTGCTTTAATAAACAGTCGGCGAAAACCTCTAACGAAGCGATCTATCACACTTATCCATCGGAAATCGGAATGAGCGCATCCCCATTTACATGGTGTTTGGATAGCGGGTGCACTTCTCATATGTGTGCAGATGAATCAAAATTTGAATCGATTGGAAATTGTGACTTTAGTAGGGTCAACCTGGCAGATTCTTCCTCCACAAACATCATCGGCAAAGGGCCAGTGAAGGTGAGTGCGAAAGTGGGGAATGGAATAACAAACCTCAAGTTGCCAAACACATTGTATGTTCCACAACTTCGTTCGAACCTGATGTCAGTGGGAAAAATAACTGATCAAGGGCACAAAGTTATTTTTACAAAAACTAAGGCAGTAGTCCAGAATAGCTCAGGAGCACTACTAATGACAGCCAACAGAATCAATGGGTTATACCAAGTCAACGAAATCAGTACGACTGGTGAAAACGCAAACGCTGCTGAAATCAAACCCCAAACGAAATTGGAATTATGGCATCAAAGGTACGGACACCTGAACGAAAATGACTTGAAGGACTTATATGGGAACGAGAAAGCCAGAGGAATAAATATATCAGGACATAAAAGCCTCAAAGACTGTACGATTTGTATCCAAGGAAAAATGGTTCAAAAACCATTTCCCAAACAATCGAGTCGTTCTTCAGAGATACTGGAAATCGTTCATACGGATCTCTGTGGACCGATAAGAGTTCCTTCACAGGGAGGTAGAAAGTATTTTTTAACCTTAATTGACGACTATTCTCGTTGGTGTGAAATAAGGTTCATACACAAAAAATCGGAAGTATTGGATGAATTTAAGAAGTTCAAGAACAAAGTCGAAAATCAAACAGGTAGAAAAATTAAGTACATCCAGTCAGACAATGGGACGGAGTACTGTAATAAAGGATTTGACAAATTTTTAGAAATAAATGGAATCATTCGAAGGCTAACTGTTCCACACACTATTCAGCAGAATGGAGTGGCTGAGAGGAAGAACCGGAGCTTAGTCGAGATGGCTAGATGTTTGATGATTCAGGCGAAACTACCACCATCCTTTTGGGCAGATGCGATTCACACGGCTAACCATATCAGAAACAGATGTCCATCGAAAGGAATTGGAGGTGAAACACCATTTAAACGGTGGTTTGGAAGGACTCCGAACGTTCATTATTTCCGTATATTCGGAAGCAAGGTATTTTATTTAAACAAAGAGAAGCAAAAAGACAAATTTGCACCACGATCAAAAGAAGGAATCTTCTTGGGTTACTCAGATCAAACAAAGGGATACCGTATTTGGGCAAAAGATGAGCAAAAAGTTATTGTCTCAAGAGATGTGAAATTTTTGCAAGAATTCTTTGACCACAAAGATTCTGAAAAATGCTTTCCTGAAAATTTGTTTGATCGTGAGAACCAGAACGAAGAAGATAATGAACGAAAGAACGATGAGATTATAGCAACAAAACAAATAGAGCAACTAGATAGCACAGAACCAATTGAAACAACAACAAATAACGAGCGAAGTGAAGATGAATATGGCAACAATGACGAAACTGGGAATAACCCTGAGATTGTGAAGACGACTCGCGGAAGAGGGAGACCACGTCTCGAAAAAACCGGTAACCGTGGGAGACCTAGAAAAATCTACCGCGAAATAGAAGTTCCATTGACATCCGAGATTGATGAAGAAAAAACTGCAAATTCTTGACACAACGGTTTCATCTTCATTGTGCAGATCACCCTTCTGTCTATACCAGACTGTATTGCAAATCGGCACCATACCATATTCTCACCGTACTCATACCATACCATACGAATTTCTTTCCTATCATACCATACTGTATTATACCAAATCATACATACAATAATATACCATACCATACTCATACCATGTCATACAAACCGAGTGAATATTGAAATGTCATCCATTTCTGACCTATATTTAAAATTTCAAGTATCTAGCTCATCATCAAAATTTAATTTGTTTAAACAAATAGGTATTATTTAAACCATTTTACAGACAAGAAACCGAGTGAATCCAGTTCTGTGATCCAGTTCTGACCTATTTTTAAAATTTCAAGTCAATAGCTCATCATCAAAATTTAATTTGTATTATTACAAAAAGGTATTATTTAAACAATTTTACAGATGAGAAACCGAGTAAATATTGCAATGTGGTCTATCCCCGACTCACGGTTAAAATTTCTAGACTATAGTTTACCGGGAAGATGACAAAAGGTAGTTTTATTCTGGGCGTCTGAGGGTTGGGTCACATAACGGCCGTTTTCGACGCGAAAGATTAGTGTTTTTCCTAAACCTTTGCGCGCTCACTGTGAACGAACGGCTGGTCGCACAAAAATCCATTTGGTCTTAAAAGATTCGTAATTTTTCAGGTCATTCAAAAGTGAACTGAAAATTACACGTTTCAGTTAAATATTTTGAGATATGACATTGTCGAAATTTTAAATTTCGTTTTGAACCCCTTCCCCTTGACCTAGGGTTATGAAAAGTTTCGAGGACCATTGTGAGGCTGGTCCAAACCCAGAAACCGAATTTCGTAATTTTAACTCAACGCTAACTGGGCAAAGTGGCGCGGACGGCGTACGGCGTACAGGGGACGGACGGATTTTTTTTAATTCGATTTTCTGAATCTACGTGTCTTGAAACGTAAACCAACAAATTTTGAGGGGGGGTTAAAATTTTTTTTTCTTTGGGCGATTCCAATGGTTCATTATCGAAGATAATAAACCAAAACGTTCCAGGAGGCAATAGACCAATCCGAAATTGCTAATTTAACTGAAATAACAGTTAAACATGCATTGTCAAGTCCGGAAGCTCAAGGTTGGAAAGAAGCGATTAAATTAGAATATTCATCAATTTTGGAGAACGAAACATTAAAATAGTCCCACGTCCGAAAAATAAGAATGTTATAGGTTGCAGAGTCGTGTTAAGGGAAAAATTCAAAGCGGATGGTACAATTGAAAAGAAAAAGGCTCGCTTAGTCGCTAAAGGATACAATCAGCGACAAGGGGAAGACTTTAATGAAACCTTCGCACCGGTAGTTCGGATGAGTTCGATCCGAACACTTATGGCTCTGGCAGTAGAGGAAAACTTGAAAATACATCAATTTGACGTAACTACGGCATTCTTGAATGGGAATCTGGAAGAACAAATTTTTATGGAAATTCCGGAAAATTTCGAAGAGATGTTACGCGAAATAATTACAGATAAAAAATCGCCGAGAAAAGTTATAGATGAAGCCAAGAAAATGTATGAGAGTATGAAAAATGGGGAAAAGGTATGTTTATTACAACGATCTCTTTACGGTTTGAAACAGGTCAGTGGTACCTGAAGCTAGACGAAAGTCTGAAAAAGTTGGGGCTGAAACCACTCAAATCCGAACCCTGTGTGTACCAATATCGAGAAAACAATGACATCATCATCTTGGCAATTTATGTGGATGACCTATGGCTGGCATCAGGAAATTCAAAGTTAGTTGAGAACATAAAGAAAAATTTGATGAACATTTTCAAAATGAAATACTTAGGCCCAATTCACTATGGTCTAGGAATTGAGTTTAACCAAAACCAAAACGAGGGGAAGCTATTCATGTCCCAGAAAAAATATACGCAAGACATTCTAAAGCGTTTTGGAATGGAAAACTCAAAAGCCGTGGCAACACCACTTGAAATTGGACTGAAGCTTACGATTCCTGAACACGCTGACACCAATGAAATGTCCAAGTACCCGTATCAACGATTAATAGGTTCATTGATGTACCTGGCAGTGTCAACGCGTCCAGATATCACGTATGCGGTCAACTCGTTGAGCCACTTCAATACGAATTCTGCGGTACTTGAAAGGGACTCCAAACCATGGAATCCTGTTCCAGAAGACGGAACAACCCTTGGTGGGATACGCTGATGCAGATTGGGCAAACTGTACTCAAGACAGGCGTTCCTACTCGGGATTTTTCTTCAAACTAGGAGGAGCACCCATATCCTGGGAAGCTAGAAAACCGCAGACTGTGGCTCTGTCGAGCGTTGAGGCAGAATACCTTGCACTCGGAGAAGCAACCAAAGAGTCGCTCTACCTACGACAGTTTCTCGAGGAGTTGGGAGCTCAACAAACCACTGCGACTGTCATCTACAATGACAATCAGGGAGCACAGCAGTTGGTAAAGAACACGACGCACCATTCCAGAACGAAGCATATAGACGTTCGACATCACTTCATTCGGGAATGTGTAGGCAAAAACCAAGTTGAAATCAAGTATCTCCAGACTTCGGAAATGCCAGCTGACGTGTTTACGAAGCCGTTACCAAGATCCAAATTTCACTCGTGTGCTTGGGAACTCGGAGTTAGAGTTGACGAATCCATTCGAGGGGAAGTGTGAAGATGCGAATTGGAAGCAACTCCAGAACTTGTTCTCATTGATTGTTGACAACAAGATGATTTGTCATGTTGTTAACAATATGTTCCAAAAATTATAGAATACACTCTTGTGGAAGATTTTGACCTGTGTACTCTGTTATAGAAAATAACAAAATATCTAAAAATAAATAATATTTAGTAATAATTATTATTAATGAATCATAAAAATTATGAATAACCAACAATAAATATTAATAATTTACACTACTGGATAATAATGATTAATAATTAATGATAATTCATAATAATAATTAATCTATCATTCAGTAATCTAGACAGAAGGGTGATCTGTACAAAGAAGATAATAAACCGTTGTGTCAAGGATTTTTTTAATTCGATTTTCTGAATCTACGTATTTTGAAAGGTAAACCAACAAATTTTGAGGGGGGTTAAACAAATTTTTTCTTTGGTCGATTCCAATGCTTCATTATCGAAGATGATAAACCAAAATCATATACTTATTATTCAAAACTTTTACTTGTTCACTTTTACTTGATTTTGAAACGTTTTACTTATTTGTTAGCATGAGTTAGCGAGGCCTGACGCTGCCGATCCACTCGCTCCACCCTGACGACGGCATTGTGTGGACTATTCAATAAGGCTATTAAATAAACTGTAATAAATTATGAAGAACCTGCAAAGTTGATGACAAGTGTTTGCTTCCCCGCGCCATCATTCCATGTAGAGCCACTGGGTGTTGGGGAATCGTGATGGCAACGGATCCAACCGTCAGGAGAGCTGAGTTCTTGTCTTTCCCAGGAATATTGACGCTTGAGAAGAGAGCTTGAGACTTGCCAATCATGACCTTTACGACCGTTCTGTCAACCAAAACAGACATATTACTGGCCACGATCAACATCTTGTTAACATAAATTGTTGTTTTATTTTCGTAGTTTAATTCGCCCAGCTTTTGTTGATTAATTGAGACGCTTGCTGAACGAGATGTACAAGTAACATCGTAATGATGGCAAACGGCAGTTTTGTTAGAAATCTTGAAGCATTTGTTGGAATTGTTACTCTGTACGAATTTCGATTAAAAAGGGAAAATGTGATGAAACTTCAGAAACGCCTCCTCATTAGCCAACACGGTACAATGAACCCTAGATCAACGATACTTCAGACTACCACCCAACAGACAACTGAGATGTTTAAATAGCCCTAAAAACAGGACCTGTTCTAAAATAGACAGGGCTAACTTGCATTTTTCAGCCATCATTGTTTATTTTAGTTTTATCCCAATTTTCATTCAATTTTCAACATCCAGCAAACAGTCCACGGCTTAAATCGCCATCGCTAGCCCGAAAATCGTTATTTTTCGTTAACATTTGGTTTTTTCAGGAAAAATGTCAGATGGAACCGATAGTGGTCTTGTGGAGGTATCAGGCACGCTCTTGCATAAACCATTTCCGGACGCTCACGATCTCTTCAAGTTTCCCTTCAGCAGTCTTAACGTAAATCCGGATTTTGTCACGGTTGACTTTGATGTCGGCGTTACCTGGAGGCGCCGGATTACTAAACGTACCGGACTAACGAACTGGCGGATTATCAATATTATACTGTACTTAATATTTATTATATTACAATATTATGATAAATTATTTATGTGATATGGATAAATTTCTAGGGAGCCTACAAACGGTAACGCTGCACCAGGGACTGCGCACTCCAATTTTTGTTTCTCATCAAAATTACAGTCTTGTGTATCCGTGGTCCATGACTGCACCAATAGAACACTTGAAGATTAATAGACTGAAAATAGGGAAATTGGTACCGGTAGAATTCACCATCTGACTCACTGTTGATTGGGCGGGACGCCTTCCAACAACACGATCATAGTCCGACCGACGTGACCCGTTACAGAGCACTCCATAGCAGTTGGCCGCGTCTTCTTACGAACAGTCAGACTAGAGTGAAGGTTCGTCATCTCAGCTTCGAGCTTGAGTCCGCTCAAAGTGGCCAGAAGCCTCGTCCGATGAATTTTTGCGACTGCAAAAACTATCAACCTCGTCCTTTCACTGGTGATATCTGTAAGAAAATACAATCGACAGTTTTCACGCTGTAGGTATGTAATCAACTAACTGCTCAAATATCTGAAAACAGCGAATATATAAAACCTCTCAAGTCCCATTTTGGGAGCGTAGCAGAGCTCCTCAAGATAAGGCCTGTTTTTTGCCCTTACCATGTTTTTCTACTCATTCTTATTAGTTAGGCATGGCTACAGCCTCTACACCTTCACCGATTGACTTGAAATTTTGCACAGAGCTTCGTTTCAACTTTAGCCAGTGCCTTTCAAAAGATTTAACCCATTGTCTCAACCCAAACAAATTTTAGGAACAGAAAAATTGAAATTTAGGATCATTTTGGACACTTTGACGGGTCCACAGCCTGAGTAACTGGACCAATCAGTCTAAACGTTTGCTTAAATCTTTCAAATGTTGATTATTTCATAAGTGTTATCCTTGTGAGACAGTTCTGTTGGGGAAAAGACGGGAGTGGTGGGGGCTGGGCCCTCATGCAGTGTAGTTCTATGAGCCGGCCAGGGAGGTGCGTGAGTGAAGGTATAATAGCTGGAAATACACGGGTATATACCACTGCAGGCTAGCTTATTTTGGTACGCTATTTTATACTACTATCACATAGGGAGCTGAACAAACGCACTTGTGGATAATTCTATCTAATAATTCTTGCATATTGCCTCTACAGGTCTTTTCAACTCCAACCAAAATAATAAACACGTCGAGTCAATATGAAGTCAACTTTTTTTCGTTTTCAAGAAGTATTTGAGTCGACAATTGCTCTTCTTGAAGGTCCATTCGAACTCAAATAAACACCTCGAGTCGATATGAAGTCACCTATTTTTCGTTTTCACGAAGTATTTGAGTCGACAATTGCTCTTCTTGAAGGTCCATTCGAACTCGAATAAACACCTCGAGTCGATATGAAGTCAACTTTTTTTCGTTTTCACGAAGTATTTGAGTCGACAATTGCTCTTCTTGAAGGTCCATTCGAACTCGAACAAACACCTCGAGTCGATATGAAGTCAACTTTTTTTCGTTTTCACGAAGTATTTGAGTAGTCAATTGCTCTTCTTGAAGGTCCATTCGAACTCGAATAAACACCTCGAGTCGATATGAAGTCAACTTTTTTTCGTTCTCACGAAGAATTTGAGTCGACAATTGCTCTTCTTGAAGGTCCATTCGAACTCGAATAAACACCTCGAGTCGATATGAAGTCAACTTTTTTTCGTTTTCACGAAGTATTTGAGTCGACAATTGCTCTTCTTGAAGGTCCATTCGAACTCGAATAAACACCTCGAGTCGATATGAAGTCAACTTTTTTTCGTTTCACGAAGTATTTGAGTCGACAATTGCTCTTCTTGAAGGTCCATTCGAACTCGAATAAACAACTCGAGTCGATATGAAGTCAACTTTTTTTCGTTTTCACGAAGTATTTGAGTCGACAATTGGTCTTCTAGAAGGTCATTTCGAACTCGAATAAACACCTCGAGTCGATATGAAGTCAACTTTTTTTCGTTTTCACGAAGTATTTGAGTCGACAATTGCTCTTCTTGAAGGTCCATTCGAACTCGAATAAACACCTCGAGTCGATATGAAGTCAACTTTTTTTCGTTTTCACGTAGTATTTGAGTCGACAATTGCTCTTCTTGAAGGTCCATTCGAACTCGAATAAACACCTCGAGTCGATATGAAGTCAACTTTTTTTCGTTTTCACGAAGTATTTGAGTCGACAATTGCTCTTCTTGAAGGTCCATTCGAACTTGAATAAACACCTCGAGTCGATATGAAGTCAACTTTTTTTCGTTTTCACGAAGTATTTGAGTCGACAATTGCTCTTCTTGAAGGTCCATTCGAACTCGAATAAACACCTCGAGTCGATATGAAGTCAACTTTTTTTCGTTCTCACGAAGAATTTGAGTCGACAATTGCTCTTCTTGAAGGTCCATTTGAACTCGAATAAAAACCTCGAGTCGATATGAAGTCAACTTTTTTTCATTTTCACGAAGTATTTGAGTCGACAATTGCTCTTCTTGAAGGTCCTTTCGAACTCGAATAAACACCTCGAGTCGATATGAAGTCAACTTTTTTTCGTTTTCACGAAGTATTTGAGTCGACAATTGCTCTTCTTGAAGGTCCATTCGAACTCGAATAAACACCTCGAGTCGATAAGAAGTCAACTTTTTTTCGTTTTCACGAAGTATTTGAGTCGACAATTGCTCTTCTTGAAGGTCCATTCGAACTCGAATAAACACCTCGAGTCGATATGAAGTCAACTTTTTTTCGTTTTCACGAAGTATTTGAGTCGACAATTGCTCTTCTTGAAGGTCCATTCGAACTCGAATAAACACCTCGAGTCGATATGAAGTCAACTTTTTTTCGTTTTCACGAAGTATTTGAGTCGACAATTGCTCTTCTTGAAGGTCCATTCGAACTCGAATAAACACCTCGAGTCTATATGAAGTCAACTTTTTTTCGTTTTCACGAAGTATTTGAGTCGACAATTGCTCTTCTTGAAGGTCCATTCGAACTCGAATAAACACTTCGAGTCGATATGAAGTCAACTTTTTTTCGTTTTCACGAAGTATTTGAGTCGACAATTGCTCTTCTTGAAGGTCCATTCGAACTCGAATAAACACTTCGAGTCGATATGAAGTCTACTTTTTTTCGTTTTCACGAAGTATTTGAGTCGACAATTGCTCTTCTTGAAGGTCTATTCGAACTCGAATAAACACCTCGAGTCGATATGAAGTCAACTTTTTTTCATTTTCACGAAGTATTTGAGTCGACAATTGCACTTCTTGAAGGGCCATTCGAACTCGAATAAACACCTCGAGTCGATATGAAGTCAACTTTTTTTCGTTTTCACGAAGTATTTGAGTCGACAAATTTTTTTTTTTTTTTTTTTTTTTTTTTTTTTTTTTTTAATAACAAACCTTTATTTTAATTTAAATGAGAACAGATGGAGGTGGTTAGGAGGCAAAGATGGGATGGTCCCTTGTTCACGTATTGTTCTATTATAAGGGCATCAGGGCGCCATCTTCTAGCCCGAGGCACCTCACTCTTCTTCTTGAGCCTCTTACCCTTAAGGACACCGCTCTTACGACGGCAATTTGTGTCTTCACGCGGACCCAATGTGTGACCTGTGAAAGGGGTTTGGCCCACTTTTCTGAGAGCACTTCCGCCATTCTCTTGAGGAAGCTGTCATACTCCCTGTGCAGGGATCCGTCACACGAAACGACCAGGGGAGTGAAAGAACCTCTCAGATCCTCCGCGGCTGTATCGTATTTGCGGTGCTTCTCATTTGCTGAATTCTGTGATATTGTGGACCAGGCCAGGGAGCCGTAAGAGGAGGCGTCTGCGTTCACAACGCGGGTGTCAAAATACGCCGTTCTCTCTTGGTTCCACACGCCATGTATTCGAATGTCAGCCACCAACCTCGGAGTTCCGTCTGCATTTTCCTGCATAACGGGCTCTAGACCAACTGAGTTCCAGGCCAGGCTAGCCATTTTTCCGCACTGGTCTCGTATCTGATCATGCCCTCGTTTGACCAATCCACCTTTTTTACAGTTCAGAGCATGGCAGAGGTTCATGCGTTCGCCGCACCCATCACAGTGACTCGGTAATTCTCTTGGCTCTTTACCATATCTGACGCACAGCCCGTCTCGGAATTGAGATGGTGAGAGGTCTAGGTCGTCCCTCTGTAAGGGTACCACCGTCAGCCACTGTGATGAGTGGCTTTGCGTAATCCTTTCGACGGCTCTCTTTTGGGTTTCAGGCAGTGACCGAATGATTCGGTCTCTTCTTGCTACCATCCCGGCCGTATTGAGCATCCTCTCGTCCTTTTGTATTTCGCGTATTCGTTCTTCATGTTGGTTTGTGTCGAAGTTCCAACCAGTTGCCAGAGCTTCGGCTAGTACTCGAGTGGCTTTTTCTGAGGCATTGTAGTTGACGGGGGCGGATTTCACTGGGTCCTCCAGAGCCAGGCCTCCAGAATTTAGTGGCAACTCAAATAGTTCGGCTTCCAGGTCGCTCACTGATTCTCCAACTAATGCTGGGACGAAAACTTGGCGGATAGCCTTCCTCAGTGGTTCATATTCGTCATCACATCCGCCCACTACCCTCTGGGTGAATGCCCATTCTCTGCAAAGGGATTTCTGAAATGCCACGAATCCAGCTTGTGGGCTCTTCTTGGTTGCTTCGGCTAGTTTGCCCACGTTTTCAACCCAACTTTGGACCTTGTGTTTAACGAATTCGTGCTTCAGGTCTGTTGTACCGATCACACCGCCGAGGAACCTTTGAGAATAAACTACTCTCAGGCCTGAATCTCTGAACGCGGATTGGGCCTCTTCCTCAAGGCCAGGCTTTATTATCAGGTAGCTTTTGTTTGCCTCTGGATGGTATCCCCATTTTGGACCTTCAACTTGAAGATGGTTGAGCCATACTTTTATGTCGCTGAGTTTGCCAATGCATGCAGAGTCATCAGCATACCATGTTTGTTGATAGTTAGCACTCTTAAGCTTTCTGATCAGTGGTAGCGTTCCGGCCCCGTACATCAACATCCCTAGTGGATCTCCCTGTGTGGTTCCTTCTCGGCTCAGTATGAGTTCGTCACTCTGCCTAAACATTGTGGTGGGGAACCCCCTGTAGGTGTTAAATAGAAACCTGGCGCATCTGGGCCACAACATTCTTGCGTTCCACAGTGCTAATGGTCGGCTTAAAGAGTTGAAGGCGTTGGTGGCGTCAATGAGGAGCATTCCTTCTGTCTCAGTGTCTGCGAATCTCATAGACATCCCATGAATTGCTCTTCTTGAAGGTCCATTCGAACTCGAATAAACACCTCGAGTCGATAAGAAGTCAACTTTTTTCGTTTTCACGAAGTATTTGAGTCGACAATTGCTCTTCTTGAAGGTCCATTCGAACTCGAATAAACACCTCGAGTCGATATGAAGTCAAATTTTTTTCGTTTTCACGAAGTATTTGAGTCGACAATTGCTCTTCTTGAAGGTCCATTCGAACTTGAATAAACACCTCGAGTCGATATGAAGTCAACTTTTTTTCGTTTTCACGAAGTATTTGAGTCGACAATTGCTCTTCTTGAAGGTCCATTCGAACTCGAATAAACACCTCGAGTCGATATGAAGTCAACTTTTTTTCGTTTTCACGATGTATTTGAGTCGACAATTGCTCTTCTGGAAGGTCCATTCGAACTCAAATAAACACCTCGAGTCGATATGAAGTCAACTTTTTTTCGTTTTCACGATGTATTTGAGTCGACAATTGCTCTTCTTGAAGGTCCATTCGAACTCGAATAAACACCTCGAGTCGATATGAAGTCAACTTTTTTTCGTTTTCACGAAGTATTTGAGTCGACAATTGCTCTTCTTGAAGGTCCATTCGAACTCGAATAAACACCTCGAGTCGATATGAAGTCAACTTTTTTTCGTTTTCACGAAGTATTTGAGTCGACAATTGCTCTTCTTGAAGGTCCATTCGAACTCGAATAAACACCTCGAGTCGATATGAAGTCAACTTTTTTTCGTTTTCACGAAGTATTTGAGTCGACAATTGCCCTTCTTGAAGGTCCATTCGAACTCGAATAAACACTTAGAGTCGATATGAAGTCAACTTTTTTTCGTTTTCACGAAGTATTTGAGTCGACAATTGCTCTTCTTGAAGGTCCATTCGAACTCGAATAAACACCTCGAGTCGATATGAAGTCAACTTTTTTTCGTTTTCACGAGGTATTTGAGTCGACAATTGCTCTTCTTGAAGGTCCATTCGAACTCGAATAAACACCTCGAGTCGATATGAAGTCAACTTTTTTTCATTTTCACGAAGTATTTGAGTCGACAATTGGTCTTCTAGAAGGTCATTTCGAACTCGAATAAACACCTCGAGTCGATATGAAGTCAACTTTTTTTCGTTTTCACGAAGTATTTGAGTCGACAATTGCTCTTCTTGAAGGTCCATTCGAACTCGAATAAACACCTCGAGTCTATATGAAGTCAACTTTTTTTCGTTTTCACGAAGTATTTGAGTCGACAATTGCTCTTCTTGAAGGTCCATTCGAACTCGAATAAACACCTCGAGTCGATATGAAGTCAACTTTTTTTCGTTCTCACGAAGAATTTGAGTCGACAATTGCTCTTCTTGGAGGTCCATTCGAACTCGAATAAAAACCTCGAGTCGATATGAAGTCAACTTTTTTTCATTTTCACGAAGTATTTGAGTCGACAATTGCTCTTCTTGAAGGTCCTTTCGAACTCGAATAAACACCTCGAGTCGATATGAAATCAACTTTTTTTCGTTTTCACGAAGTATTTGAGTCGACAATTGCTCTTCTTGAAGGTCCATTCGAACTCGAATAAACACCTCGAGTCGATATGAAGTCAACTTTTTTTCGTTTTCACGAAGTATTTGAGTCGACAATTGCTCTTCTTGAAGGTCCATTCGAACTCGAATAAACACCTCGAGTCGATATGAAGTCAACTTTTTTTCGTTTTCACGAAGTATTTGAGTCGACAATTGCTCTTCTTGAAGGTCCATTCGAACTCGAATAAACACCTCGAGTCGATATGAAGTCAACTTTTTTTCGTTTTCACGAAGTATTTGAGTCGACAATTGCTCTTCTTGAAGGTCCATTCGAACTCGAATAAACACTTCGAGTCGATATGAAGTCAACTTTTTTTCGTTTTCACGAAGTATTTGAGTCGACAATTGCTCTTCTTGAAGGTCCATTCGAACTCGAATAAACACCTCGAGTCGATAAGAAGTCAACTTTTTTCGTTTTCACGAAGTATTTGAGTCGACAATTGCTCTTCTTGAAGGTCCATTCGAACTCGAATAAACACCTCGAGTCGATATGAAGTCAACTTTTTTTCGTTTTCACGAAGTATTTGAGTCGACAATTGCTCTTCTTGAAGGTCCATTCGAACTCGAATAAACACCTCGAGTCGATATGAAGTCAACTTTTTTTCGTTTTCACGAAGTATTTGAGTCGACAATTGCTCTTCTTGAAGGTCCATTCGAACTCGAATAAACACTTCGAGTCGATATGAAGTCAACTTTTTTTCGTTTTCACGAAGTATTTGAGTCGACAATTGCTCTTCTTGAAGGTCTATTCGAACTCGAATAAACACCTCGAGTCGATATGAAGTCAACTTTTTTTCATTTTCACGAAGTATTTGAGTCGACAATTGCACTTCTTGAAGGGCCATTCGAACTCGAATAAACACCTCGAGTCGATATGAAGTCAACTTTTTTTCGTTTTCACGAAGTATTTGAGTCGACAATTGCTCTTCTTGAAGGTCCATTCGAACTCGAATAAACACCTCGAGTCGATAAGAAGTCAACTTTTTTCGTTTTCACGAAGTATTTGAGTCGACAATTGCTCTTCTTGAAGGTCCATTCGAACTCGAATAAACACCTCGAGTCGATATGAAGTCAAATTTTTTTCGTTTTCACGAAGTATTTGAGTCGACAATTGCTCTTCTTGAAGGACCATTCGAACTTGAATAAACACCTCGAGTCGATATGAAGTCAACTTTTTTTTCGTTTTCACGAAGTATTTGAGTCGACAATTGCTCTTCTTGAAGGTCCATTCGAACTCGAATAAACATCTCGAGTCGATATGAAGTCAACTTTTTTTCGTTTTCACGATGTATTTGAGTCGACAATTGCTCTTCTGGAAGGTCCATTCGAACTCAAATAAACACCTCGAGTCGATATGAAGTCAACTTTTTTTCGTTTTCACGATGTATTTGAGTCGACAATTGCTCTTCTTGAAGGTCCATTCGAACTCGAATAAACACCTCGAGTCGATATGAAGTCAACTTTTTTTCGTTTTCACGAAGTATTTGAGTCGACAATTGCTCTTCTTGAAGGTCCATTCGAACTCGAATAAACACCTCGAGTCGATATGAAGTCAA